>CM062807.1:893547369-893944859 GCA_031772625.1 Pinus tabuliformis | reverse complement strand
AGACACAAATTTACGAAAAAGGATAACCATGGAGTTTTCTTAAGCTTTTCTTCTAACTCCAAAATTGAAAAATGCTAAGTTTTTCTGCTATATTGGACTCATTAAAATATAACAGCAAAGGACCTATTCAATTAAAAATAGGAACGGACCACTCCTTCTTAGGGTTTGAATTTAAACTAAGTTGGACTCATCCGAAGGATGAGCTTATAATCAAGAAAATGTTATCCTCCTCAAGCTTGTCAAAAATAAAGAGGTACTTGCCAGAAATGGTGGGGGAAAAGAGAGAAAACTGAACCTATTTGTTATACTTTGTGTCTTAGAAAAATATTCAACCACTCTTGAACACGACACTTTTTGTTCACCTGGGTTGGGAAATCCTTTGCCTAACATTTAATCAAACCATATTGAAAGTCTCCAGCCGGTTTCTGGGTATTAACTTTGGGTTAATTGTCACCAAACCATCTACAGTGTCGTTATGTGTTCAAGAGGTCAGTGCAATAAACCATTCATCTGCAAAATATCTGTCATCCATCTTGACCATCCCTGCATCAGTCCTTGCAACTATATTTCTTCAAACTTGATCTATGATTTCGTGTTGTGAGCTTGCCTATGACGGATCACTTTCTATCGACTTCAGCTTATTATCTAGAAAGATGATCTAGAAATCATCAGTACCTTGGAATCTACATGCCTCAATGGCAGGTTTCTCGCCTTCGACGATAGGTTGCATCATTGACCTTTGATCAAAGGATTCCGTGACATGTTCGACATCAACTCATCTATTCACATTTCATGGATTGTACTGGGTACTTTGAGAGCCATTAACATTACTGGTGGTTTCTCTCACACTTGTTAACAGTTTACATCGACTGGTAATCAAGTGGTTTCTACCATGTTTGACTTCGACACATTCATTCACATGGATAGAATCGTACTATTTCGGGAAGTAGAAATCAAGACCCTGGATCTAGTTTCCACCATCCAGGCTGTGAGGAATTTTTTTATTCATTATACAGTGGACTATTCATAAACAGATGGCTGCACCCATACTGTGTCTACATATGTCTATACTTGTGATGTATTACAAGATCACTCCTATATCAGAGTAGTTTAGTTAGTTTTCTAGTCAGTTTTGATCTGAGTATGGGAATGCCTACCTCAGTGATGATATGATCACATATATATATTTTGTATTGAATGTTTTCACAGGTTCCAACCAGGCTCTCCACAAGATGATCCTCGAAATGATAAAGTACTTCACTCTTCTTATATGACAAATACTATCTATTACAAACTTCGCACTTTACGGGGCAATTTGTTACACAAAATATTGTCACCATGACATTTTGCAATCAATGTGAGTCTATCACCACTCATATTGTCCTCCTTTGCAAGTCTTAAACCTCAGCTCTTCATGTCAGGCCTTAAAAATGAGAGAAAGTCCTTGAAAATCTCTAAAACTCTGGTTCCGCACTTTCTCTTAACATTACCTGTGGTCCCGCACCGCCTGGTCATGTCCCCTACGGACCTGCCCGCTTTGTCTCTAAAGGAAAGGGTGCGGACCCCTGTATAAGTCAGAAAGGCGCAAGTTTATTATTAAAAATTCACTTTGGGTTAATTCTGGACGCTTCTAGAAGGAATCTTGAGGTGGCAAGTTCGCTCCTAGGTGGTTCATGCATCCCATAACTAATGGAGCTAACCCCTTGATGTGAGGAGCTTATCCCTTTGAAGGAGGACTCTATCCCTTTGAAGGTGGACCTGGTAACTTCCTTCCTCTACACTATAAAATGAGGCATTGGGCTGGTTGCTAGGGAGGTTGAAAGCTGAATATTTTTTAGGGTAAATGTTGTTGGAATTTAGACTTCCTAATTGAGCTTGAGAGGAGAGATTACATACCTTTTGATCTCATTGGGAAGAGTGTGAAGCTTGTCAAAGTAGAGGAGATTCTTGCTGGACCCTAGGAGGAGCTTGTACAACATCAAGGCACCAAGGTTGTAAAGTTCTTCTTTTTTAAAGTTAATACAATCAAGTTCATTTTTCTCAATAAGCTGTCTTCTATGGTTTATTTCATGAATTCCTTGATCATCATGATAAATATGGTTTATTATATTGGCTATGCTGGTGTTATTTGATGTGTGCTTGTTTGTGTTTGTAGGTTCTTTAAAAGGAAACTCATTTGGATGGTCGAAGCGTGGCTGCCACAAACTAGCGTTGGACTTAAGGTAGGGTCTAAAACATCTCTTGGCTTTTATTTATAAATTGCAATATTTAGATAAAGGTAGAATTTGCTTGTTTTGCTTGTTGCTAGATATCTTTAGATACTAGAGAGATCGGTATTGTCCGCAAGAATGATTTATCTGGCTGACAATTTGACTCTAGGTACCTTGCACGCCTTGTGAAAGGCCTTGAGGCATTGCAATCTGCTATACCTATTCCTTCTAAAAATTTCAATAAAATGATATTTCTCTTGTTCATGGTGGTAAAGGTCAGAGATTCTTATAGCGCGGTTAGCAAGAGTGCTGAGCACCGCAAGTTTCTGAGCTGGAAAATGATGATATCTGGCATGGAGAAATTGTTCCATGTGAGTTTTCTTTCAAAAAACTAGGTGACTAACAAAACCATCATCCATCCTAGAAAGGAGGATATACAGGAAGGGAAGGGAACCATTCTCCTCCACTTCCATGGTGAACTTGATGGAGACTGAAAGAGAATTAAGGTGGTTTACAAACAGATTTAATTTCTCCTGCCCATGAGGCTAGATGACACATGTATCAACCACGAACCTTTTCCACTTCTTAGGGCGAAATTTAGCAGTGGCTAAAGCCTTGGTTTCAAAATCCTCCATAAACAAGTTAGAAATGATAGGGGAGAGAGGGGAACCCATCACAACACTGCAATTTTGCTCATAAAGACTCAATATAATGAATCCATAAATTCATAAATAAGAGAATTAGGGAAGATAAAAGTATTAGTGGCAAAATGAAAATTAATACACTTGAAATCTAAGAAATACATCTGAATTTTTACCCTTTATGTCTAAAGAATACATCTAAGTTTCAATCATATATGTCCAAGGAAGAACTCTAAGCTATGGCAACAATAAGCTTGACCATCTATATGCATATACATTTGAGAAATGCATAATTTAAGTATTAAGAGAAAGATCATGGCAATTAAATTAGTTTCTTTTGGTAGCTTTTTACAAACAACACTTTTTTGTACTTTAGTGACTCCTTTTGCAACTATCAATAAGTCTTTCCTACCAAATTTTGTTGACTTTTTTTCTATTGGCACAATTCTTTTTCACAGCATCTCATTGAGAAATTTTTTTATGAGTTCAAAGACCACAATGGTGTAATCTCAAGGCATTTTCTAGCCACTTGTGTAGCTGTGTTCTAAGAAAAGTTAAAGGGGTTTTTCTCAGCTAAATTCTCAAAGGATTTTAACTTTTTTTTATACACTTGTAATTTTCATGGGACTAAAGCTCCTCAATCTCATCTAGACCATTAGCATCTTAAATTAGGTACACATATACATTAATATCTAAGGTGTACATTTCTTTCAACCTCTCCGGCTCCCAATATCCTTTTTAGACCTTCAAGGAAGATTCTTATAATCCTTGGATATAACTAGATTAGTACATTAAAAAATGGCTTTGTGACATCCCAAAAAAATTAATAGAAGGTAGGTTCTACCCAACCAGAGACCTACCATTTTCTAAAATATGTGTGCAACTTATTGTCCAGGGAAAATAAAGAGGGTTGACATCATTTCCATAACAAAAACTCAATGTCACTTTGTACTACATCTCAACAGACATCAACTTGTAAATTTATGATAGGCTGACACATCTTCATTTGTACAGTCCCTGAGTTTAATAATTCCTCTCCCCATGGAAAACTTGGTCGTGCAACATTGTTCTCATGGCTCTAAGTAAAAACCACTTAAAACCCCAACTTATACAAATATGAAAAATGGTTAAAATAAAATTACAAATTTATCAAATGATAAATACTTGCAAATGAAGAAAAACCTACAACCCTGAATCCATGATTTGATAAATGTGTTCACCCAACTGACATTAGGTGAATCTGTTGATGAACAAGTGTCTTAATTTATATTTTCTCTGGTAAGAATGGCACATATCTTTGCCACCAATATTTTTACTAGATTCGACCCTCCAAACATGCTGTTCAAACCAATCACCCACATCATTGACATTTTTTGATGGAGTTGGTGTGCAAAGAAGGCTTTGAATGGCATAATGTTGCAGGTTCAAAACCCTATGAGATCCATGCCCACCACCACCGATGACAATTTGGTGTTGAACTTTCATCCATGAAGGTACAAAGGATAATTTCAACCTTGATCTTTGTAGTGAATTCATAAGCTTCACAATTGGTTGTTGCCAATAACTAGTATCATACACGGTCATAAGCGTTGGCTTGCCAACCGTCTTGAGGCTTCAAAAGGCATTGAGGCAATTCTCTCTACATCAAGATGATGTCTAGATATTTTTCTATCAAGAAAGACCCTTTGAATACCAACTCTATAAGTATTATACCAACCAGCTAAAGTGATAGAGGTGAAGATGCAGATGGTGACAATAGTGGAGATAGAGGTTGAGGTGACTGAGAATGCCCCATGAATGTTGAAGTTGGGGAAGACATTAAAGATATACCAGGGGGGCTTGAACCCACGACTCCTTCAAGCACTTGTCAAAAGTGATGATTTATCATAATTTCTTCCTTTTTCCATGGCAAAGACCTCCAAATATCTTTCTGAAAACCAAAATAACTTTCCCCCTTCCCTAGAAATGCATAACTTTGCTACCATTTTTTACTAGAGCAATAATGGGAGTAAACTAACGATACTAACACGATGGCTAGTCACGACTCACTATAATGAAACTTTGATTTTTCAATCATACAGAGATAATCACTAAAACTAGCATTCCCACAAAGCAGGGGAAGGGAACAACGAAGAGGAAGTTAAATTTTGATGATATGCAAACATATTGAATGTAAAAACAATTGATTTAAACAAGTGTTGCAGGTCAGCTTAATGTTTGCCACTCAAGTTAGAAAACATGCTCTATAAAAAATTACATAAAACATTATAACTTGAATTCATAAGTGCTAAATTAACAATGATTAATACGCAAATCCAATCATATAGTCTTGCTTTGGAATAAATTGAGATGTCTAGACATTTACAATTTTACTCTTACATAAATAATGATGGGAAGTAACTCCTGGTAAGTATATTTCTTTAAATTTTATTCTTGTCTTGTTCTTCTTTTATCTGATACCTTGACATTTTAAGAAGATAAGCACTTTTCTAAGTGAATTAGTGACTTATTCCATTTTTTCTCTATGTTCATCTCTCATTTTAAATATTTCATTCCATTTCTCATTGGATTTCATAAATTCATGCACGCCGATATTTTCATCCTAGAATCCCACTCATTGTTCCTAATCATAACTTTATGCCTTTCATTATTCTTTATCATAACTTTATGCCTATCGAGATTTTTCTTGTGGGATCTGGTTCCATACATCCCATCCTTTTCTTTGTCCAGGAGTTATCTCATCCTAACATGCCATGATTAATATGTAATTCTATATGAAGTATAGAATCCCTACAGCTCTACACATTCTTATTTTTTATAATTATTTGATGCCATTAAAGGCATACATAACCTGGAGCTCCACAATTTCTCTTCCTCTTGATTCACCCGTCAAGGAAATCATGTGCTATAAATGAATGGGAATGGAGAAGTGTAGTATGTTAAATGAATTGTTGTAGTTTTTGGCAATTTTATGTGGTCAATGAAAGAAAAAACACATTGAGGGTGACCCATTTTCGATATGTGTGCACAAAAATAATCAAGGAAGACACTAGCCATTGGCCATTTTCAATATGTGTGCACAAAAATAATCAAAGATGAATATGGCCATTATCAATTGAAACAAAAACTTGTACCCCGTTAGCTCAAACTATTGACTTGACACGTCAGTTCGATAATGAAGACACTTCTAATTTTGAAATGAATGATTGGGTGCCCATCAAATTTCCTGCATAAATAGTCGATGGCCTCATCAATTTGATCTGTAGTAAGATATTTGCCTTTGGACATCATGGTTGGATTTAGTATGGAGCACTTTGTTCCAGAATGCAAGTTAATTATGATGAGTGGTGTGTTTCAAGCATTTAAGAATGCATGAAGAAAGGCTTGTTCATCCCCTATTATAGTTTTCCTTGTGCCTATGGAAAGAGGTATCATGTGAAGCCCATAAAATTCTTTGGTCCCTACAAATCCGCCTTGACTATGTAGGTACGATCTTTTCTTGTATAGAGTACTTAGATGGGATTTCAATTTTGATATGTGTCAAATTCATATTTTTTTCCTATGCAGTTCACTTTTGTAGGTGTCTGAAACAATCATTGCCCCTACATATCTCAAGGTTTGGGATGTATTAGACAAAAGGTAATGGCTTCGTTTTAAGGAAGTATATGAACTGAAACTAGAGAGTGGAGGGACATTTTATGGTAGTGGAGAGAAATTGTGGGTAGAATCTTACAAAATCAAGAGAACAAATGTAAAGGAAGAAACTCTCATATTCATTAAATCTCTACTGCATTAATCCCTCATTTTGGCCTTCCTTTTGCCCCTCTCATTTCTAGCTTAATATTTGGCAGAAGGAGTAAGACAAAGTTAAGCTAGTTTGCATTGAATATATAAATTCATGATAGAGTTTTTTCTTCTTTGTTGCATCCATGCTAATGAACTCCAACTGTATGTACGTCCTCTGCCCCTTTTTCCTTTGAAAACTCAACCCAAGGGAGAAAGATAATTTTTATGGCTTCTAAGTTTGTAATAAAATAAAACCAACTGCGATGCAATGTACTTGTGAAATTACGATGTTGTGTGGTAGTATAAATGGACTTAGACTATGGACAATTTGATTCTTTTAGGCAATAAGATTTGAATTATGCAACAATATAAAATGATGAACACAATTGTACAGAATGGTAAACAAATTCATATAAAATTCATAAAATGTGTTGGGTAGAAGCAGACCATCTCAAGGTTCTCGCACCTAGTCATAGTCCTAATACAAATGATATTCATGTAAGTGCTTCCAAGATGTGCTTGTTAGGAATACCATTACTATAACATGTATCTCCACAAGACCATTTACTTCTCTTTCCTTAGCTTTTCATAAGCTTCAAAACCCATTCCCTGTGTTGATATTTAAATATTGGGGCCTTCCAAGTCCATTGGAGCAAGACCACTAACTTGACTAGTAGGTTTTGCTCTACAATTGTACTTTGAAGTTTCATGCAAACTTTGTGTCAATGGTTGCATATACATCTCAATAGTTGCTTCCCATGACTCAATAATTTTTCTTTGGTGCTTTAAGGATTGTTTAAGTTCTGATGCAGGAGATGCTTGCACTTCCATTGTAAGTGATTCATTTAACATTTGTATTGAAAACATAGCTTGTAGACCAAGTCATGGGATCAAGTAGTTTGAATTAAGTAAATAAAATTTCCAAAATCTAGAATTTCATCGAAAAATCTTGTCATTACATGGGAAATCCTTGATATCAGCAGTAGTGGAAGACTGGGTGAGGGTAGTGCAAAGGCCGAGGTGGTTGGTGTGATGGTAAATGGTGCCTTTCTCTAGAATATGACAAATGGGCTTAGAATCATGATTTGGCATGTATGTTATATCTGTTAGTTATGTCCACTAGAGACTGGTATTTCATCATTTTGGACCACCACAAAGTGTAGAGAGCCACAAGAGAGCTACAGGATAATCATATTTTCTTAGAGAATAGCTGGTGATAACCCAGAAAACCGTACTCTGAAGTGTTTGAAAATAAAAAGCAGTCTTTTAAGGATTCATTACCAAGTGTTTAATGTCTCTTCACAATGAATAGATTAACCTTGGTATGTTGAAATCCAAGTAATTCTAATTTGAAGTTCTACATATGGATTTCAACATTAGCAAAAATTAAAGGTAAATAAGTCAGAATACCATGAACAACTTGCTGCCCTCCTGGCCAAACATAAGGATCTCCGCATCCTATTTGAGAAACAAGCACAGATATTGCAAGGCCTACAGGGTATTATCCTTAGGTAGGGGGTTCTTCATTTCTCTCATTCTTCAAACATGGGTGCCAATAGTTCAAGCCTTCCCACCAAATTGGCACTTTCTTTCTTCAAATATTTCCTGTATTCTCGAACACCTCATATTTCATTCACTGATTCCATGGATGAATCCACCATCGCGTTTTTGCATTCCCAAACACCTACTATTTCGTTTACCATTTCCATTCACAATTACACCACCATCATGACATTCCCCCTCTCCTCCTCCTCCTTCCACCAAATCCATATCCAAATCTGGCACCCCATCATTTCTCTTGCCATCTCTAGTTGACGATCTATTGAAATCCAAATTCACACATGTGTCTGAGAAGACAAAAGCATCAAAGAAACAACTGCTTCTTTCTTCCCCTTGATCTTTAGTCATGTGGCATGCTTTCCCCAACTTGCAACTTCTTTAGATTTCACTAGACCTTAACCCACAGTTAGTTTGATTTTCCCTAGGCTTTGTCGTCCTTGTCAGCAGACTCAAACCCTGGTTAGGCGGCTTGCATCTACTACCACTTTTGTTAACCCGCTCAAGATCCATATGTTCATCATGTATTGATTTGCATATACCTATCGTCATTGGATTAGATATTGATAGAGGACGAAAGGGTGAGGGAAACCCTCCCATTTTAAAACACCTTCAGTGTAATGAAACTTGAGCAATTAGATTGAAGAATTTTGAAATCGTTAAATAACGAATCCATACAGGTGAGTATAGTTTTAGATAGAGGAGGAATGACTTGTTGTAGAGTTTTGTGAACCCAACGTTTCAGACTACCAAGTGAGTCCATCATCAAGGGAGAATGCGTCAATAGATATTCTAAGATCTTAATGATGTATCCCAGAGCTATAATTAGGGTATAATTTTGAGATTACTTGTTTTTAGTAGTGATTGATGATGCATCATTTTTTAAGTAATTAGTGACTTAGGTGGCAGGAAATGCCATAATATTTTTTTTCCAATATTAAAAAAAAAATATTTTCGAATTAATATTAATGCAAAGTTGGAATTTAAGTCATATAACATATATTAAATGTACTTCTCATTTATAACATAATATTCTAATATGTATAATATATAATATTCAAGCACTATAAAAAATTTCATAATAATGAAAGTAATTTCATAAGAACCTAGTATTGCTATGTTCATAATGTACATTCATACTAGATAAACAACTTGATATCCAATTTAAAAACGAGTATCCTAAGTTCAATGGATATGACCTTGATAACAAAAATTATAGATATGCATGAAAAGATATGTCTTTAACTAAAGGACATGTGTCCTCTACTAATTAACTAAAAATTCTCCTTATAGTTATTTTTCATAATGTATTTGACCCACTTATTAGCCCACTCCCATTTTGGATAATTTGTTAGACTTTTAATTGAATTCCCTATAGATGTGATCAAAGGATATAACCTTGAATATTCTAATTAACTCCATAACTCTAATCATCCACTAATCCAATAAAGAAGTGTTTAAGGAAGTATAACCTTTTAGTCAATTTGTAACAACGTTTGATTCCCCTTTCACTTGTAAGTTTATATTGCCGAAGTGACACAGTTAAAACGACTAACATAAATGACTAATTTGTATTATTAGAGTACTTGTTATGTAGTTTTATTTTTGTTCCTAGACTAAATTAGTCACTAATGTTAGTAATTTTTAATTGTATTACTTATTTGCTAGTCACATATTTTAACCTGGGACTAAATTAGTCATTTATGTTAGTCTTTTTTACTTCAATCACTTAAAATTGCTCATTTTTTGTAGTATTTCACAGGGAAAATCTAGGGCAGCTAATGTTTTTAGTCATCTAGTCACTAATTTCATCATTTTATACTAGTGCATGGATTGCTTAAATTCTCCTTTGTCTTCTATTTGAATAATTATCTACTTGTGCATGCCTATTATTGCTAATATTTATATAACAAAGTTACCAACTTAACAAGAATTATCACCTCAAAACAACAACTCTAGCCCAAAAAACCCCTATTTTTGCATGAAAAAGCATTAAAAAAACACCCCAAAAATTTGAAGTATTAATGGTGCATCAATGTTGTTATTTTTTCATCTTAATATTTTAACATTTGATAAGAAATGGAATTGAAAATCAAATTTTTTTTGCACAAACACATTAAAAAATGGCTTGAAAATGAAAATTGTTGATGTTGCATCAACACTTTTTTTTGCGAGTTCAAATTCCAACACTATTTAGGAATGATGTTAAATATAAAATATCATGACTCCAAAAAACCATAAAATTTCTAACAATTTTCATCCATAGTGTAAACGAAAAAATATCACAACTCTTAAAAACCATAAAATTGTAACAATTCTCATCCATTGCATTACAAATAAAATATCACGACACCGAAAAACCTTAAAATTCTAACTGTTTTCAACTATGACATTAAAAATAAAATATTATGACTCCAAAAAAACCTTATATTTTGACAATTTTTAACCATGAAATTAAAACCAAAGATCATGACTACAAAAAAACCCTAAGTTTTCAACATATTTGAAACATGGCATTATAAACCAATTATTATGACTAAAAAAACCATTAAAAATGAGAACTTAAAAAAAAAGAGCCATTACACCAAGAGTAATTTTTATTTTAAAGGCCAAAAGTATAGTTCTTTTGAAATCTTAGCCTAAAACAACTTATCCCATTGCAATGAAAACTTAAAAATCAACCATCAAATTGAAGTGATCATTTTTTAATGAGACATTAAATTGCAACAGTTTTTTAACTATGGTCTATCAAATCATAACAACAAATAATATCATGATAATATCACCATATAATTTAGAAATCTAATATTAATTCCTAATATTTTATTACTTTTAATTAAAATATCAATACTAAGTTGATTGAACGAAACATAAATTATTTCTCAAAGTTATTGTTGCATTGTGGATATTCGAAACAAATAAATTCTTCATAATTAAAATATATAATCTAAAAACATATAAATGACTCATAACTTCATGTAAGATCATATGCATGTTAAAATATTTATTTCAAGTTTCCATGCAAACATCATTTCAATAAAGTTTCTTAGTTAATTATTCAAATTTACTCGTAGGTTCTCGAACACCATCCTCATTTCTTCCATTCAAATCCTCACCTGGAGGAAATCCTTTATTGTCATTATCTATGATTTTGAAATATTCACTTGGGGGAAATTCATCATCGTTGTTTGTGCTTTTGAAACTATCACTTGGATGAAATCCATCTTTTCCATTGGTGCTTTTGAAGTCCTTTCTCGGAGGAAATCCATCATCATCATTGGTTCTTTTCAAATCAACTCTTGGAGAAAATTCATCATCATCATCAATGCTTTTGAAACTCTTACTTGGAGGAAATACTTTAGTATCCTCATATTTTCCATTGAAATCCTTGTTTAAAGAAAATCCTTCACCATCCTCACCTATTCCTTTAAAATTATCACTTAGAGTAAATCCATTATCATTGTTTGTGCTTTTGAAATTCTCACTTAGAGGAAATCCATCATCACCATTTGTTGTTTTTAAATCTTCGCTCGAAGGAATTCATCATCATCATGAGTGCCTTTGAAATTCTAACTCGGAGAAAATGCATTATTCTCATTTGTGCCTCTAAAATTCTTGTTTGGAAGAAATTTTTCATCCTCCCCTTCATTAGTGGTGCCTTTATAATCCTTAGGATTAGGAATTTCTTGATTAATATGATCAATATCATTATTTATACTTTCATCAAACTCCTTACTAAGTGAAAAAATTGACTCTCTATTCATAATGAAAACATTCTTGTTATATTCATCAATACAAATAAAGTTGTTGTGTGAACAAGATGTTGATGTTGTAGAAATATAAACTTTACTATCACATGAATCGATGACATTTCATAGAAAATGTAGAAAGATACAAATTCTCTCTCTCCCAATGATAATTTATAACTCAAAGAATGAAAATTTCCCTCCAAAGTTTCTCCCCAAAAATTTCACCCAAAAAAATATCCTTCAAAAAAATTGTTTGAATGCTTTTCCTCCAAAATTTCTCTCCAAAATTTATTCCAAAACATTCTACTAAATTTCTTTCTTAAAAATTTCAACCCTACTTTCTACTCAATTTTCCCACACAAAATTTATTTTAATACTTTCCTTCAAAAATGAAATAAAACTTTTATTTTAATTATTTAACATTAATGGGGTAAGTATGTCAATTTTTACAATTTGTAATTTGTATACGCCATTTAACGAAAGTTAATCTGAACTCTCTTAGATATATATTAATTTTCTTTAATTTTAATTTAATCTCACATCAAACAAAACCTAAAGTAATTCCACAATATTCACTATATATTATATTTTATGATTACTATTCCCAACATCACATCAAACCTTGTGGAGAATTCTCTAAAACCCTTCGAGTGATTTGCTAAGGAGCAACAAAGTCATCGAGAAGGCATTCAATGGGGAGACTTTTGCATTTAAAAAGTTAGTTCTCCTTTTATTTTTACTATTTAAAAGCGAATTTGGTAAATATGTTACTATTTAAAAGCGAATTTGGGTAAATATGTTGTTTTATATTATATATATATATATATATATATATATATATATATATATATATATATATGTCAAATTTCAAGTTAAAATCCACAAAATATATTACATTTAGAAGATTTATAGGGAAAAAGCATAATAAAAAAAAACAAAAAACAAAAAACAACGAAAAAAACAAAACAAAACAAACCTATATTTGTAGAATTTTTAGAAGAAAAAAAAATGATTTTTAAAAAATTTTAAATGGGAAAATCATTTTTATTTTTATTTTCTTGTTACATTCATTTTTTAAACTTTTTTTATACTATTGAGAAACAAATCTTAAACTAAAAATGAAAAAAAAAGTTTAATTTTCTAATTTTATAACAAAGTTAGAAAATAAAAATTAAAAAACAAAAATATAAATTATAAGATACAACCAAAAAAATATATATTCAAATTTTAAAATGAATATATATATATATATATATTAAAAAAACAGAAATAAAAATTAAAATTTGAAAATTGAAAATAATAAAAATTAAGTTAAAAATAAAAACAAAAAACAAAACAAATATACAAAAAAAAACTTAAAATTAATAGATATAAACGAATAGTCAAATTCACCACCATAGGGTGGTGGCACGACTAATGCAGCAGAGGATCCCTATTGCTTTAGTTGTGTCACGGTATTTTTGCCCCGAACACAGTGGAGGGTGATTCCAAGAATCATTCTCCTTCGTGTTGGGGGCGAAAGAGCCGTGACATGGCCAAAGTAGTGGGGGTCTACCTTGTTGCTCTTGAAAAAGAAAATAAAATATGTTATTTTTTTAAGCTTTTTTGGTTCAAATTTTCCCATAAAAATCATTTATTTGACATGTCATATTCACCAAAAACGTCCCAAAATGTGTATTTTATTATTATATCTATTCAAAATGTGAATTTTTTTGTCAAATTTTTCAAATTATTATTTTTTTAGTGACAATTATTTGATGTACATTGAAATATTAATTAACAATACACAAATAAATAGAAAATCTTGGTTTTAAAATATTGACCTTTTTTTCACCGTGCAAAACAAACAAAGATTTCATTACAAAAAAAAATGAAAAATAAAAAAACACAAACCTAAAAACTCTTTAAAAACAAACATCTCACGGAAGAAGAAGAAGAAAAAGAATACTTCAAAATTGTTAAATAACCAACATTTAAAAAATAATTATCCATACTAAATATATAAGAAAATTTAAAGTGTTAAAAATAAGCCTCTAAAAAAAGGAGTTAATGTTCCATCAACACTTTTCAAAATTAGCATGGAAAACACTAAAATTTAAAAAAGAAATGTCCATACTTAATATATAAGAAAATTTAAAGTGTCAAAAATATGCTCCAAATAAAATGTTGATGTTGTATCAACACTTTTCAAAATCGGATGATTGTTTGCAACCTCTAAAACAATGAGAACTTGATATAATTCTCGTTGAGTTAACAACTTTCTTATATGTCATTTCTAGTCACCTAACATCTCCTTCTAGCACTGTCTATATGTTACCCTCATATCCAGGTGTTCATTCTTCTTGCATATAATCACTTCTTCATGTTTTGATTCAATAAATAATAGTGTTGAGGAAGACTTCTAAAAGGAATTATATTTGAGGGGTCATATATAACTAAGATTCTACCTGTATTTTTCTCCATCCTACAAAGTTAATCCTTGGATTGATACTAAGTCACTTGTGCTATCTCAATTTGAGTCTACAATCTCATGATGTAGGACCTTTATTGTGACATATATAACATTAAACATTGGGATTTAACATTTATAGAAATGGTTGAGGCATTCTTATAATTTGGTTAGGCACCTGATCACATCATAGCTCCTGCAATCATGTTCTTTGTGTCCAAATTTTGTACGTGAGAAACAATAACCAAATAACTTTTTTTCATACCTACATGTATAGGGAGATCATGACCTTATATAATTATTCCTTAGAAGAACCTCAATCATTTGTTGATTTCCAACACTTTCTTCATTGTTTATTGTGTATCCTTTCTGAAGATTCCATGTCATGGGAGATTCCATTCCTTTATTCTGGCTTCTTTCTCTATGTGAATTGTATCTACCTTTTTCCTTCATATCATCATCTTAAGAGTCAATGAAATGGGCATGCTTAATTTTGATTCATCATTTACTTAAGAACTTCAAGGGAGTTGTTGTATGAAATGAATGTTTGATCGAGCTTGCTGGAATGATACTCCTTTCATGTGCTTCGTAGACCTTTGTTCTTGGGTTTCTCACAACCTTCTTAATAACCAAGACCAATTCTAGTGAGGGGAGACATTTGCATGCTAAGAATGTGATCTAGATATTTTGTCCCTTTATGAAGTTTTCATTTGAGCTGCTATAATTATTCTTTCAAGAGGATAACTTGTTCCTCTAGTCTTTGACAAATATGTTCCTTCTCAGTTAGTTGTTCTAAAAACACTCGTTTTCACTTTTTATCTTCTTATAGTTTGACTTTGAGACTAATAATGTTGTCTTCGTTTATATTTTTTTGACGGAGTTATTTCATTGATTAACCATCCCTCTCTCTGAGGATATTTATTTTCCTCAATGCACTTATAAATTCATCTTCACAGTATATTTTTTCTTTAGGTTCTTATGTTTCAACGATGAATAATATTTCACCTCCTTCATCATTGGTCACACTTTCATTTCTTTCATTGTAACTTTTTTATTTTGAGTAGAAGTTATCCTTCTTATTAAATTGATTCTCCTTTTGATGCTTAGACTTGAATCTTGACACATCATAAATATAATTAAGCTTAGCATAAGGAAATTTTGAAGAATAATGTCTTATCCCTCCATATTCAAAGCACTTGATAGGGAGCTTACCTTTGAACTTTCCAGTTCCCTTGTTTTAGTTTTGGACAAACTTGGCTTCTTCTTCATCAAAGGTAATGTCTACTTGATCTTCATGTTTTTTCTCTTCTTTGGTTGCTTAGAATGTTGCTTCCTTAAATCCAAATTTTACCTCCTTTATTCTTAGCTCATATGTTGAGAGTCTTCCATGAATCATAACCACAATCATTTTTTCCACCTTTGGCAGTTTGTTAAGGGCCAATAATTTGGGATTGAATCTTCATGGAAGTGAACTCAATACCCTTCGAACAAAAACATTATCATTGACTTCTTCACTGATACATGCAATGGAGTTGACAATATTATCTACTTCAAGAAAATATGAAGCAATATCCTCATATTCTTCCATTTTTTAACTTTTGGATTGGCCCATAAGAGATTGTAGCCTAGATTCTGTTACTTTTGTGTCCCCTTCAAAATAATTTTTGAGTTTATTCCATACTTCATGAGCTGACTTACATTTGATTACTTCAAAAAATTCTAAGTCTCCAATCCACTTAAGATAACATGTTTACCTTGTGCATTGCATGTATAAAATCCCTTATCAAATGAATCTATTGGAAGCGAGTTAGGAACCTTATAAACAATTTATACAATTTCCCACACATCATCTCCCAAGGAAACACCATATGTCTCCTTTATTATTTTCCAAAAAGCATAGTTAGATCCATCAAACATAGGAGGCTTGCCCACTACTTTGATCATGGAAATTTTTTCTCAGAGTCAACCTTCTAGTAGTTAACTATTTCTTCAGGCAACTTTCTGGAGCCTTATAAACAATTTATACAATTTCCCACACATCATCTCCCAAGGAAACGCCATATGTCTCCTTTATTATTTTCCAAAAAGCGTAGTTAGATCCATCGAACATAGGAGGATTTCCCACTACTTTGATCATGGAAATTTTTTTCTCAGAGTCAACCTTCTAGTAGTTAACTATTTCCTTAGGCAACTTTCTCTTATACCACTTGTTGGACCAAAGTACACACTGAGAACGCAGGGGGTTGGGGTGAATGAGTGTGGCAACAATTTTACTATTTCACGACTTCTCATCAATGGAAATTTATGTAGCAATGAATCATAACCATTTCTAGCATATCAACGAATAGAACAATGCATCATCATATCAAGAATACATTAAGAATCCATCACATAATTACAAGGAGACACAATCTTTTTACATGGAAACCCATATGGTAGAATACCACAAATTCTTCTTCGTCTTATTCTTAATTTACTACATATATGTGCAAAAACTGACCTACTAGAGGTAACCACAGCCAAAATATGCAAGATTCTAATTATGGTAGGAAAAAACATGATTGAGGAACAAACCTCGAAAATGGTCAAGCAATAAATCACTGTAGACTACAACCTAATTGAAGCACCAACCTCAAACTTGAGCAAGCTTTGACCTACTCTAGGCTTAGAATTGATTGAGGCACCAACCTCTATAATATGTAAGATTTGACTTGGTGTAGGATCCAACTTGATTAAGGCTCCAACCTTAATGGAGGGACCCACCTCCTTCAACTTCTTGTGAACCTCTTCTCAAAATATTTCAAATTGGACACACCTTGTCTTCAACCAACATAAGCTTCAAATTGAATAACTTGGTGATGTTATATTGTTTTCAAAAACCAATCATAAATTGTCCAAACTCAGTTTTAACCTTCTCATCAATATGGTCACATAAAACTCATCTTCGAACCTATTTCTACCATATATTCAACTTCACTGCAACCTGCTTATAAGCCCCTCATTCATATAATAGAGATTTTCATCATCAAAATATATATCAACAAGGATTTTAATGCCTTCCAAATTATTCATCTCCGATCCATGATCACCATGCTTCTTCTAGGATCTAATTTGGACATGAAACGAGTCCATAAACCCCTGAAAACCATGTAAAATTAAAAAATCATTAATTGTTCTACATAATGCCCCTTTCAGGGCACATTCTATAGAGTGGGTGGTTTCTGGCAATTTTTCTAAAAAATTTCTATTTTTGGCTTACTAATAATTTCATAAAATAAACATTAGCAACACGAATAAAAAATTAATTTCTAACCTGACAAACATCGGGCTCGAACTTGCGTCTTGGCCAAACAATACATATTCACAACTAATAGTCCCACGTTATGTTACTTAATATACCATGCCATTGTTTTGTTTAATTTTTTTCATTAACCTTCCATAAGGAGAACACCAAGATCTGACTCGTGGTCAATCCAAAACCAAAACTCAACTATATATATATATATATGCCCATGTTTCAATGTCAACTATGTTGTGCCATATAGCTTCAAAGCAATTCTCTCCTAGCTATATTGTATACCATAAAAATATACCAAGGCCTCTGGGCTTGGGTTCTAGAAAATAAAAATCGAGTGAGGCCTCTAGGCTTGACTCATAGACATTACAAATAGAGTGTGGCATGTAGGATTGGGTTAACCACTACAAAAATAATAATTGATTCTCCTCTGTCTTAGCCAAACATAGTACAATAATGATGTTCTTTCATTAATCAACCCTACAACAATGATTCCCCTCGAGCTCAACTAAACACTACAAAAAGATAGCAATTCTCCTCAGGCTTGGTCAAATATAATAAAATAATGATGCTCTTCATCTAGTCCACATTGCAACAAGGATGCCCCTTGAGTTCAACCAAATCGCACTACAACAAAAATTCTCCTCGGGCTCAACTATTAAACATTATAACAATAATTCTTGGCCAAATCGCACTACAATAATGATGCCCCTCGCACTCATCCAGTCACTGAAAGAATGAGGATGATCCTTGGGCTTAACCAAATAACAATGTAAAAAACAATGATGATGCCCCTTGAGCTCACCCAGTTAACACTATATCTAAATAACGATGCCCCTCAACTTGGCCAGTAAATAAATGATGATTCCCCTTGGCTCATTCAATCAACACTGTAAAAAAATATTGATTCACCTTAACTGTTCTAGTCATCAAAAACAACATTTCCCTTCAGCTCATCCAATCAATATTGTAACAAAAAAAGAATGCCCTTTAGATCATCTAGACAAAACTATAACAAAAATAATGCTTCCCCTTGGCTAGGTCAGTCAATAATGAATGTTTTAACCTTGTACAGATAATACCTACAATTGAATCTTTAAGAAAAAGAAAATATGTAATAGCGAGAACGAAAAATTTACACAAAGTTTTTTCTTCTTAAACACAAAACCAAGAACATTACATTGATTTTTCATAATATTAATTTCAATATTATAATACATTACATACATGTTGAAGCACTCATAAACCCCTAATCCATTAGCCTCGGATTAGAACATAAGTGTAGTTTGTTTTACCAGATCTAGAAAATCATGGAAAAAACCATCATGATAAAAACATTTGCAAAACCATGGGTAAAATTGGCCAAAAAAATTATTTTGGGGTGTTTCCCTGAACCCCACCCATGGGGTGCTTGCAAGCCCCTCTCGAACCCATTTTCGTATGTGTTTGACATAATTCATTCAAATAATATAACACACACCTAAGAAAAAAAAAACAGTGATGCCACATACCTCGCTTAGCCAACATTGTAACGAAATAATGATCCCCTTGACTTAGCCACACAACCCTATAAACAAAATAATGATGCCCCTTGGCTTGGCTAGTCAATCAGTATAAAAAAAATAATGATGCCCCTCAATTCCGCCAGTCAAGCACTGCAACGATGATGCCCCTTGGGCTCAAACACAGAGTATCAACAAACTATTTTCTAACATAACCAATCACACTAATTAACCAAAGAATTTATTCGTCGTGAAACTCATATGAAATGATGTGTGTTAAATTATATTATTTCATGTGGAGCTTGGCGATATGTATATATACATAATTATGCAGACTTGGGGCATAAAGGGTTGACCATAAAATCCAAGGCTTAATCAATGTCAAATACGACCAACCTTTGGCACTTTATGTTTTACCCAATATGACCATGCTATATGACCTTATACCCAAGGTTCCATGGGAGTTTGCATGATGAAATCAACATGACATCATCAATCCACATAGATTCCCATAAGGGGTGCCATGTGTCACCCATATTTGAACTATTAACCAATAAGAATGCTCCAAATCTACTTGTCATGTGGCAGTTCCTAGAGATGGCAGTTCCTAGTGGTGTCACATCACCATGTTGATTGTACTCATTGATGTTATCTCTTCTTTTACATCACAATGTGGGGGAGATGTTTTAGTTTCCATAAATGAGTGTAAGCATTTAAATGCCATCTCAATATGGGAGAGATGTAGTGTATATAACCTGTAACATTAGCTCAAAAAATAACATGAAAATGCAATTTCAACTAAATTTAAAAAAACAGTAATAAGTAAAGACTAATAAAAATAATAAGTCTATTCAATTCAATGTGTTGCTTCAGAGGCAATCTACAGCCCAATACAGGGGAATGATGTAGTTTTTTTTAACTCTAGAGACCAATATGGAGATGTTGTAGTCCCTATAAATATGTGTAAACATTTAAATTTCTCCTTAATATGGGAGAGATGTCATGTCCTTAAGATGAAGCATTGCACAAAAAAAAATTAATAATAATGTTAGGTCCCTATAATACTAGTGATTCCCCCATTATTATTGTCATTGTAGCCCTTATTGTTATTGTTGTTCCCCTATTGTCCTCATATTGTTATTATTGTGCCCCATAAAAGCCCACTATTGTTATTGTTGTGCCCTTATATTATTATTGTTATGTCAACTTTGATTTTATTGCAACCCCTTAGACTCCTATATATAGAAATGAGGTTTTGTCATTTGTATCATCCAAGAATTATACATTTTTGTAACATAAAGGAGGTTTCCCCCTCAAAGAGGCTTGTTTTGAAGTCATTGATCTATCTTTTCTTTTATTTTGTGACCTGGTTACATAACGTTTGGTATGAGAGCTTTGGATTCTAGAGTTTCACTACTCCAAATAGGTCATCGTGGAATTTTCTCTATAACTTTTTTTCTACTATGTTTCAGAAATGGCAATTAAAACTCATTTGAGCCGAAATCTCGATGAACCTCGAGTCCAAATTTTTGATCTTGTCTCGCTATGTTTTCTAAGATATGATCCAAGGAAGGCAGAGTTTTTGCAAGCTCCCGAATTATATCGCAAACAGGTGACCTGGGGAAAATCATCATAACTTTCTCTTTGAGCATCAGATTGAAATTTATTAAAATATTACAAAAAGAGGATGGATTGTAGTTTTCTTTGAATTGGTTTTAGGTCCTAAGGCTAAAACAGTGACACATGGCACTTCGTACAAGTTTGCTCCACTGAACAAGTCTATAATCAGGTTATCGTGGGCTATTTGGCATAACTCTTCCTTGTAGAATCCAATATTGATCAGCCTTGAGGGGTTGGAAATAGGTCTCAGAGGGCTACCGTAAGATGCAATTTTAGACCTTGGAATACAACAGCTTCAATATTGAGCTCCTAGAAAGTGAAAAATGGTGTGTAGTTTTTTTAAAATTTTGCATAAGCTTGGTTTGAAAAATTAGTTTGAAGGAATTCAAGGGGCATAATGAAGCATTACAATTATTAATTGATGCCCCGAATAAATAAAATGGAAACACCTAGTAAGCAAACTGAAATCTCTAGCATTACTCATGAAGACGAGGAAGAAATGCAACATGATATATCAAAATTATGAGACCAATTGCGACAAAATTCATTGTCACAAAAAGAACAGAAGCTAAGATAGATATTTTAAAGAAATTTGTGGAAGCTAAGATGGATTCTTTAAAGAAAGGTGTGCAAGCTAAGATTGATGGTATAGAATAAAAAATTAAATGCAACATGGAATATTTGAAGACATGCATGGAAGATAAGATGGATGGTATATAAGAAAACATAAAAGGCAACATGGAAGATTTGAAGACATATTTGACAAATTTGCTACAAGAAATTCTCACTAATGGTGAAAGGGTAGTAAAGGAAACTCATGATGAGAACAAAAGAAATATTAATCATGATTTCATAGACTCTAACGGTGGATTGAAGACCCACCATGTTCCAAAGATCGATATGAGAAAGTTTGATGGCAAGGATCCTGTTGGGCCGCCAAATTAACATCAATTTTCACTCCATTTTCACCTTTATCCTCATTTTGTCACCTCATTTCATCATATTATCATTACATAACCCTATATTTCCATTACCATATGAGTTTATATTTTCATTTTCCAAAGTTATTAATTTCATGTATTTAGAGTGAATTTATGATTAAAAGTTAGAGAAATAACATGTATTTGCGTATACCTAAAAGTGGCTTGAGTTTGATGACATGTGTAGATCATTTGGAAGTTTCCAAGGCACCCTTATGTGGCCTCCCAAGATAAAATTCGAATTTCAACTCAAGAGGTGGACCATATTCCAAGGAGAAAGATCATGGAGATTTTGATGTGTCATGGGATTTGTATCTAGTATTTAGGGATAAGTTGAGACAAGTATGGGTCTAGTAGATATTTAAGGGATCTACATTTATTGAGTAGATATCCCTAATTCATGTATAAATAAGAGGAGCATCCTTCAAAGAAAGGAGGAGGGAGAGAAAACAATTATCAGTTATTCACTAGCATTAGATTTATGTTCATTCAACATGAATAATACCACTTTCTCCAAATCATGAGTTATGAGCGTTGTTTGATTCTTAAGGTGTGATAGTTGTTCATGTGTGCTCATTGAGGAATGGAAGGATCCCCATACTGAGATAAATGCACTTTGTTGTAAAGTAATGTTGTGAATATACTAATTTTAATTATGATGTTCATCTTATTTCTTTCTTGTAAATACTTGTAGATAATTTCAATATGAATTCATTTTATGGCCATGTTTTGTTGTGTGAAGGTTGATCTCCTTTCAGTAGCTAGTTTTGATGTGAGAAGGACAACCAGGAACTCCTAAGTTAGGAGTCTCTTCTCCATGGGCTAGATTAAATTGAAATAAGATTTACTTTCTCATATGCTTTCCTAGATTACATTTATATGTGAATATTGATTCCCTTTCAGTATATAGTTTTTATGTGAGAAGGGCAATCAAGTCCTCCTAAGTTAGGAGACTCTTCTCCATGAGCTAAGAATTGAACTGAAAACAATATTTACTTGCTTCCATTTATATGCTTTCTTTCTTGCTTTCTTAGGTGTTTGGTAATGTTATTATAGGAAGATTGTAGAAGGACAATTAGGACTCTTGAACAAGAGACTCTTCTCTATCTTCTAAAGTAAAATAATTCCATTGATCAAACATTTTTTATGCTTTCATAAAATAGATCCGATAGTTTAGATTTGTAGTATGCATTTCCATTCTAAACAAACTTCCTACACATGTTTCATCTAAGGTCCCATATATTTTGGTTTGCTTCTAAGTTTACGATACCCCAGATTTATAAATTAAATGACAGGGATTTAGCAGACAACTAAATCGCCCAACATTTTGGTGCCGTTGTCGGGGAAGCAAACTTAAATGTAAGCTAGTTAGGAAGATTGTTTAGGAAGAATTTGTATTTAGGATCATTTAGGGTTAGTTGCATTTAGGAATTTTCATTTAAGTTTATTCTCATACAGAAAACATAGAAATAGAACACAAATCAAAAACCCCCCATTCACTAAAAAAGAAAACAAAAACACAATAAAAATGATGAGTATAAGTTTGGAACAACTCGCTCAGATCCTAGCAAGTGTCAGGATCTCCTCTTCTTGCGAAGAAGAGATCTTGACAGTAGCCAAAAGCTTAACTACTCCTCTAGAAGAAAAAAATGAATTAACATTTGAAGAATCATCTTGTATATCTAATGATGAACAATTATTTGAACAGGAGAATGAGGAGGACAAAGAGAAGTTGCAGCATGATCTGAATCAGAGTGGAAATCACGCCTATGAAAGCCTTATCGACAAGTGGTTTCGATGGTTTCAAACAAGTACGAGGTTAGATCAATTTTGTTTTTATTTCATTAAATCACATTCACAAAAACTAGATTCGATCATCCTTGTATGTTTTCATTTTAAAATTGGGAAATTGAAAATGAATATATTTTTACTACTATTGCGTGAATGGTTACACTGGAAATTTAATTACACATAATAGTTTGTAATTTTCAATTAGCATAGAGTAGGTAGGATCATATTTTATGTTTCGAATAAGTATGCTCTCCTCCTGTGTTTTCACACAATCTCGAGGATCAGAAAGTAGAATGTTTATAAATGTTTTCAGGGTTTGCAATATAGTTGTCTCCATTTGCTAAAAAATTTTCATCCTAAATCAATAAATTTTCCATATTGTTTTAGGATTAGAATAAAATTTAAATTCTAAAAAAAATGATTTTACAACAATATAAAAATTAAAAAAAAATAGAATAAATTCAATTTAAAAAAAAAAAAAAAAAAAGACAAGATTTTGATTTTAACATAAAAATTCTTAGGAAAAAATTTAATTTCTTTTTATTTTTATTTATTTATTTATTTTTCTAGTAACATAAACAAATTAGGAATAGAATTTTTTTTATTTTATTTTTAGTTTAAACACAAAAAAAAAAAAAAAAAATTGGTTTACTAATTTAAAAAAAAAACAAAATAAATCAATTTTTCTTTTTTTTAGTTGGAAAAAAAACATTAGAAGATAAATCAAATTTAAAAAAAATCATTTTTCTTAATAATAATAAAAAACAATAAAAAAAAATTAATTTCTTTTAGAGATTTTAATTTAAAAAAAAAAAAAAACAACAGCAACATAAAATTAAAAAAAAAATAAGTATAGGATTAAATTCTTTTTCTTGTAGTTTTTTTTACCATAAAGTTGAGTGTTGGAACCTGCCAAAGCCAAGCACTAAAGGTCCTGACGCGGTTACAAGGTTACTTATGGCTATGGAGGCAGCGCCTTTAGCTTCCGTGGAGGATTATAATGGGTCGGATCAAGAAAATGGTGGACGGAGAATACAGTGGCTGTGGTGGCCGGCTCGAGCAGGGGTATTGGCTTGGAGACTGTTCGTCATCTGGCAAAATAGGGTCTCATTGTTGTTCTGACTGCCCGTAACAATGCCCATGGCTTGGCCATTGCAAAATCTATTGTTGATGAAGGATACCCAAATGTTCATTTCCACCAGCTGGATGTGCAGAGCGATCAAAGTGTTTTGCTGTTGGCCGATTGGATCAAAAACAAATTCGGCGGCATCGATATTCTGATTAATAATTTTGGAGTGATTGGAGCGAAGATAGATTGGGATTTATGGGAGAGTTGGGGCATCAGTCGCCTAGGGCTATTAGCCAACCGATCTTTCATAGAAGGTTTCAGTGAATATTACACTACAGCAAATGCATGTGTGGATATAAATTACGTGAAGAGACCTGTCTATTGCAAATTATTTTATGGTTGTTTCAACTGCCCTCAGTTTTTACGCATCCATTAAACTTGGTCAGAGAAAAATCCTCCAAAAAAATCAGCCTTTCTGTTTCAATTAAATGTTATCCTATCTTTATCTGATTTCTTGTGATCTCTCCCTGCATGATCTCAATATCCCAGGCCGCGAATCATTCAAAAACCTGATTTATTGGAACGATATAGTGTCAATCATGATGCCAGTAACAAGTGGAACTAGGACTACGATACCACTACTAAGATTTTTGAGTACATGGACTTGTGATTGCGGCCAGTGATTCAGGTAGCCATCAGCCATTAGCCAGCCAGCCAGCCATCCAATTTGTGCTCATCTATAGTACGCGGTGTGAGATTGTATTTCCAACTTTTCTTCG
Source organism: Pinus tabuliformis (assembly GCA_031772625.1). NCBI lineage: Eukaryota > Viridiplantae > Streptophyta > Pinopsida > Pinales > Pinaceae > Pinus > Pinus tabuliformis. The sequence continues at coordinate 893,919,431 of CM062807.1, read as the reverse complement.
ACTTTATATCACAGATCTGCCACTATCTAGCGGCCAAAGTGTTTAGACCATGGATTACCAGAGTCCGAGATCGATTCTCTGTGTCACGTTTCTGGTTCTGTTCATTGTAGCCTCCGATGCCATCGCGTTGTAGAAAGTTGGGTTGCTATCAAATTCTTCTAATTCTCAGGTAGCTATTAGCTCCAATTCGGTGCTCGTGGCTCTGCTGGACTCCCATTACACCTAGCTGGCGGAGCTAGTAGAGAAAGCGTTGCTCCTCAAGACCCTGGAAGAGGTCGTTGGTAGCAACAATGTCACGATCTTCGCCCCCCAGAATGATATTTTGGAGCGAAAGATGGATCCGGAGTTCAAGCGTTTCTTGCATGAACCGGGGAATCTGAGAAGTTTCTCATGTTCCACGTGGTTCCTCGGAGAATCGTTGCTGAGGAATGGAGCAACAGTACCCATGAGTCTCTGGCCAAAGACCCGCTGAAGCTCTCGATGAAAGGGGGGAAAGGACCATCGATCTGGCCTCCGTTTCCCACCCCAATGCCATCATGAGGTCCGACGGTGTCATCCACGGGATCGACAGAATGCTGATACCCGAGAGCGTCTAGGACGATTTTAACAAATGGAGAAGCGGAGTTACTCTGGCCGTTATGCGAGAGGAGGCTCCGGTTCTGGAAACCAAAAAGAAATTGGCAAAATCAGTTCACCCTTCATCTCTTTCTGCCACGTCTTCGCCCATTCACTCAATCTACTATGCCCTAGCATCGGCTCCGTCCCTGGCTCCGGCGCCCGCTCCGAGGCCCTCTTCTGCCCACTACTGGTTCGATGGTGAAAGCCAAGTGAAGGATTTCATCCGCACATTGGTGCTTTACGGTGGCTACAATGAAATGGCGGACATTATGGTAAATCTCACATCTCTGGCCTCCGAGCTCACGAAGCTCGTCTCTGAGGGCTATAAAGTCACGATCCTCGCGCCCGATGATGAGGCCATGGCCAAGCTCACAACAGAGCAGCTCAGTGAGCCCAGAGCCCCAGAAAATATATTGTATAACCACATTATTACTGACTATCAGACCGAGGAGAGCATGTATACTGCCGTGAGGAGGTTCGGGAAGATGAAGTATGATACGCTCAGGATTCCCCACAAGATAACTTCTCTGGAAGCAGATGGGACTGTGGTGTTTGGAGAGGGGGAAGAGGTTGCGCATTTGTTAGATTATGATTTTTTTTTTATTATTTTTTTTTATTTTAATAACAATCCAAAATAAATTTTAATTTTAACAAAACAATTAAAAATAAAAAAAAATTAAAACAATTGCAAAAAAAACAAATAAAAGAATCAAAGAAATTAAAAAAATAAATATCAAAACCATTAAAAAAAAAAAAACAAACAAAAAAAATAAAAATAAAATTCAAAAAAATTGCAAATGGACATTTCATAAGAGTTGAAAACATTTTATGCTAACTTGTCTTGTTGGAGTTAGGAACTAGCGCGCAAAGGCAACAGGTAAAAAATTCATTTCATTTTATTTTGATTGCTAAGCATTCATACTCATTCTTGCATTTTATATCTTTCGAAGAGCTCTTAAAGTTTTCATGCAAGATTTGTACTAAGCTTTTACAGGCGCGCGAAGATCCAAGTTCATGCAGATGTGATCTCGAGAAATCACATTCATCATTGAAAGCTTGAAGGAGTTAATTAAATATGTCGTGACATTTGTCGCTACACATAAATCTTTTGCATCATGATATGTTTACCCACACTTCTCCTTCAAAGCATCATCAGTCATTCATGTTAAAGTCCATTGATTCATTGCCTTATCCATCATGACTTCATACATGTCTACTTTTCTGAGTCGCATACATTTTTGCCTACCTTTCAGTTCATCTTTTTGCCTCATGAATAAACCATCCATCTCTCTACATTGCCTTGCTTTCCTTGCCATAAAAACTGTTTGGCCATAACATCTTGTATCTATAGTCCTACCAATCATTTTGTATGAACTCGCGTTGACTGATGTGGGATTCCTTAAGGCCCACCTTTCAACAAGTCTTGACCCATCGACCTCAACACCTTATCTGGGACAAAGACTAGAGTCATTATTAGTACCTTGAGGCTTGCATGCCCTAATGGCAAGTCTTCTTGCCAATGAACAATGGGAATACATTAATGTCTCTTGTTTGTTGGATCTTGCAAGTGGCTCGACATCAGCTCATTCATTCGCACTTCGCAAGATGTACTTGGGTACCTTGGCACTCATTGACATTAATGGTGAGCTTGCCTCACATTGGTTAACGACATTCATCAATGGTCGGTAATCCAATGACTTCTTTCCATGTTCAACATTGACACATTCATTCACATGGAAAGAATTGTGCCACGATATGGGACGAGATGAAGACTATATGATTCAAGAGCAGATTATTTTATACTTTGGAACAGATTCAGTAGCAGTAATAAAGGATCCACATTCACGACTTCATCCATCATATATGCAACCAAGACACAGATCACATTCTTGTATTCTTCATTCCATGATTCAACAGCAGAAGCTACACTTTTCTACATATACACAGTTTGTCCACTTAGGTAAGTAAAGGTATGTTCTTTTCTAGATTTTTATCATACAAGTCCTTTAATACTAAAATTATAATTTTTGGAAAATGTTTCACCATGTTCATATTCACATTCATACTCCATTATCACCTTCCATATGTCCTATATGTCCTTTCTACACATATCAATCCTAACCAACATACTTTTTCCAAACAACTACTATTGCATTATGCTTCAAATGTTACATGTTTTGCAAATAATGATCAAAGAAAGAATGGTTGATTAAATGTTTTCAAAGTCTTTTGATGCAACACAAAAACAATGAAAGTATTGTTACACAAGAACCAATACTAAACAAATTTTGGTTGTCACAAAAGAACCAACCAAAATAATATGTTGCAATCAAATGTTTTTATGAGAGAAGACTTTGCAAAAAGGAACAAAGTTGTCAAAAAGAAAATTATGTGAAGTTAAAAAATCGATATCAACCAAAGTTCATGTAAAAGCAAGACAATTCAAAAGATCAAATCATGATCAACGTAATAGATTGCATGAGGACATGCAATAACTTAAGTTGGGGGGTATGTTGGGCCGCCAAATTAACATCAATTTTCACTCCATTTTCACCTTTATCCTCATTTTGTCACCTCATTTCATCATATTATCATTACATAACCCTATATTTCCATTACCATATGAGTTTATATTTTCATTTTCCAAAGTTATTAATTTCATGTATTTAGAGTGAATTTATGATTAAAAGTTAGAGAAATAACATGTATTTGCTTATACCTAAAAGTGGCTTGAGTTTGATGACATGTGTAGATCATTTGGAAGTTTCCAAGGCACCCTTATGTGGCCTCCCAAGATAAAATTCGAATTTCAACTCAAGAGGTGGACCATATTCCAAGGAGAAAGATCATGGAGATTTTGATGTGTCATGGGATTTGTATCTAGTATTTAGGGATAAGTTGAGACAAGTATGGGTCTAGTAGATATTTAAGGGATCTACATTTATTGAGTAGATATCCCTAATTCATGTATAAATAAGAGGAGCATCCTTCAAAGAAAGGAGGAGGGAGAGAAAACAATTATCAGTTATTCACTAGCATTAGATTTATGTTCATTCAACATGAATAATACCACTTTCTCCAAATCATGAGTTATGAGTGTTGTTTGATTCTTAAGGTGTGATAGTTGTTCATGTGTGCTCATTGAGGAATGGAAGGATCCCCATACTGAGATAAGTGCACTTTGTTGTAAAGTAATGTTGTGAATATACTAATTTTAATTATGACGTTCATCTTATTTCTTTCTTGTAAATACTTGTAGATAATTTCAATATGAATTCATTTTATGGCCATGTTTTGTTGTGTGAAGGTTGATCTCCTTTCAGTAGCTAGTTTTGATGTGAGAAGGACAACCAGGAACTCCTAAGTTAGGAGTCTCTTCTCCATGAGCTAGATTAAATTGAAATAAGATTTACTTTCTCATATGCTTTCCTAGATTACATTTATGTGAATATTGATTCCCTTTCAGTATATAGTTTTTATGTGAGAAGGGCAATCAAGTCCTCCTAAGTTAGGAGACTCTTCTCCATGAGCTAAGAATTGAACTGAAAATAATATTTACTTGCTTTCATTTATATGCTTTCTTTCTTGCTTTCTTAGGTGTTTGGTAATGTTATTGTAGGAAGATTGTAGAAGGACAATCAAGACTCTTGAACAAGAGACTCTTCTCTATCTTCTAAAGTAAAATAATTCCATTGATCAAACATTTTTTATGCTTTCATAAAATAGATCTGATAGTTTAGATTTGTAGTATGCATTTCCATTCTAAACAAACTTCCTACACCTGTTTCATCTGAGGTCCCATATATTTTGGTTTGCTTCTAAGTTTACGATACCCTGGATTGATAAATTAAATGACAGGGATTTAGCAGACAACTAAATCGCCCAACAGATCCCATAACATGGATACTACAGATGGAGCAATATTTCGATCTCCATAATGTGCAAAACACACAAAAAGTACAAATTGCAACTTTATATTTGGAACCAAATCAGTTTGAATGGTATTGATGGATTTTCCTTCGTAAACAAATTATCACTTCGGCAATTTTTATGGAAGAAATGATAGCACATTCTAAGGATGCAAAAAGAAACACTTTTTTTATAAAATTGATAAATCTCAAACAAAAGGGTTCAATGATGGAGCACATTGAGGACTTCCAAAAATTGAATATAAGGGTAAAATATATTCCAGAGGATCATAGGATTGATGTGTTCATAGGGACTTTAAAGGATAACATCCAACATGAGGTTCTCCTTTGGGAACTTGATTCATTGGAGAAGGCATTTAGGTTGGCAAGAAAAATGGAAAGGAAACTTATGGAAACAAGAAAGCCTACCACTCACAACTATAAAGATGGAAGTGTTGTTGCCCCTATCCTTCCACAACCTACAAGGTTGACACCACAACAACTCAAAGAAAAAATAGCAAAAGGGCTTTGTTATAACTGTGATAGAAAATACGCTAAAGGTCATAAGTGTGTTGAGAAGAAATTATTTTACAGATATTGTGAAGAGGAGGAAGGAAAGGAACAAGAAATATCAAAAGAAAACGATATACACTAGGAACAAACCCTAGAGAAAGAATAAATGAATTCAACCATATCATATAATGCATTGGCCGGAATTACCACTCCTCAAACTATCAAGATAGAAGGACGTATCAAGAAGAAAAAGGTAATGTTGTTGATTAATTCGGGATGTACCCATAATTTTAGTCATTGTAATATAGCCAAGGAATTAAATTGCTTCCTATATCTAGAACCAGAGTGTCAAGTGATCATTGCAAGTGGAGGAACCATAAATTTCTCTGGAAAGTGCTATAATATCAAGCTATCCATGGGAGAATATGTATTGAATAGCCCAATGCTTTCCATTCCAATGGGTGGTACTGATGTTGTACTAGGAGTCCAATGGCTACAATCCTTGGGTATAATAGCTTTTAATTTTCAAGAACTTTTCATGAAATATTATTTGGAAGGAAAGGAAGATGAATTAAGGGGTATCACAGGGAAATCGGGAAATATAATCAACTCTAACGGAATGACAAAGCTTCTAAAGAAAGAACAACGAGGCATAATTACACAATTATGTTTGCTAGAGTTTCCCACATCAAAATCATCTATTTCTCGAGATCTCCAAAAAGTATTAGACAATCATTCCAAGGTATTTAAGACTCCCAAAGTCCTCCCACCTATTCATGATCATGATCATGATATTCATTTGATTCCAAGAAGTGTTCCTCCAAACATCAGGCCTTACAGATATCCCTATGCCCAAAAGAGTGAAATTGTATGTATGGTTGCAGAAATGTTAGAGGTTAGTATAATTCAACTGAGTCAAAGTTATTTCTTTGCTCCAAAAGTATTGGTGCACAAGAAGGATGGGTCATGGTGCATGTTTCCAGATTATAAGGAGCTCAAAAAGTTTAGTATTAAAGATAAATTTCCCATTCCTGTCATTGATGAATTATTGGATGAATTGCATGGATCAATTTACTTCACCAAGTTGGATCTTCATTCAGGATGTCATCAAATCAGAATGAAGACTGAAGACATTCCAAAAACATCATTTATAACTCATGAGGGTCATTATGAATTTTTGGTCATGCCTTTTGGCCTTACCAATGCACCTTCTACATTTCAAGGTTTGATGAATTCCATTTTCAAACCCTTCCTTATAAAATTGGTGTTAATATTTTTTGATGATATACTAATCTACATCAAGTCTTGGAAGGATCATGTTCAACATGTTGACAGGGTCCTCAAACTATTGGAGGAGAAACAATTATATGTAAAAAGATCCAAATGTTTCTTTGGAGTACAAGAGGTGGAATATCTTGGTCATATTATGTCTCATGAAGGTGTGAAGGTAGAACCTAGAAAAATTAAAGCCATTAAGGAATTGAAAGTCCCCACATCCATAAAGCATTTGCGAGGATTTCTCGGGTTGACAGGGTATTATCGAAAGCTTGTTAAGAATTATGGGTGAATAACAACACCTCTAACAACATTATTGAAGAAAGATGCATTTTCATGGACTCCAGAGCAACGAAGGACTTTGAACATCTTAAAGAGGAAATGTGCCAAGAACAGGTCTTAGCTACGCTGGACTTCACAAAAACCTTTATTGTGGAATGTGATTCCTTGGGAAATGGAATTGGTGTTGTTTTAATGCAAGAAGAAAGACCCATTTCTTTCAAAAGTCCTCCAATCAAAGGAAAGTATTTACACAAAGCTATTTATGACAAGGAAATGTTGGAAATACTACATGAACTTAAGAAATGGAGACCCTACCTAATGGGAAGACACTTCAAGGTAAAAACGGATCATGATAATCTTAAATACTTTTTAGAACAAATATTATCTTCAGAAGAGCAACAAAAATGGGTCACAAATATGTTCGGTTATGACTTTGAAATCATCTACAAAAAAGGGAAGCAAAATGTCGTGGTAGATGCACTCTCAAGAAAGGATGGGGATGTGGAAGCATTTCTTTGCACCATTTCTATTATCCAACCAAATTGGATGAACGAATCAAGGGATGAATGGAAGAATGACAAAGAATTGTGAGCACTCATTCAAACGTTACAACAAGATCCCGGTAGATCTGATACATTTAGCTAGAAAAATGATTCATTATGGTACAAAGATCACTTATACCTATGTAAGAATTCCCAACTCAAACAAAATATTCTTATGGAATTGCACACCTCTCCCTGACGAGGGCACTCACGATTTTTAAAAACTTACCACAGGGTTAAGAAGGAATTTTTTTGGGATGGCCTCAAATCGGATATTCAAAATTTTTTGGTGGAATGTTTGGCTTGCGAACAAAATAAAATGGAAACAATTAAGACCACGGGTCTATTACAACCTTTATCCATTCCAAGCCAACGTTGGGAGGAGCTTTTAATGGATTTTGTCACTGGCTTTCCCAAGTCCGAACGAAAGAGTGTCATCATGGTGGTAGTTGAAAAACTTACCAAGTATGCACACTTTTGCGCATTATCGCATCCATTTAAAGCCAATACAATTTCTAGTGCATTTATGGAAACAATTCAAAATCTACATGGAAACCCAAAGATTATTGTAAGCGAAAGATATCCCATTTTCGTTGGAAATTTTTGGACAAAATTATTTTCTTGTCTTGGTACTCAGTTAGCTCATAGCTCATCTTATCATCCTCAATATAATGGGCATGCTGAGATAGTAAACAAATGTTTGGAAGGATAGCTTTGTTGGTTTGTATCTTATAAACATACATAACGGGTCAAATGGTTGCCTCTCACCGAATGGTGGTATAACACTTCCTTCCATACTGCAACAAAAATGACCCCATTTATGGCACTTTATGGATATCATCCTCTGTCCATCACATCATATTTAAGAGAAAATTCTAAGGTTCAAGCAATGGAAGATCACATCAAGCATCAACAACAAGTTTTGCAACTCTTAAAGGATAACCTGACTTTCGTACAAAATAGAATGAAACAACAGGCAGACCAACCTCACAGCGAAAGAAGTTTTGATGTAGGTGACTAGGTATTCCTATGGCTACAACCATATAAACAAATGTCTCTGAGGAAAGCTAAGAAGGATAATAAATTATCGCCAAAGTATTATGGTTCATACAAGGTGTTGCAAAAGATTGGTACTATGGCATACAAATTGGAGCTTCCTGCAGCTTCCTAAGTGCACCCAATTTTCCATGTTTCATGCTTAAAGAAGGTGATAGCTGACAAACTCCCAGTTCAAACAATATTGCCAGAACTTGACAAGGAAGGAAAAATCATATTGGAACCTGAACCAGTCACAGAAACAAGAACTTGTCGGCTACGAAATCGATCAATTTCGAAGTATCTCATCAAGCGAAAGAACTTACCCACTGAAGATTCCACACGGGAGGGTGATAATTTCATACAGAAGCATCCAGAACTACTAAAACATTGAGGACAACAATTTTTTGAAGGAGGGGCATGTTAGGTCCCTAGAATACTAGTGATTCCCCCATTACTATTGTCATGGTAGCCCTTATTTTTATTGTCGTGCCCATATTGTCCCCATATTGTTATTATTGTGCCCCATAGAAGCCCACTATTGTTATTGTTGTGCCCTTATATTATTATTGTTATGTCGGCTTTCATTATATTGTGACCCCTTAGACTCCTATATATAGAAAGGAGGTTTTGTCATTTGTATCATCCAAGAATTATTCATTTCCGTAAGGTAAATGAGGTTGCACCCTCGAAGAGGCTGATTTTGAAGTCGTTGATCTATATTTTCTTCTATTTTGTGCACTGGTTAGATAACAAATAATAAAACATAACGTTGGTTAAATTAAAAAATAGTAAAAAGTAAAAAACAAAAAACAAAAATTATAAATCATACAATTCAATTTGTTATATTGTTCTATTGGAATTTTGTTTTTATTAATAAAGTTATAAAAGAAAAATTCCATGAAAAAAATCATAATATTCATATCACATTATAAGAAATTTAAATAATAATAATTCATTTTAATTACAATAATATTTTAGAACATATAAAAGCTTAATAAATTTAATTAAGAGTCTATAATTAAAAATAAAAATTGTGAAATATCTAAAATATAAATAGTAACGGTAAATTAAGATTTATTTCATGATATAATATAATGATTGATATTTGTAGCTATTACTTGTTATAATTTCATATTTAAATTTAATTAATAGACATATTAGAATTCAATATTTATAATATTTTTTTCTTAATTCATATATTTCTCTATGTAAATGTATTACCTTTCAAAATCATGCTTATCATATTAAAAAATTAAATTAAAATAATTATAAAACATATCAAAGAAAAATTCATATATATGATAAAAAATAGAAATATTTCTGTATAGATATGTGAAATTATATAAATATAAATAACAACTTTAAGAATCGGTGTAGATTCATCTTAATTCTAGAACAATTAAGTGTGTAGAAAGAAATAAAATCTTTGGGCGTGCTATTCTTTACTCAAGTTTATCAAATCTTCAGAGGTGCAACCCTTTCCTCATGTTTTACACTCAAAAAGAGGTTTGCATCTTGAGAGATTTGATCCCTCTAGAAATATTGAGTTAAAATAGATATATGCTAGCTAGATATAGAGTCCAATAATTTTCTATGAAACTATTTAACTTGCGGAATAGACTCTCTCTCTCTCTCTCTCTATACCAAAAAACATTAATGGACTTCCATCATCATCTCAATTGGAATTATAGCATTGAGAAAAGGATAAGTGCAAGAAGGAATGCTTACCTTATAGTCCTGATTGAAGCTAGCATTTCCTCTATTGAAGACGTGACTATCTCTAGGTATATTATGTATAAGAAAAAGTTATACAACATGGAAGCCAAGAGGTTCCTGAAATTACTTCTAACTCTAGCTAAAGCCCCTACCTTTGGGTTAACCAAGGATGGCATGAGGTTTCCCAATCTGAGTTACTTCCAAATTTAAGGAGAAGTTGTGGGGCAATAACATGTTAGAGAGAACAATGAAAGTCATATATTATAATGAGTTGATAACCTCAATCTTGGAAGCCAGAACTATTTACATGTCTTGACTAGTGTTAAGAAGAAAATGAACATTGTTAAGAACTAATTTTCATGGGCTTCATAGTGAAACATGGTGTAGGTCTATTCCCAAAACACCATGGGATGAAAGTGTTTGACACCTATTTGATACCAAGAGGGTTGCCAAGATGAAAAAGGCTCTCTTAAATTATCCATCTTATGGTCAAATTTATTCTAAGTTTCAAAATATCTGTCCTAATTTCTAAAATATCTCTCACAAAACCGGCCTTCTTGATGTGTTAACATATGTTATGTTCAAGAATTCCAATTAATTGCTTACCTTTTTAAGATCGGACAGATTATACTTAATTGTTGAATTAAGGCTTCTGTGATCCATATCAAGTTTATGAAAAGAGTTTTCACATCAAATAAATTATGATGTGATTTTCGCTGAAAACTCTTCTTATAAAATTATATAATCTTAATAGACCATAACCATCATCGTCTTAACTTAAAACTGATACCAATTATCTTTTAAAGTTTAAAAAATCTTTTTTAAATAATTATAAATAAAAAAAAATCATCGATTTATTAAATTTTCTATATTTATCTCTTCAAACAATCCCAAGAATTAATATAAAAATCATTTTAATTATTTTTTGTAATTAAATTTTCTAACCTAATCTAAGAAACATTCAAAATTATATATCCATTTTCGATTCTTTAACTTACATAAACATTGAGGAATATAATATCCTAAGGTTAGGTTATGTCGCTATCGGTGGGCTCTCTACGGCTATGCTCTAGATTTGCCAGCCATGCAAAGGTCAGAGTTCCAACTCCTTTGCTGTACATGTAACCCATTCTTTTATGCAATATTATTGCATTCGACCTACTTTCCCCACCATGACATGCGGTGTGGCGTCCTCTGTCAATGATTCTTCGTTTGTAGAAGATTCTCTAAATAAGCAGCGGCTGCTATTCTGAAATGAAAACAAGAACTTGTGACCGGAGAGATTAATTATATTACTTACAATATTATATTTTACTATTTGCACAATAGTGTAATAGTCGTATTAAACCATTTTCATAAATATTAATCATTAGGTAATCTTTTTCTTAAAATAAACGTTCATAATACTATTTTTTTTAAATGTCAAACATTATGGGATAGTCAATTTTTTTAAATGTTATGTAATCTGAAGAGTTAGTACAGGTCGTAATTAAATTGAATACAAAACAATATAGATATATAGATTAGATTGTGACAAATTAATAAAGATAGTAGTTGGATTGAAAAAGAGTAATAGGCATGTATGGGAAAAGTGAGCAGAAATCAAGTATGCTACAATCCAAAGATAAGGTGTACCTTTTCATTAATTTTAAATATATATGTAATAATAAGTGGTACCATTTCATTATTCAAAATAAATAAATATATATTTTTTTAAATTAGATTTTGACAAGTCAATAAAGGTAGTAGTTGAATTGAAGAAACAATATAGCTATTTGGATTAGATTCTAACAAATTAATAAAGAAAATAGTTGGATTAATGGAAAGGTATATGTATGTGGAGAAAAAATGGACGGAAATGAATATCTCATCTACAATCTAATCATAAGTGGGATCTTTTTATTATTCTCTTTCCATATTTATATGGGTGACTTACACAATACATTTTTGTACTTAAATCAAAGTGTGATAATAATATTTTTTTTAAATATTAAAAAATAGTTATTGTTCGTTTTGCAGGTACCATTATTATATATGATAACGGTAATGGGATGAAAATAGTTCTGGTTAGGGAAGAGAATGAATTTTTACTTAGAGAAATTTCTTACGAGGATTTTTGTAGGTACCATTATTATATGACAATGGTAATTGGATAATAATAGTTTTGGTTAGGGAAGAGAATGAACCTTTATTTAGGGAAATTTCTTATGAGGAAGATGAAGTTATAGTAAAAGTAATGTTAAATAATAAATTTTGTAGATTTGTTTTTATAATTGAATGTTTTCAAATAAGTTGGTCAATTATTGGGAATGAACTTTGGTTGGTTATAGAGGAATCCCAACACTCTCTATCCATTATTAAACCTTTTGATGCCACGTTTCTAACATTGGTCCCTAAAAACGAAAAGGTGGAAGATCCCAATGGTTATAGACCTATTTCCTTATGTAATGTAATTTATAAAATCATTACGACTATAGCCAATAGGATCACTCTATTTCTTGCAAAGATCATTTCTCTGGAGTAGATGACCTTTGTACAAGGATGATAAATCCTTGGTGGTATCATGGCTTTTCATGAAGTCATTCACTCTCTCAAAATTACAATGAAGCTCGGAATGGTGATTAAATTGGATCTCTCCAAAGCATATGACAAACTAAATTGCTAATTTCCATGTAATGTCATCCAAGCTTTTGGCTTCTCATGTGATTGGATAGAATGGATTCATAATCTCATGTCTTAAGCTTCTTTCTCTATCTCGGTTAATTGATAACCATCTCCACCTTTCTCTTCTATTCATGGAATCCGACAAAGCAATTTGTTGTCTCCATTTATCTTTATCGTGGTGGTGGAGGGAATGGGTTTCTCCTTCAAAGAAATATGATGAGAGAAAAGAATTAAATGTCTTTGGCTTTTTGGGGAGGATATCCCACTCAACCACACACAATTTGTGGACAACATTTTGGGAATGGAAACTCCAACAATTCATGAAACTCGAGATTTCACTAATATTTTGGAAATGTCAGGTATAGGTATCAATACAAGTACATATCATGTTTTTATTCTTTAACACTCCAATGGTTGTTTAGCGGCATGTGCCTTGAATCTTGGGTTTCCAAATATGTAAACTCCCTTTAGAGTATCTAGGTGCTCTCATGGAAAATAACTCCCTTAAATGGAACCTGTGGGAGGAGGTATTATCCAAATTTCACTATAAATTGGCAAGTTGGACTTTTTGATCTCTTAACACTGCTAGAAGATTAGTCCTCCTCAAAGCAGTACTTCAAGCTCTATATTATATCTTCGTTGAACAATGATGTCACTGTAACATCCTTCCCATTACCCATGTTTTTTTAATGTTAAAATAGTGACCGTGTAACGTCGGCATGAAGGCCATGGTTGGCTAAGACATTATGCTGTCAACATGAAATAAATTAAATGTGAATTTTAATTAGGTGGCCTAAATATAGGGACACATAGATCCAATTTCTAACGAGTTACTGATTATGTGCCTGTTGGTTTCTTCTGGCCTGCATATTGGCTTCTTGTGACATTCTTATTGTGTTATGTTCTACGGGCTGAAGCACCCTCCAAAATTTTGTCTTGCACTCAAATTTCATGAGCATCCTCAGAGTCTTTTCACCCCTTTTGCTTGTTTGATCAACTGTCATCTTTTGGCATCTTGGAATGTTTTATCACGCTTGCAGTCCTTTTTTGGTGGGTTCGAAGGTTTGTATTTGTGTGTTCGAGTTGTCCTAGCTATGTAAACATCAGTCACACTCATACAAAAAGTTTTAAGCTCTCTCGAAAAAGTGTCATCACAGTCATCCTAGGGTCTATCTCAAGTGTTGCACTTGTCACCTTTTGTTCTAGACAGTGTCACAAAGGGTAATGCTTTGCCTTGTTGTTTCGATGGTCTATGTTGTCGTGTTGACGAAATAAGTTAAGTGTGTGATCACAATTTCAAGTTCCTCACAAGTTCACCTGCTTCCCACACTTAGCCATTTTTCCGAAGCTCCTCCCGACTGAACAACTCTCATTCACCAGAGCCCGACTGAACTGCACGCTATGAAGTCTCAACCCTCAATGATACAACCCTACTACCTGGAACTACGCAGTCACTGTCCCCCATGGTAGTTGCACTATGTAATTTTATAATTGTGCAGACTGTCTTCCTCCCCATAATTTTGCAGTATCTTCTTCAAGATAGACCTGAATTGCACATTTTGTAAGATTAGTCATCAAGATTCCTCCCTGCCAATTGGAACCCCTCAATGTACAGAGGCCACATCCTGCCTTGCTTCCAAGAATTGTTCAAAACTGTCTCCAAGTGTCTTCCCTCAGTCGAGACTCACTCATCTCAAGAACTTCACAGACCTGTTCTCCTAGGCTCCTCTGCTGCCCAATCTTGCCTTGTGTTATGAAACCAGCTCAGGAAAAGATAGAAAAGATAGATCAACGCCTTAGAATTCAGCCTCTTCGAGGGGGCAACCTCCTTTACATTACATAAATGAACAATTCTTGAATGATACAAATGGAAAGACCTCCTTTCTATATATATGAGTCTAAGGGGTCATAACATAATCAGAGCCGACATAATAATAATAATGTAAGGGCACAATAATAACAATAGTGGGCTTCTATGGGGCACAATAGTAACAATATGGGCACTACATGGGTACATCAATATAATAAGTGGGTTGTACTAATAACAATAAGGGGTTCCACTAGTAGTATAGGGGCCTAACATGCCCCTCTCCTTCAAAAAGCATTGTCCTCAACGCTTGAGTAGTTCTTGATGCTTCTGTATAAAATTCTTGTCCTCCCATGTGGAATCTTCAGCAGATAAGTTCTTCCACTTGATGAGATACTCTAAAATTGACCGATTTCGTAGCTGTCGGGTTCTTGTTTCTGTGACTGCTCCAGGTTCCAATATGATTTTTCCTTCCTCTTCAATTTTTGGCAATATTGTTTGAATTGGGATCTTTTGCAACTTTTGAATAAGTGGCCATACTTCTTCATCCTTCTTCCATTCATCCCTTGCTTCGTTTATCCAATCTGGTTGGATAATAGAAATAGCACAAAATAGTGCTTCCACATCCTCATCCTTAAAGAGTCTTCCCATTCGGTAAGGTCGCCATTTTTTAAGTGCATGTAGTATTGCCAACATTTCGTTCTCATAAATAGTTTGCTTGAGATGTAGTAGTAAAAATACCCAATCCCCTACATCAAAACATTTTTCACTACGATGTTGATCTACCTGTTGTTTCGTTTGATTTTGCACCGAAGTGGCATTATCCTTTAAAATTTGGAGAACTTGTTGTTGATGCTCGATGTGATCTTTCACTGCTTGAACCTTTTTCTTCTTGATATGTCCTTCTATCTCTAGAGTTTGAGGAGTGGTAATTTCTTCCAATCCTTTACAAGATATGGTCAGATTCATTTCTTGATTCTCGATGTGATCTTGCACTTCTTGAACATTTTTCCTCTTGATATGTGCTTCTATCTTGATAGTTTGAGGAGTGGTAATTTCAACCAATGAATTACAAGATATGGTTCGATTCATTTCTTCTTTCTCAATGTGATCTTTCACTTCTTGCACCTTTTTCTTCTTAATATGTCCTTCTATCTTGAGAGTTTGAGGAGTGGTAATTCTTGCCAATGCTTTACAAGATATGGTCTGATTCATTTCTTCTTTCTCTGGGGTGGGGTCCCGGCGTATAGCTTCTTCTTTTGATGTTTCTTGATCCTTTTCTTCCTCCTCTTCATATTCTATGTAAAATAATTTCTTCTTAGCACACTTATGACCTTTAGTGCATTTGCTATCACAATTGTAACAAAGCCCTTTTTCTCTTTTTTCTTCCAATTGTTGTGGTGTAACCCTTGTAGGTTGTGGAAGGCTAGGAGAAACAACATTTCCATCTTTATAGTTGTGAGGGGTATGCTTCCTGGTTTCCATAATTTTGCTTTCCACTATGTCACAAAGCCCTTTTACTCTTTCCAATTGTTGTGGTGTTGCTCTAAAGAAGGTGTTGCTCTTTGTATCCTCATAATGTGCTATCATTTCCTCTGTGAAAATTAACCACGTAACAAGTTGTTTACGAGAACAAAGTCCTTCATACCATAAAAATTGATCCAGTTCTAAATATGAAGATGCAATACATACCTTTTGCAACAATTGTACACCATGTAGATCAAAATATTGCTCCATCTGAAGTATCCAATTTACCGGATCCTTGCCATCAAACTTCCTCATCTTGCTTTTTCTTGATTTTATGAGCTCGATTTTGAAACGACTGTAAATCTATACTTTTAGATCTTTAAGTTCTGAAATTGCGATTTGTAGTAGCCCTTTGTGTCCTCTTTCCAATGCCACCAGTCTGATCCAAAGTGGATTCTCCAAGAAAGAGTTATGCACAATCTCCCAAGATGACCTGATTATAGACCTTTCCAGAAGAGCGAACTTGTATGAAGTGCCACGTGTCACTATTTCGACCTCTGGATTTGAAAAATGCATACAAGAAACTACAGTCCATCCTCTTTCTGTACCTTCTTACAAAATTTCAATCCGATCCCCAGAGAAAAAGTTATGATGATTTTCCCCCAATCACCTGTTTGGAATGTAATTTAGGAGTCTGCAAAAAGACCAACTTCCTCAGATCATATCTCTGCAAATATAGTGCGAAAAGCTATAAACTTTGGACCCGAGGTTCAGCGTGATTTCTTCTCAAATGGGTTTTTTTTGAAACTTTTGAAACATCGCAGAAAACAAGTTATAGCGAAAATTCCATGATGACCTGTTTGGAGCAGCGAAACCCTAGAATCCAAAGCTCTGATACCAAATGTTACGAAACCAGCTCAAGAAAAGATAGAAAAGATAGATCAACGCCTTAGAATTCAGCCTCTTCGAGGGGGAAACCTCCTTTACATTACATAAATGAACAATTCTTGAATGATACAAATGAAAAGACCTCCTTTCTATATATAGGAGTCTAAGGGGTCATAACATAATCAGAGCCGACCTAACAATAATAATGTAAGGGCACAATAATAACAATAGTGGGCTTCTATGGGGCACAATAGTAACAATATGGGCACTACATGGGTACATCAATAGTTGTGCTAATAACAATAAGGGGTTACACTAGTAGTATAGGGGCCTAACACCTTGCCTCTGGAAACTGTGCAAACCTGCCTCCCAAGGTCCCAACTTATAGAAGCCACTAATGGTCTCAACTTTGCAATCATGTCTCTTAGTGGCCTCTGTGCAATTTTCCACCACAGTGAAGACTATGCTCAGGAGTTCCTAAAATAAGCCTAAGTTGCGCTCTTCGCAATCTCAATAACTAGTGTCCCTCCCTATCGCCTGTCCCGAGCCTAGTCCATGGATAAAAATGCTTCAACTTAGACTAAGAGGTTCTGGAGTTGATGTCATCCTGTCATGAGTGAATTAAATGAACATGTACATTGTTAGATAATGGCGAGATGATGAAGGAGATGAAGAAGGAGCGAACATGATATAAGACTCACTTACAGGTGGATGGACAAAGAAGCTTATCAAGAATAAGTGAAGGGATCACATGCATGCAACCACCTCTCAAGACCAAAGATCATTAAACACCTCACATCATCAAGTTATGTGGAGGAGAAGAGAGAGAACATCCAAGAACACATATATCACTCAACAGCAACAATGTCTTGATATTGCCACCGTCGCAAGCTATTTTATGTCAGTAGTGTCATGTCAAGTCATGTCATGAGTTGTCAAAGGCCACATCACTATTATGGGCCATATCTATTGTAAATTGAATGTAATGAAAAGTGAAATTCCAATGGACACACATGAATATGAAGAGTCACGTGAGTTGAAAAGTCATAGGAAGTTGAAGAGTGAAGAGGGTAGTCCAAGAGTCACAAGGGTCAAATATCACCCTTGGTTATATATACCCCCGTCATTGTATGAGCAAGGACTTTTCACCTTGGCTCCTCCCATAAAGCATAGACAGTTTCAATAAGCTCTTTGAGGAGCAAGGAGTGGCTCCAATGTCCCACTACTAGGGCTAGAGATGTATGATGTGAATATGTGTCTTAGAGCTTTTTCATAATACATAAACCTATTCAGGCCAGCACATTTCCATGTATGACTTGTAGATTTTTGTAAGACTATTCTTTAAGTATTTGTAATTCATGTTTGTTTCACATGTACTAATATAGTTGAACTATTTCGGTTGTTTTAGTGCTTACCTTGTTGGGAATGTGTTGTATTGGTTATCACGACTATCTCATCCTTGTGGACTACTCCGTAGGATAATAGAAAGACCCTTTCTCGCTTCCTGGTTATAACGACTGTCACATCTGTTGTGGACTATTCTGTAGGATGGTGGGTGGATCTTTCCCTGTACTTTGGTTTGAATGACTGCCACATCCGTTGTGGACTATTTTTCTGGATGTTGGAGAGACCTTCCCGGTTCATGCATGTCTCTTCCTGGGTGGTACTACTACCTCTCACTTAGAGGCACACTTTTCCCCTACTCTTTTACAGTAAGAGGAGTTAAACACAATTACGTTAGACACTCACCAGGCACACTCACATTGCTTTTCGAAGGTACCATTGTAATACTCTCATGTGCTGAACAATAAGAGCTGAGGAAAATCTCTATGTATATGGAAACTAGACCATCACACCGGATGGGACCCCTACACGAAATAGTGTGAAGTCTAATTGGGACCTCATATCACGAAGATCCCTTGAATGTTGGAAAATATAGCACCATCAATATTTCTGGCACTAGAAGGAGGGACGCCATTAGTTTATGGCTGATTCTCCCACCAACCCCACTCATCCATTTTCTGGTCATGGCAGTAATATTCACTCCCTCTCCCCTACTCACAATTATGAAGTTGGTAATTTCTCACCTCCGAGACCTGAACGTGAAATCCCGTACCATCAAATCTAGGTTGCCTGTCCCATCACCCGTCAATTTGAAAAAGTTGTTGGACTGATTCCGGGGGTGCACACTCTTCCATACTCTCAAAAGAAGGACAAGACTATGCCCACAGGAATAATAGTTACATTTGTCGAAGAAGCAATCTTTTCCACTATTGAGGAGCTAGCAGAAGCTATGGAAAAACAAGAGGAATCCCCACTCTTTCGAAAGGAAGAAAAAGACAACCTCTTACTCTCGGGTTCAATTTTTGTCAGAGGAGGAGGGGATGGAAACAAAGGAGGAGGAGGAAAAGAGGAGGAACCAACAGATTCATAAGAGGAATCATTAGATCTAGAAGAGGAAGAGGAGGACATTGAAGAGGACAACAGGCAGACCAAAATCTGGATTACATGACTCAGGGTCCATTAGCACTTATGGGTGTCCTCCACAAGATGCCAAGACATGTGAACAAGCTCTTAACAAAATATGACCCTGACAAGATAGTGAAGGCGAAAGATCACTTACACACCTTCTACCTACATCTAAAGGTACTCGACATATGTTACGATGACGTTGCATGTAGATTGTTTCCATGTACCTTGGATTGTAGAAGTTTGTTGAAGACAAGACCCCTGCCATGTTATTGAAGGAGATGGGTAGTCTCAATATGGAGTAGAAAGAAAAGGTCAAAGATTTCAATCAGAGGTTCAACCGTATTCCGAACAAGTTCTCGAATGACATTAAACCTCACAACTCCATCATTGTCGACTACTACACTTCTTCCTTGCGACCAGCATTGTGCAGTTCATTAAGAGAGCTATGAAACCATCATTAACAAAAAATTATGAGAAGTCTATTGTCGTGGAGAAACACCTACATGCTATTGGAGTCATTGCAGACTATGAACCCACTAAGAACTCTAAAGACATTGGTAAGAGGTCCTAGACCTTAGTGAGAAAGGCTAATGAAAAGGAAGCAAGTGATATTGAGAAGCTTACTCGTCTCATAGGGTCCCTAACTACCAAAGTGGCCAAACTTAAAAATACGACAAGTGATACTATCGTGAGCAGCAGTTCCCCCAAGTACTTGTAAAAGAAGAATGTAGCTTCCAGTAGTAGGAGCAGCAATAGCCAACCAACCAACGAAATCTATGTAGAGCTCTAACCTAGTTCTGAACCTTGAGAAAATCACTACAGATTCATACTGCATGTTTCACTACGAACCCCATTAGGAAAAAACGTACCCAGAATGGAACCATGGAATGAGCAGTCTGGCTACACATTTGTCCAACACAATCATGGTTGATGAGTAGGCTAAGCTTAACAATGAAGAAGAAGAAGTTGCTACACTTGGTGAAGCTCCAATCATTAGGGATGTAGTAAACATATATCTGTATGCTCTCGTAGCCTCGAAGACCACCACTGATAAGGAGCCTCCGAGTGATAGTTCTTCCCCGAAGCAAAATAACTTATATAACTTGAGAATTGAAGGGGCCACAAGTGTGATTGAGATATCAAAGAAGAAAATAGGATAAGATATGTTAAGGAAAGTGGATTCTCTAGTCGACTCAACATAGAAAACTCAGAGAAACTTTGGGAAGAGAACTTCAACGAAAAGTCTTTCTGCAAGAAGCCAAGATATAATCATCCCACTGGAAATAATGAATCAATTTCCACCCCTGGACATCTCGATGACTCTTCCCGCAATAGACTATCATATTGTAGAATACATGAAGAATACTCATGCAAATATCTATTTGTTTGAATTTTCAAAAATCACGAGTTAGAGGGACATTCTTCTGCAAGAACTTGGGGAAACCTCTACTAGTCAATCCACCTCTTCAAACAAAGGATCTAGAAAGTCTTATGATGATCTCGCATTTGTTCTTAATGTGCTCCGCATGGAGGAGGCGAACTCTCTCTACCCACCATTCTTGTTATCATTTGAAATCTTTAACTTTAGTGTTCACAACTTCTTGGTTGATTATGGTCATTGATCAATGCCATGCCACTCTCCATTGCCAAGAAGATCAATGCTCAATAGAGTAAGACAAGTACATAGATCATCCAACTAAATAAAACTTGTGTGCTATCAATTGGTGAACTCAGGGATGTCATCATCCATCTAACATCTGATGAGCGAGTTCATCAATGCATCAATATTGCAATTTTGGACATCTCAGAAGCATACAAGGCATTGCTCAGCAGAGACTAGTCATTTAAGTTGCAAGGATACTTTTCCACCGACTAGTCACACTTATGGCTTCCATATAAGGGTATGAATAACCATATTCGAGTGTTTTCAGAAAGATACATGAAACACAACATGAATCCCTTGAATGGAGAAAACAAGTCTTTGGCTTTCGCAGAAATTATGTTCGACAAACTATTTTTAGAGATATAGTTGGGGTGATATCTTGCAGAGTCATTCCCTATCCCACCAAACACAGAGTTGGCCCTCCTTCCATGCCCAACTCGTGAAAATGAAACTTGTATAGTAAGTAGTAGTAGCAGTAGTACTAGTGCGGAAAGTGGTCCTTGTACTGATGATATGTGGAACGTGTACTTTGACGTATCCAAAACACAGGAGGGCTCTAGGGACAGTTATCTTTTGATAGAGCTGCTATAGAGGAAACATCTACTCTCTAGTCGCTTGGAGTTCAAGTGCACATAGAACACTGCAGAGTATGAAGCACTCGTCTTGGGCTTACAAAAAACCATTAACCTCAAGGCTGTTATTCTAAAAATGGTAGGTGACTATGAAATCGTGGTGTGTCAGGTATGTAGCACTATATATTGTGTGTCACCATGTCTTAAGAGTTACCAACAAGAGGTATGGAAACTCATTTGTCATTTCCAAGCTTTAAATATTATTTTAGTGCCAAGAATGCATAATGAAACTATGGATACCTTGGAAAATGTAGCTGCTAGGATTTTATCGTTAAGGGACAATTTTTCTATTGAGATTTTGTATAAACCATCTGTCCCACACAACATCGCTAACTTATGCATTTTTTATGATGATCAACAAATATTTCAGTTCATGGGCAACATTGACGTCTCTAAGGACGCAATGACAGATGGGGATGAGCACGAGCAAACTCTGTAGGAATCAACTAGTACAAGCAAAGGCAACCTCATCCCTAAGGGTGTGGTATCACTTGAAAAGTTGTATGACATGCAAAACCATTTTCAAGGACCTATGAATGCTAAGACCCACAACTCTACATTGTTGCATGAACATATCAATATGGGAATAGAATAAGATATGAAGTATGTGAATCTCGATATTTGTTGTACACCACAAGAGTGGCAAGATTTTATCTACCTCTTCAAGAAGTACCGTGACGTATTTGTGTGGATGTACGATGATCTTAAGATATATGGCACGTGAATTATCTAGCACGTTATACTGATCATAGAAGGGGCTAGGCCTTTTTAGTAGAAACTGAGTAAACTTCATCCAACACTTGAGCCCCTTATACAAAAAGAATTGACCAAGTTGTTGGATGCTCAGATCATCTATAAAGTGTGACATTCAACATGGGTGTCCAACTTAGTCCTTATTAGGAAGAATTTCAGTGAGATCATCCTGTGTGTAGATTTATGTAACCTCAATTGCACCTCGGACAAGGACAACTACCCAGTGCCATCCATGTAGCATATATTGCAAACAATATCTCAAGTAGAGATGTTTTCTTTGCTTAACAAATTTTCAGGTTATAATTAGGTTTTGGTAGGAGAGCCTGACATACTCAAAACTATATTCCATACCAAGTGGGGTGCATTCACATTTCGTACAATGTCATTTGGGTTGGTTAATGCAGGTGCAACATTTCGTCGTGCAATGGACATCACTTTCTGTGGGCTTATCAGACATAGCGTAGTGGTTTACCTTGATGATGTAACAATTTTCTCGAGACAGTGGTTAAACTATCTATGCCATTTCAATAATTTTTTTGAGTGATGCCAGAAATACAAGATATCCTTGAATCCCAAGAAGAGAATATTTGTAGTGTCCGAGGGTAACCTTGTTTGACACATTATTACTAAAAGTGGGATCAAGGTAGGTCTAGACAGAGTTTGTTGGGTTGTGTTATATTCTTTCCATGACTAGCCCACGTAGTTAACCAGGGTATAGAGGAGGGGAGGTCATAGGGGGTTTGAGGGGTACCCATAACCCCACTTTATGGGGTCCGAGGGTTTTGGACCCTATGTTAGGTTGGGCAGACCCACCTATGGTTTTGTGCATGATTTTCACACATGTTTTTTGGATGCGATGGTTTTCAGTCCATGGTATTAGATGTGATGGCTTTCGGTCCATGGTATTGGATGCTTCGGCATGTATAAATATGTATTATAACATTGAAAGGAATATAATGAAAAATAAAGCTAGTAGTCTCGGTTTTGGGATCCAGGGGAAAATCTCTGTGTATATGTGTTTTATGTGTTATTCTCTTGCATTGTTTATTTTCTGTGTTTTAGAATTTGTATGTAGGTAATTTCTGTACGGGGTTAAAACCTACATTTGGTATCAGAGCTATTTTGGCTTCAAGGGGATGCCTTTGTTGCTGAGGGGTTTCGCTCAGGCTTGTGGTAGACCCTGTTCAATGCGAGATCTACGAGATCGAATCTAGTGGTGAAAGAAGATGGCGAGCAGTGGAAAGTTAGAGATCGAGAAATTTAATGGTCAGAGTTTTGAGTTGTGGAAACTCAATATGGAGGATCTATTGGTGGATAAAGATTAGTGGATCGCAGTAGATCCGAGTACTAAACCAACAGGAGTGTCCAATGAAGAATGGAAGAAGTTGGATCGGAAGGCAAAGAGCACAATATGATTGTGTGTCTCAGATTCAGTGTTGCTGAATGTATCAAGGGAAGCTACGACGAAGGCTTTGTGGGACAAGTTAGGGATTTTGTACCAATCTAAGTCTTTGGTGAATAAAATGTTCCTGCAGAAAAAGCTGTATAACCTGAGGATGAAGGATGGAGACTCGGTGACAGAGCATCTGAACGCATTTAATACTATGGTAAGTTAGTTAGCATTTGTTGATATTAAAATTTCAGATGAGGATAAGTGCATTAGTTTGTTGTGTTATCTACCAGATTCGTGGGATAGTCTTGTTATTACAATAGGTAGTAATGCAACTGCCTTGCAGTTTGATGAAATAGACTCAGCCTTACTGACGGAGGAAATGAGACGGAGAAATATGGAGAGCTATAATGGTGATGCCTTGTCTGTAAGAGGACGGTTCGAGAATAGAAACAAAAATAAGTCATTGAGGGGGAGATCTAAATCTAGAGGGAGATCCAAATCTCCAAGAAAACCTGTAAAGGTGGTGTGCTGTAAATGGGGAAAGGAAGGGCACTACAAAAGGAACCGTAAATATAAAACTCCTGAAAAAGGAAAGGGATTTGATGATGCTCCTTCTGCAGAGGTGAAAACCACCTCAGACAAAGGTGGGGATGTGTACTTGGCTTCTTCAAGTACACATGTAGATCATGAGGCATGGTTGATTGACTTAGGTGCATCCTTTCACTTCACTCCCCATAGAGAATGGTTTTGTGAGTATGAGAAATACGATGGTGGTGATGTCTTCTTGGGGGATGACAGGAAGGCTAGAATCGTTGGTTGCAGAAAAGAAAAATTGAAGTTGAAAGGTGGAAGGATTAGAACACTTCTGGGTGTTTTGCATATTGCTGTATTGGCCAGAAATCTGATTTCTGTAAGCAAGTTGGATGATGCAGGTGTAAAAACAGTGTTCGAGAAGGATACCTGCAAAATGGTTTGGGGAGCACTGGTATTGATGCGGGGAGTTCAGGTTGGAACTCTGTACAAGTTGCAAGGTAGAACTGTTGTTTATGGGTGCAATATTTTTGTGATTCCTGAAAGTGGAGTAGAAAATTTAGTGGTCTCTGGAGAGAAGACCATGTTGTGGCATCAAAGGCTTGGACATATTGGAGAGAAAGGCCTTCGAATACTTCATGGTAAAGGTATGGTAGAAGGTATGAGTAATAGCTCTCTGGATTTTCATTTCGGTGAAAATTGTGTATATGGGAAGCAGAATCGGGTGAGTTTCCCCTCTGGTGGTAAGAGAGCGAAACATATATTAGATCTTGTGCACAGTGATGCGTTTGGACCCGTGAAGGTTCCATCACTAGGTAAGTCTATGTACTATGTATCATTTATATATGGCTTCTCAAGGAATACATGGATATATTTCCTTAAGAAGAAATTTGAAGTCTTTGACAAGTTTAAAGAATTTAAGGCTCTCGTGGAAAATTAGAAAGAGAAGAAGATAAAGGTGTTGAGGACAGATAATGGTGGAGAGTTTTGCAGCAAGGAATTTGAAGAATTCTGTAAGAAGTGTGGTATATCATGGTAGAAGACTAGTACATATACACCTCAGCGTAATGGAGTTGTAGAAAGAATGAACAAGACGTTGATGGAAAGGACAAGAAGCATGCCCAGTGGTTCTGGGTTAGGACAGGAATTCTGGGTAGAGGCGGTGGATACTACATGTTACCTAGTCAATAGGTCACCTTCATTAGCGTTAGAGGATAAGACTCCACAAGAGGTATGGACTGGCAAGAAACCCTCTCTTTCACATCTAAGGGTATCTGAATGTGATGTATATGTACATGTTCCAAAGGAGAAATGTACCAAGTTGGATAGTAAATCTGAAAAGTGCATCATTATTGGGTATAAGGATGGTTTAAAGGGTTATTAGCTTTGGAACCCAGTAACAAGGAAGGTTGTGTACAGCCGAGATGTGGTGTTCAGAGAGGTGAAAGATGTTATTAAACATGAAGTCCAACCAAAGGAACCTAAGAAGATAGAGTTTGAGCTAAAGGAGGAAGAATCAGGCTCTACAGCAGAGGAGGAATCAGAAGATGAAGAGCCACAAACTCCAGCTGTGAGAAGATTAGTTCGAGAAAGAAGGTAGCCAATAATATATAGTCTATCTGCTTTCTATTCAAATTTTTCTTTGTCTGTTACTGATGATGATCCCAGAGCTGTGAAGGAAGCGGTGGATTCAGAGGATGGAAAACTCTTGAAAGAGGCCATGGTTGATGAAATGGCATCTTTGCACAAAAATGAGGGTTGGGATCTGGTGGAGTTTTCGGCTGGAAGGAAACCCATTGGCAGCAAATGGGTGTTCAAAAAGAAGACAAATACAGAGGGAAAAGTGGAGAAATACAAAGCTTCGTTGGTAGCGAAAGGTTATTCCCAGGTACCGAGAATTGATTTTGGTGATATTAGTTCTCCTGTTGTCAAGGTAACTTCTATTAGATTACTTTTACCTGTTGTTGTTGCTTTTGATTTTGAGGTAGAACAGATGGATGTGAAGACAACATTTCTTCATGGGGATCTGGAAGAGGAAATCTACATGAAGCAACCTGAAGGCTTTACGGTGAAGGGTAAGAAAGAACTAGTATGCAAGTTAAAGAAGTCTCTGTATGGGTTAAAACAATCACCAAGGATGTGGTTTCAGAAATTTGATACATTTATACGGGAACTTGGCTTCAGTAGAAGCAAAGCAGATCACTATGTGTATTTTAAATTAATTGGTGACCATGTTATTTATCTGGTCTTGTATGTGGATGATATGTTGCTGGTTGGAAATGACAAAGAAATTATCCTGGATTTGAAGACCTAATTGTCCTCAAAATTCGACATGAAAGATCTTGGTGCTGCAAACTATATTTTGGTCATGGAAATTAAAAGAGATCGGGCAAAGAGGAAGATCTGGTTAAACCCGAGGAAGTATGTCGAGACAATACCACAGAGGTTTAATATGCAGGATAGTAAACTGGTGAAGGTTCCTATTCCTGTAGGTGTAAGGTTATCTACTGAACAATGTCCCAAGACACAAGAAGAGGAAGAGGACATGTCCCATGTTCCATATGCAAGTGCAATTGGTAGCCTGATGTATGCAATGGTCTATACTAGACCATACATTGCACATGCAATGGGAGTATTGAGCAGGTTTATGTCAAAACCAGGAAATGAGCATTGGACAACAGTGAATCGGGTTTTTAGGTATTTGTGTGGCACTGGTGATTATGGTTTGTGCTACCAAGGAAGAACAGGATTGGACGAAGTGTTGGATATTCATGGCTTTGTTGACGCAGATTGGGCTGGAGATCTGGATAAGAGAAGATATACAAGTGGGTATGTGTTTAACCTATTTGGAGGTTCAGTCAGTTGGATGAGTAAGAAACAATTTCTAATGGCACTATCAACTAGAGAGGCAGAATACATGGCAGTCACTCATGCAAGCAAGGAAGCAATTTGGTTGCAGAGGTTGTGTTCAAGTATGGGGTTAGTACAGGAAGCTATAAGGATAGACTGTGACAACCAAAGTGAAATTTTCTTGGCAAAGAACCCCACATATCATTCAAAGACAAAGCACATTGATGCTCAGTATCACTTTGTGAGGGATATAATAGAAGACAAAAAGGTGTTGCTGGTAAAGGTGGACACTTTGAAGAATACTACAGATGCATTGAAAAAATCTATGAGCTCTGAGAAGTTCTGTTGGTGTAGAGAAACAATGGGTGTTGCAGGGCTAGATAAATGACTAAGCTCTCTTATGGTCCCTTGTGGAAAGAAAACGACAAGTGGGATAATGTTGGGTTGTGTTATATTCTTTCCATCACTAGCCCACGTAGTTAACTTTGGGTTAGAGGGGGGAGATCATAGGGGGTTTGAGGGGTACCCGTATCCCCACTTTATGGGGTTCGAGGCAACGCCTCGGAAAATTTTGGTTTTGGACCCAAGTGGGGTGCATTCGCATTTCGTACAATGTCATTTGGGTTGGTTAATGCAAGTGCAACATTTCATCGTGCAATGGACATCACTTTCTGTGACTTATCAGACATAGCATAATGGTCTACCTCGATGATGTAACAATTTTCTCGAGACAGCGGTTAGACTATCTACGCCATTTCAATAATTTTTTTGAGTGATGCCAGAAATACAAGATATCCTTAAATCCCAAGAAGAGAATATTTGCAATGTCCGAGGGTAACCTTCTTTGACACATTATTGCTAAAAGTGAGATCAAGGTAGGTCTAGAAAGAGTTCAGACAATCATGCAAATTCCCCACCCCATAAATAAGAAAGCCATGCAGTCTTTCTTGGGGAAGATCAACTTCCTAGGAATGTTCATCTTTGACTATGCACAGATCATCAAGACTATACAAGAGATGATCAAGAAGGATGTCATCTATGATTGGGGAAAAAGGTAAAAGGATGTGATCACCCATATAAAGCAAGCAATAGCAGAAACACCAGCACTTAGCCCAAACTTTAGCAAATATTTCATGCTCTACCCTTCTACTTCTGACACTTCTCTTGTTGTTTTACTCGCTCAAAAGGATGAGTTGAAAAATGATTGACCCATCTCCTTCTTGAGCACAATCTTTGTTCCACACCCAGTAGTCATATCATTGCTTGTTCAGCAAGAACTGGGTGAGGGAAGGGTGAAATGGATGACTGGGTTACAAGAATATGATCTTGACATTAAACCTGTTCACGCCATCAAGGGTCGCGGTCTTTGTAAGTTAGCAGTGGAAGTGATTCATACACAAGAGGGAGAAGAAGAGCTCACAGGCTCGGAGCAAGAAATGGAAATGTAAAATGTTGAGCAAGCCTCTCGCACTTCAGGCAGAAATTCTTGGTACAAATATGTGTGCCAGTAACTTGAGCATGGCACCGTGCCCTCTCATTTTTATTCACAGAAGAAGAGGGTACTTCAAATCAAAGAATTATCATACCAGCTGGTGCAATGCGTGAAATATAGAAAGCACCATAATGGCATATTTCTCAGGTACCTGGAGGCACAATATTCATATAAGGTTTTACATGATCTCCATGATCGACCTACTAGGGGACACTTCGAGGGTAACACCACAAACACAAGGTCATGCGAGTCAGTTTCTATTGGCCTACATTATTCAACGATGTGCATGCCTACACCCACAAGTGTCTGGTATGTCAAAAGTGTGCTGATAGAAATCAGAAGTTAGAAACCTCACTGCAACTCGTTGTAGTGGAAGAACCATTCCAATAGTGGGGCTTGCATATCATTAGGGAAATTTTCCCACATTTATCAAAGAAGCACTGCTATGTTTTGACTCCGACAGATTATTTCACATGGTGGAAAGAGGCAGTTTTATTAAAACAAGTGAACGATCAAGAAGTCATCTACTTCCTACATCAGAATATCATTTCTAGGTTTGGCATTCCTACATCACTTGTTTCTGTCAATGCAACGTACTTTTCTTTGTTAAATATTTATGAGTTTGCATTGGAAAATGGTATTGTTTTGAAACATTTTGCTAACTACCAACCACGGGGAAATGGTCTTGCCAAATCCAAAAATAAGAATCTTAGTCGTATCATAAAAAAGACCATAATCTTTGAGCAGTGAAACTGGTAGTCCACTCTTGTGAATGCTTTATGGGCTGACCAGGTCACACCTAAACCTTCTCTGAATACTTCCCTTTACTTCCTAATGTATGGAAAGGAAGCCATCCTCTCGCCGAACATCTACTTGCCTGCTCTCCAATTGTCCCAAGAATCCCAGGGCAAGCCGTGTCTTTTAGTTCTGTGTGGGATGGACACTTTACACAAGTTATAGGAAAAAGGCTGAAAAAAAAAAAGAAAAAATTTCACTCCATCAGAACCGTATCAAGAGATGGTTTCACAGAAAGTCTGCAAGGAAGACTAGCTTCAATGTGGGTGACTTATTCTTAAAGTGGGAAAAATCCCACGAGGACAAAGGCAAGCACACTAAGTTTCAATCCTTGTGGATTGGTCCTTACACTGTCCATGAAAAGCTTGACCAATACATATATCGTCTTCAATCACTTGACGGGAGATTGACTCTCTCCCTATCAATGGCCAAGCATTAAAATTTTATTTTCAATGAGATTCAAGGTTGCGCCACTCACTATGTACATAGTCATTTTGTTGGTTGTTGTTTTGTTTCCCTTCTATTTTCTCTTGTTTTTCTTATGTGTGAATAAGTGTTGTTCCTTAATGTGTTCCAGCTTCCAAGCATGTGTGTGGATGAAGTTCAAAGAGTCTTGAGACACTACAGCCCTTCACTATGCCCGTGTCCATCTTCTTTATATTTACGTGTAACTTTTGGCTGATGAAGTCTTGATGGAAAATACGATCCATGTGTAGTGAGAGTTTGGGTCGAACCATGAACCTGTGTCTAATATGGGAACCTCATACCTGTACTCATTTTTCTGCTTTGGTGTTTTCAAGCTTGTCCAACTAGTATAAATGGAGAAGGAGAAAATCTAAATGAGTAAACCTTAATTAGAGGTATTTATATGCTTCTCTAAAGGAACAACCTATTTTGCTCTCAAAAAGTTGGATCCATCTTCCACCCCAAAAAAGGAATAAGTGCTTAAATAATAAAGGTGAAAGAAGATAAAGGATTCCTACATAGAGAGTTGAAGCAGACAACTCCACCAGGGTATTGTCCAGGCTCAGTGGCAATGGAGAAATGATTTTGTTCTTGTGTTACTCTACCAAGGCACTATCCAGGCCTACTAGTAGTGGAGCAACACCAGAGATGAAAATTGTACTCTGAAAATCATAAGCTTGTGGGCTAAACTATCCTTTCTAATTCAAAACATTGTGATCTGGTTGAATCTTATATTGTGTTCAATTGAGAAGGTACAAAGGGAACCATGTCTGCCATAGGGTAAGTGGAGAAGCCAAAGTAATCTGCATGATGAATCAATACTCCTTGAAAGATCCCTGAACTAAAAATTAACCAAGACAGAGAAGTTGGTATTCAACCAGTGTGTCACCAAGTGCTATAGCAGTTGCAATACCCTCCAAAACTTTGGCTTGCATTCAAATTTTGGAGCCTTCCTTGGTATTTCCCTTTATTTTTGGAAGTACTTGAGCTCATTTCATGAGCTTCCTCGGAGTATTTTCATCCCTTTTGCTTGTTCGATCAATTGTTGTCTTCTAGCATGTCGGAATGTTGTATCATGCTTGTTGTCCATTTCTGATGAGTTCAAAGGTTTGTCTTTATGTGTTCGATATTTCCTAGCTATGTAAACATCGGTCCCACTCATACAAAAAAAATTAAGCATTGTCACACAAGTGTCATCACGATCGTCCTAGGGTCTGTCTTAAGTGTCGCACTTGTCAATTTTTGTTCTAGATAGCCTCACATAGGTTAATGCATTGTCTTGTTGTTCTAGTGGTCTATGTTGTTGAAATATGCTAAGTTTGTGATAAAAATTTCAAGTTCCTCATAGGTTCAGTTGCCTCCCACACTTAGACATTTTTCCGAAAATCCTCCTAACCGAACAACTCTTGTTAACTGGACCGCAACTGAACTGTACACTGTGGAATCTCAACCCTCAGTGATTGAACCCTGCTGCCTAGCACTACGTATTGGGTAGTCACTCTCCCTATGCGTAGTTGCACTATGCAATTCTAAAGCTGAGCAAACTTTCTTCCTCCCGAAATTGCTTAGTAGCTTCTTATAGCTTGATCTGAACCATGCATTTCTCAAGATCAG
This sequence comes from Pinus tabuliformis, assembly GCA_031772625.1. Classification (NCBI taxonomy): domain Eukaryota; kingdom Viridiplantae; phylum Streptophyta; class Pinopsida; order Pinales; family Pinaceae; genus Pinus; species Pinus tabuliformis. The sequence goes on along the minus strand of CM062807.1, from coordinate 893,888,053 downwards.
TCATCAAGCTTCCTCCCTGCCTACTAGAACCCCACAATGCACAAAGGCCCAAGCCTTCCTTTCCTCCCAGAACTATGCAAAATTTCCTTTGAGTATCCTCCCTCAACCGAGACCCATTGATCTCAAGAATTGCACAGACATGTCCTCCTAGGCCTCTCTAATACCCTTTCCTACCTTGCCTCTAGAAACTAAGCAAACCTACCTCCCAAGGTCCCACATTAAATAACCACTGATGGTCTCAGTTGTGCAATCATGTCTCCCAGTGGCCTTTGTGCAATTTTTCTCGGTAGTGAACGTTGTGCTCAGGAGTTCCTCAAACAAGTCTGAGCTACACTCAGTGCAGTCTCAGTAACCAATCTCCCTCCCTATCACCTGTCCCGGGCCTAGTCCATGGATAACAATTCTTCAACTTAGACTAGAAGGTTTTGTATGATGTCGTCCTATCATGAGTGAATTGTAGGAACAAGTACATTGTTAGATCATGATGAGACAATGAAGGAGAAGAAGAAGGAGTGAACATGCTAGAAGAATCACTTACAACTGGATGGACAAAGAAGCTTATCAAGAACAACCAAAGGGAACTCATGCATGCAACCACCTCTCAAGACGAAAGGTCATTGAAGACCTTGCATCATGAAGCTATGTAGAGGAGAAGAGAGAGCACATCCAAGAATGCATCTATCACTCAACAGCAACAACAGTTAGACATTGCCACCTTAGCAAGTTAGTCCATGTCATTAGTATCATGTCAAGTCATTCCATGAGCTATCAAAGGCCATATCACTATTATGGGCCATATCTATTGTAAATTGAATGTAATGTAAATTGAAAGTCCAATGGACACATATGAATATCAAGAGTCGTGTCATTTGAAAATTCATAGGAAGTTGAACAGTCAGGAGGGTAGTCCAAGAGTCACAAGGGTCAAGCATCACCCTTGGTTATATATACCCCCCTCATTGTATGAGAAAAAAAAATTCACCTTGGCTCCTGCCACAAAGCATAGAGAATTTCAATCAGTTCTTTGAGGAGAAAGGAGTGACTCCAATGTACCACTACTGGGGCTACTGATGTATGATGTGAATATCTGTCTTGGAACGTTTTCTTAATAGACAAGCTTGTTTAGGCCAGCATGTTTCTATGGATGACCTGTAGATGTTTGTAAGACTATTCTTTGAGCATTTGTAATTCATGTTTGTTTCAAATGTACTAATATAGTTTAACTATTTCGGTTGTTTTAGTGCTTACCTTGTTGGGAATGTCCTCTATTAGTTATCATGGTTCTCTCATCCTTGTGGAATATGCCATAGAATACAAGAAAAACCTTTCTCGCTTACTAGTTATAATGACCATCAGGTCCGTTGTGGACTATTCTACTGGATGGTGGACAGATCTTTCCCTGTAATTTGGTTTTAACGACTACCACATCTGTTGTGGACTATTCCACTAGATGTTGGATAAACATTCTTGGTTCGCGTGTGCTCTTCCTCGGTGGTATTATTACTTCTCACTTTAAGGCTCCTTTTTCCTCCATTTTTGCAGTAAGAGAACCTAGACACAATTACGTTACACACTCACTAGGCACACTCACCTTTCTTTTCGAAGGTACCATTGCAATACTCTCATGTCCTGAACAACAAGAGTCAAGGAAAATCTCTAGGCATATGGAAATTGGGTCATGATACTAGATGGGACTCCTACACCAAATAGTGTGAGGTCTAATTGGGAGCTCATATCAGGTAGATCACCTAAATGTTGGCGGATCCAACACCGTCAACATGTTCCTACTCAGTAGAACCATACCATGAACATTTAATCTCATTAACATTTCCCTTACCAACTACCAGCTTGCATTGATGGGAATTAAATATTTTGTAGTTTGAAGCATGGGGTGAAGGATGGCACTATCCTTGTTCCTCCTCATGGACTAAGAAAAAGGGAATGGAATACTAGGAAGATAGAGAGGAGAAGTGGATATGGAACCCTCACCTAAAGAGGAAGGAGGTGGCACAATAGACCAAACCAACACTTGACAGAAGAAAATATGTGATTGGATGAGAGAAACACCCATGTTTTCTTGTATTATGCAATATGATGTAAGGGAGGCACAACATCTTCGGGGAACACAAGGAGAGAGGAAACAAAGGAAAATATCCGATGAAGATTGAGAGGCCCATGAATATTGAGAGTGATAGTAGAGGAGTAGAGAAGCAAGCTGGGAGAATATTTGCAGAGAAAGAGTAAAGCGGTGTTGGCGTTAAATTGGAAATTTAATTGGTTAGTGTCTAAGTTGAAGTGCTCAGTGATAAGCTCAAGGGATTCAACCTCATGGACTGAGGGGTTGTTGATATGTCACCTGGAAAGTGGACTCCATCTCATGATTGTGTGACAAAGCCTTTGTTCTGGTTTCCCTGAACACACACCCCCTCAAACTTTGGATTTGACTCAGGGATAGTCAACTACAAAAAATATTGAAATGTACCTCGCATATGGTTGGGTATATAGTTGACGTCCCTCAATTTTCAATAAATTCAAACATGCAAAAATAAGTATAAATTCTCATGTATATTGGACTAGGGGTTATGATATTTTGTAGGGTTATGATATTTTGTATTATGCTTAAGAATAGTTCATGGTCTTGTATGCTTATGAAATAATACCTAGGACTCGTTGTTATGTTAAGGATTTATAAACTATCTCATATGTTCATGGTATAATGAGTGTTTTCATTATGAAGTCCCATGTCATGAATATAGCCTAAATTTGTTTAGTATACTATGAAAGGAAAGAATACCAAGATTGAATTGATGAATAATTGACTTATGAAGAAATGATAAATTGTGTATTTATGCATATTCAATTGGTTACTATGGCTAGGAACCGTCAATGATTGAAATGAAGGGTTGGATTGAGTGGACTACTACTAGATTCATGATCTATAGGATATCTAGCCTCCTATGAACTAAATGAATTCTCAGGTCATGTTGACAAGGACTACCCCAATTCTATTGTGATAACTCACACTCTCTATCTCTATATTACATGGTAATAATGAAAATAACTGAAGGAATTAGATGGTATGATAGATTTATAATGTATGCAATCAAACTATAACTTTCCTCTTGCAACTATGTAACATTGTGTATTTTTTCTTTATCAGGGATTTCAATGAGAGATTGGGACTTCAGGTCCTTTGGTCTAAATCCATAGACAATTAGGCATGGGGAAGTTTTCCCTTATTGCTACATTGAATAATTTCTCTATTGTTTCACCCATCATCTAGCAAGATTGGAAGTGATAGGGTTCAACTTATTTCTGTATGAGTGGGCATGACACTGAGAGGCTTTCTAGTGGAGCATTTCCCCATGAGAACCATGACACATGGACCATTAGTTCATTAGAATCCATGTCTGATACATAGTTTATGTTTTGGAATGGAGATAATTGATGTTGATCGGTCAACATATGTCAGTGTGCATTAGATGAAATCTTATATGCACAAGGAGTGCAAGGGTTAGACCAACCTGGCCATGGTTCTGGTGTGGAACCATGTTTCCTCTCATTCCCCATGACCTGGCCTTGAAACTTATCCAATATAAGAGGTAATACATACAAGTGGCACGACTTTGGTACCAAAAATTACCACCCACCACCCAGTCTTGAAACTTATATGTTGTAGGTGGTATTACATCTGAGTGGCATGACATGGGCACCACTGCTCACTTTCCTCCTCCTGGTCCTAGATCCTATATGATGAGGGTGATATTACATTAGAGAGAAATGATGTGGGGTCTGTGTACCACATTGGGGTCAAATCCTAAACAGAAATTTATATAAGAGAGGAGCCCTTCAAAACTCTAGAAGTGGGGACATGGTGAGACTCATGTCGAATAGATGTGGTAGGGGCCATGTGGAATATTAACATTTATGACTGCTCATCACTAGAGAAATTTGCATTATATAATCTCATGAAGGCGACTGATCGATAGAGAGTAGGTGAACCCAACGATGGCTCATGGAGGAAACTTGTCGTCAGACCACTTCGAGCTGCCATGAACATTGTGCCATTACAAGATCAAATGGGAATTCCATGACCGAATGGTTGGTTTGGTGTGATGTAGCCTATGGATCCCACTTGTATTGCGAATTAATCCCAAAATTCATATAATGATGAAAACCCAACAAACACATAAGGGTAAGGACCATGTGTGCCTCGTGCTCAAGATGATGTGGAAACGATCACATGGAAGCCACGTAAGTGCTTGGGAATAAGTGGACCCCGTCTTTTGACATGGCAATCCCATGTGGGTCACACCTGGACGCCATGTCAGTGCCACATGGGAGTCCAACATTGATATAGACTAGTCTAGGAGTCAGATTGGGATAAAATTTATATCAATGAAGAGCCCTCAATGACCAAAATGTAATGGTTGCATTGGCCTCAAGTTTTAATCACATTGGAAATAGTGAAATTTTTGTGACCCCATCTTCATAATAGACCTTAGAAGTTAGGTCAATTATATAAGGAATACCTTCCACAACATAAGGTAGTATAAGGGGATGGGAGGGAGCATTACAAGGTGGTATCAGAGGTTAGATTCAACACTTGGACTGGATAGGCCTTGAAAGAGAAATTTAGAAGCTCTGCTATAGTGTGGTATGATTAGAGCTTCAATTTAGCACTCCAACTAAAGAGGCTCAAGTAAAATTTAATACAACTATATTATTATTGTATATGTTAATTTCCCTTGGATTTATAGCTCCTGGGATCGCTAATCTTGATAGAATTATTAAATATATTTTGTTTATGTTACTAACATGGGTTTTAGATAGGTGAACAACATTAGGTCCACATGCCTTATATCAACATGCATAGTGTTTCCATGTCAAGGTAATGAGCTAATATGTTTATTCTTGATGCAACTGAAAGCTATTTGTGTGTAATAACACATACGAAGACACAATTGTAACAAGAAATAGAGGAGTGTACAATAGTATGGTACAACATGTTATGGACCAAATCCATGTTGACCATGAAAAAGAAGGTTCTCCTAAGAAAACAAGAAGAATGGGAAAAACTAAATATAATGTTGCTACACAACTTTTCCTATGTGCAAAGGTTGTTGCAACATGCATCACCTCTGGAGATATGGAAGGGTTTCATATTAACAAGATTAAAGAGAAGCCTCATAAGGTTGGAAAGAAGAAGAGGACATTGACATGTTGGGATTGCGAAGAAGAACACCTGATACAAGAATGTCATAACAAACAAAAAAATAAAAATAGTTCATGTAAGCTCCAGGTACATGAACCGACAACCAACAATGTACAAGAGAGATGGGGGAGCATTCCTACGAGCTCTCTCAAATACTGAAAATTCCTCTTGAGATCTTTAAAAATATTTTTGGAACCTTGAAGAATGACTCTAATTAAATTTTTGTGTGCGTCTTCTAGTAAACTAACTTCTCTTATTGAAGTAAATATATAATGGTTGATGTGTTGCTCTTGTTTTTCAATTATTTGTTTGATTTTGGATGCATGTTTTTGTTTTATTGACTTTGAGAATAACCATGATTTGTGTTGTTTATTGTGTTTTTTTTCCTTCTTTTTCATTTTTTCTTTGTTCCCTTAGTGGTTTGGTATTGGTTTGATCCATTGAGTGTGGGAGGAGAAAGAATCTCATGGAGAATAGTTGAATTGAACCCAACTAGAAGTTAGGGAATATGATCAATTTTTGTGCCTGCAAAAACCCACATTAGACAACACAACAGGATACAGTAATAGTTAATAAGTCACAACTTAGCCCACATCGACCAACTAGACAACAATGTGATGAATATGGAAATTGCATAAGAAGGAATTTCCCTTAACTGAAATTGTGCGCATATATGTTTGTGTGTGAATGATGGGAAAAATAAGAAAAGGACACAATGATGTTATTTCATTTGAAAGGTAATTTGTTGAGAACCATCATAGTGGGAGGATACTTAATTTAATTTTTAAAAAATGATGATTGTGTCAATGGTATACTACTTGTTATGTTTTGATCGATAGAATGAAGTAACAGGATGGATCCCATGTCACATGGAGTGCCCATCTGGTAGGTGTGAAAGAATGGTTTTCTTATTATTAACTACCAATATTAATGTGATTATGCTTATGTCATTCGTTGTGTGAATGAATGAAAACAACAATAACTGAAATTTGACTCTAAAAATAACAACATATGAAAAGTGTGGAAAGTGTGCATGTATAACACATGCTTGTCAAATGAATATCCACGGGTTTTAGAGCATGGGTGAAGACATGCTTGAATTGGATAATTAATGAAAATGGCTTTATGAAATATATAAATTGATAAAATAGTGATTAATCTATGAAATTGAGATAATTTTAGGGACTATTGAAAATACTAATCTGTGACTATTACATCAATAGATATGCTACAAGTGAGTTGGACTCCTTCAAAATGCCTCAGTTAAAAGTTCTTGTAATAGTCACCAAGTAAGAAAGGAAAGAAATGAGAAAAGGTAAATGAAAGGAATTTGGTTTACCCAATTTCTTTTAGTTAAATTTTATATCTTTTGTTTCAATATCAGTGAATGGTTTGCATGGATGCCCAAGTAGGAGTATGGTTATGGTAGCAGGCCTCCACCACGAAAATATTTCAATGAAATAGTAATTTATACAAAAAATAAAGAGCTAAATCACTCATGACATCAGGATATTCATTTCTCATTTCCAATTTGTGAGATTGTTGGAATAAAATATAATTATATTATGAATCTAGGGCAGAGTAGTTAGAGTAATTATTAATTTGATTTTTCTTAATTCTTGACACTTTCTTTTGATATTATATTATGGCATAAGTATTATAATTTCAATCTATTCATCATCAAGATAGATGTCAACAATGAAAGAAGTAAGACACCAAAAATAGGCTCCAAGCCAAGGCAAAACCCCACAAGGGGAAATCCTAGAAACTCTTCCTCATAGAATAAATTCAATGAAGACTTCCAAGGCCTAGACCTAAGATCATCCACCTAAAAGATAATCTAGCCAAACCCCAACAATAATTCTATAAAATCAGAACTAGGGAAACTCTATTTCCTCCAACAAACTCGCATGTGTGAGCTTTAGAAGTCCCAAGAACAGAAATTTTGACCTTCTCCTTTCTTGTTGTTTCTCTCTTCCTCTTTCGCTCTACTTCTTTTTTTCTTGGATCAAATAAGATAAGGTGTGTGTGATTAACCTTATGAGGTTGATCATATCTATTTTATATAGACTTCTTAAGGATGAATTAGGCTTGTTCTATGCCGAATTGAAGGGGACGGAGAACTTACTCTCTTGGGGGCTTCTATTCCCAATTTTATACAATAATAATTTTCCTTTCTTGTTTCTTGAGCCACACAAGGGCTATTGAAACATGACTTTGAATCTTTTTTCATGACCCAACAAATCCTATAGCACACAATGGGTGCTTTACATACAATGCGAAAGAAACCATTTCATCTATCTATATATATATATATATATATAGATGAAATGGTTTCTTTCTACAAGTACAATGATGACATAATTATGAATACCAACACTAGTTACATCTTCAACACTACCTCTTAACTAGGGAGGTATTCATAATTGACTATAGGTACAAGGAAAATACTTTCATAAAATTATTCTCATAAAACTAGTTGGATTGGTAATCCATCTCATAAGCTATATTTTCATCTTATGTCAGTGCATCTCATAATATCGACCAACATTTTCATAGAGTGAGGCATGGACTAAATACTCTATATATCCAATAGATTACAGCACAGTGCTAGGGACACAATTATTTATATGCATATTCATCATTGTCTCTCAAGGCACATACTCCATCCAGATGTTCACAAAGTATGTCCTTTTAGGACCATTCCTATCTTGGATTTTAACATCCTCATTGAATATCCTCTTCGACTACTCTTGCCTATTGGGTGCCCTACCACATCCTTAAAGAGTATCAGATGCTTACCCAATCCTCCATTATTTCTTCATGATGTGAAGATAAGAATGATGTTCTATCTCTCCCTCTTAATGAGGGAGGATCTACTCATTCCTTTACACATGAAAGGAATATATCCAAGCTCCTTCTTAAGTAGGGACTTGTTTCCAATGTCAGTTGTCTATTCTTCTATGGATATCATGGTACCATCAACTTCTTGTATGCTTCCTTATTATGTGTCACCAATGTTTACACACATCATGGAGCCATATTCCTTCACAACTTTTCATAGGGACAAGTCATTACTTTCCATATCATCAATCTTTATATGTTGCATATTCACAAACTAGTCACTATGGAATTTGAACATAGCTCCTTCTAAGCATCGGGAAAGTGATCTACCAAGACATGGTTATCGAACTTTTTATCGCATTTTTCATTGTGGTGTACACACATTCCTTTAGACCTATTGTTAAGGCAAAAACCCAATGGAATCACATCATGTTTGCCTTCATATTCTTCATATAGTATGATTGTGTAGTGTATCATGTTAACATCAACATCATGGTCCTCCTTAAGTCATTATCATATTCATCAGTGGAATTATCTTCATCAAATCTCATATAGTCATTTAGTATCTTAAGAATTGATCCACGTGCTACAATTAAACCAATAATCTCATAAGAACCCTGCCAAAAAATATAGAGACTAAATAACAATGGTGATACTATCATAGTCATTCTTCCGAAGATGAAGAAATTTATTTGCAGCAAGATCTTTATATTGGCTAGATGACTATTATATCACTTTCATGGATCCTTTTGTATTTTATTATTAATTCTTCCCTTCCATCAACTAGTTCTAGGCATCCATAGTTACACAATCATACCATGAATCTTTATTTATGCATAAGGATCAAAACACTTTTAGGGTTGTTATAGTTCCTTCCTTCCATTATGCTCGCCAAAACATAGGATATGTTCATCCTACTTTCTTTACTTCCTGTACATGCAATATTTATTGACAAGTACACCCAAGAAAAGTATACAATAACAAAAGCATGATGTTAAGATGTCAATCTAGGGTTACCATGGAAACCTAGAGGATGGACTTCAGGTTTTTTTAAGTGCCAAACCTAGAACAAAGGACTTATATATCGATTATCATCCTCATCCATTCATATTTGTCATGAGCCCTAGATTTCACAAAAACCCTAAATACCAAGGGTTACTGTTTCTATGAGAGGACAAATGAAACAAGGTTCGGGGTTCCATATCACTAGGGTTTTTCATGTGTCATTGAGGGTTTTAGATACCAATAGCAATATCAAAAATTTTCAAAAAAAAACCCTATAACCATACAATTGACTAACCTACAACATTTCATGTTGGACCTTTAATAAAATATGCCATACATACCTCATGGCATATTTTATTCTGGATGCCATGGTCTCTTTATTGTTTTTCTTCAAGTTGTGCATCAACTCAAGATATTCTTCACTATATCTATTTGTTTCCGAAACATGCCTCTTCTGGCATCAGGATCAGTATGCTACTCCACTTTTGCTAGCAAATTAGTGATGCACACGTCGCATCTATATTTATTTTTCCAAGCATTCTCTGAATTTTTCTTCTATCAAATTTGTTAATTGATTTTAAAATGCTTCAACAATTATTGTCAAAACAGAACTTGTCTTGCACTAATGCCAAGGAAATATCCTTGTTGTCATTGTCACACTATTGTGACCTTACTCACTGCTTGTAGATTATATACCAGGAATTCCTTTACAATGTTAACAATCACTGTAGATGTAGCTTCCTTATAGATGATTGTGCTCTAGGGCCAGGGCTTTCAATTCCAACCCTTAAACATGTTTCCTATTGATATAGCTTCTTCACAATTACAAAATGACTTCCATACCACAATATATATATTTGAAAAATATACCTTTCCAATGTCAAGAGGGGATGTTAGCTCATTGTTGATTAGATTTGGACCATGTGTGAGTGTGTATATAAGCCAATTTCATTATTGTGGATATGCATACTCACAACCCTATGGATCTCATACCATTGGTTATTTTATTTTATACCACTCCATAGGTCGGCTCACCCTATGGTTGTCTAGAATCGAATGCTACATATACATATACATACATACATACATACATACATACATACATACATACATACATACATACATACATACATACATACATACATACATACATACATACATATATATATATATATATATATATATATATATATATACTCAGAATAGTGGACCAAAACCTTGTCTTTTATACACAGAGTTGTTACTTCTTCATGGATCTATACCATTGTAGGTATGTACATAATCATTACCATATTATGGTTCTATTGCCACTTGTATATGTATGTTAAATTACGATTGAGGGTGAGTGAAGGAAGTCTCAAATCCCTTCTTGTGGCCTTGAAATTAGGCCTACAAATTTGGATATGCTTAAGACTATTGTGAGGGTTGATCCACGCTTGTAGATTGATCACCCACAAAGGCTTAGAACTTCGATCTAGAAAGACCTACTACTTCGTTTGTATAGATCAGACTAGGATTCTTTTCATGCATAGGTATATTGCATAGGTCTTGGTGCTTCCTTGAATTACATATCCTTTAACAATAGCTTTTAAGTTTGACTCATGCTTAGATTAGCTTTCTAATGAAGCCAACAAATTTCTCAATAAACATAGTCTACAGGTAACAAGACATACGCTTAAGAGTAGATTTCAGTCCTCTTATGCACAAAACACTCCTTACAAAAATTTCAGACCTTGGACAAAGGCTATCAAGGAATTCTTATGCTCGTAAATATAGCATTATTTGAGGTGGAAAAAAATAGGCTTTGATGCCTTGTAAAAATTCAGAACAATGCTCTAACGAAACTTGCAATGCCCTTACCAAATTGGGACTTGAACCTTTTGTAATAAAATATACTTCACTTGGTCTATAAGATTACTTAGTTGGGGATACGTACTAGAGATTTGAAGTTACTCAATTTTTTTGGATATTTCTAGAGAGAGGAAGATGATGCCCAATACTTTGATTTACTACTTAATGAACTTGACCTTCCCTGAAAATTTAGATTATACTTTTGGTCCCTCAAACATATAATTTGTATGCCTCCGCTCTTTTAGTATAGGTCTACAATTTTGTCCCGAAACTTTGATTTATTTTCCAAAAGTACCTGTCCAAGAGAGGGTTATGAGATTAGCCTCTCAATCTCCTAGAACAAGGCTTGTATGCTTCAAATTCCCTTGCTTTTCCTTTGTATTCTGACGACCTTAATACTACAGATAGGGCTTATAGTCATGCCTAGAATTTCAATCTTCTTACCTATGAGTTTGGCCTTTGAGAGATGCCTATCTTAAGGTGAATTGGAGTCAAATTGATATTATTTTCTATCTTCTATTAAAAGCCCTAATTGTGATACCATGTTGAGAAATCTATGCCAAAGTAGTTATAGTGATTATTAATTTGATTTCTCTTAATTCTTGACACTTTCTTGTGATATTAGATTAGGGCATCATTATTATAATTTAAATTTGTTTATCATCAAGAAAAATGATAATAAGAAGATCACAATGCAAATAAGAATACACCAGAAATAGGCTCCAAGCCAGGGAAAAACCCCATAAGGGAATAACCCATAAACTATTCTTTATAGAACCAATTCAATGAAGACTTCCAAGACCTAGACCCAAGACCATTCATCCAAAATATAAGCCATCCAAACCCCAACAATATTTCTCCAAAACCAGGACTGAAGAAACCTTAGTTCCTCTAGCAAACTCACACATGTGAGCAGTATAAGTTCCAAGAATAGAAATTTCAACCTTCTCCTTTCTCGTTGTTTCTCTCTTCCTCTTTCACTCCTTTTTTTTTTCTTGGATTAGATCAGATAAGATGTGTTTGATTATCCTTATGAGGTTGAGTGTCTCTCCTTTATATAGAATTCTTGAGGGCCTATTAGGCCTCTTCTAGGCTGACTTGAAGGGGTTTGTTGACTTACTCTCTTGCTGGCTTCTAGACTCAATTTTGTACAATAATCGTTATCCTTTCTCTTTTCTTGAGCCACACAAGGGCTATTACGTCATGATTTTGATTCTTTTGACATGACTCAACAAATCTTAAAGCATACAATGGGTTCTTGACCTACAATGGGAAAGAAACCCATTTCATATATATATATATTAGAAATAAATATTTTCTTTTTCTTTCTTTTTACAAGTACAATGATGACATAATTATGAAGACCGGCACTAATAACATCTTCAACAAATTTGATGCACCCACATGATTTTATGATCTTAATTTAGAGGAAATTGGTAGAATTGTTATATGTGCAATAATTCTAAGATTATTTTAGGATGTTGTGAATCTCTGAAATGGAAAGGATGTGTATATGAGTATCAACAATTGTTTCGTTGATTGCAAGTAGAGTGCTAGAATGGGGTATGAGATAGAAGGCACAATGATAGATTAACACCACATGAGATCAATTTTATAAATGAAACAAAGTTGGGAAATTAAAATTTTTGATTTGAAAATTTTTAGTCTATCTCATAGAAATTAAATTCTATGAGACTAGTGAAATGATGGAGCATGAAGGTTAGGAAGAATACTATTATGGAGACATGGAAACCCTATGGAACTTTGTTTACTTCATGGGAGAAATTCATAATCAATACCTTGAATATAAGACTCCAAGAGCAATGGAGTTAGGAAAACACCTCGATATGTAGACTTCTTGGAATGGGGGTTGCTTGGACTCATATGGTTGAGTAGTTGATGGGGGCCCATGCAAGGACACCTTTGAATAGGTAAATTTCTAATGGGGGTTGCTTGAGCCCAAATGGGTGAGTAGCTCATGGGGGTCAATACAAAAAAATGTTTAGATAGGTAGACCACCTAGAATGGGGGTTGTATGGGGCCAAAAATGTGAGTAGCTAATGGGAGAAGAAATGTGCCCCATGCTCATTGGAATGTGAGCATGAGGGGATTGTCCGGTAAAGATGGAGCTTGTTCAATAAAGACCAACTTTTTCGGTAAAGAAGAAGTTGGAATCATGACTTATAAAGACAAAGGAACAAAAAATAGCCTTAAAGAAAGTATCAAATCTTTATCAATTTAATGAATTTTGTTTTGAAATTGTAATTTAATTTGATTTAAAATTTTATGATTGATCTCATAAAAATTATATGCTTATGACATATTGGAGTTGTTGAACTATCTAAGACGTATATATATGGTGCTAATCACAAGAAATATCAGAGAGTACCAACATGGTAATATCATAGTGTTGTAGTCGAAGCATAATGGATTTGAGGACCTTAAGGATTAGACCATGCATTGTGTTGACATCAGAACCTTTTGATATGCATCCATTGCCATGAGGTAGGTTGGGACAAACGTGTTCCGTTGTTCTCTACGGCTACCATATGGAGTTGCCAGTTATGCATAGGTTAGAGTTCCAACGGCTTTGCTGTACATGTAGCCAATTCTTTTACGCAAAATTGTTGCATTCGACCGACGTTCCCCACGGAATGCGACGTGGCGTCATCTACAAATACTCTTCGTTTGTAGTAGATTCTCTAAATTGACAAATGAGCAGCCGCTGCCATTCCTTTTCAGCCAGAAATTCTCTACGATGTCAAATTTCTATCACCCTAATTATTTTGAAAACGAGAAATGGGGTGGCATCATACGTGCCATCTGCATGAAAGATATTTCAGCCAGCGAAGGTAGCAGCGGAAATGAAGATAGGTATGCTTATGCAGCGAATGTGGTCAGAAATCAATTATTTCACCTCCAATCTAATGTCCAATGTACAGGTTTTATGTTTTTTTTTATTTTTAAATTTTGGCCTGACAAAGTCAAATCATTTTTTCTGATCAATAATAGCAACATTGTAATCTAATAAATGTTCGGAAAAGGCACTGTCTGAAATGAACTCCTGAATCGAGAGAAATTAATTATATCACCTAACTATTATATTTTACTGTCATAATAATAATGATGTAATCTAACAATAATAATGTAATAGTAATGTGCCGTAATATTTTTTTAATCAAGCTTTCCTAATAGTTTTGCTTAAAAATTGCAAAAAAAAGACTATATGATGGTCAATTTTTTCCTTATAAACGTCACGTTTTTGTTTCAATGAGAGTCTGACAACTGAGTAAGGTATAATTAAATTGAAATAGGTATATGAATTAGATTGTTACAGATTAACAAAAATAGTATTTGGATTGAAGAAAAGCATAAATATGTAGAGAAAAGTCAGCAGAGAATAATGATATGATTTACAAATCTAATGATAATGATAATTGGTACTTTTTCTTTACTTAAACTTTATATTAGTATATAGACACAAACTGTAATATAACGTTTTTTAAAAATTAGATTTTGATAAGTTAATAAATTAGATTGTGACATATTTATAAAAATAGTAATTGGATTGAAAAAAAATATAAATATATAAGGAAAAGTAAGCAGAGAATAATGATATGAATTACAATCTAATGATAATGATAATTGGTATTTTTTCTTTAAATTTTATATATATATGAAATTCATAATATAATGTTTTTTTTTAAATTAAATTTTGACAAGATAGTAATTGATTTGAAAGAAGCAATATAAGTATATAGATAGATTTGACTAATTAATAAAGACAAAATTTAGATTTAAGAAAAGGTATTAATATATGGAAAAAAGTTTGGCAGAAATCAATTATATTATCTAAAATCTAAAATCCAATAATAAGTATTATATTATTATTATTGAAACACACAAATCACAGTATATTGACTAATTATTTTTTAATATATATATATATATATATATATATATATATATATATATAAAATATGGCATAAAAATATTAAAATTTAATATTATATATAAAAGGATAAAAATAATTGTGATTAATAAATTTTTATAAATTTTTTAATATAAAAAGTTATTCCTATAATATAATATTAATTACAATGTAGTCTTATTATTAAAACCATACTCCAATAAATTAGTGGAGATAGCACTTAAAACTAAGAATAAATAAGTACACAAGTGTCATGAAACTGGCACAAAAACTTACAATTCAAAGCATGTTGTTATTTTCTAGTTCTTTTCTTTTTTTCCTAACGATAATGTAATATGCATATTTTTTTCTATAAATATTAATAGCAATGGAATTTTTCCTATAAATTTAATAATAAAAAAATTATTATAGAATTTAGACTTCTGTGATCCATAATATATTTGTGAAAATAATTTCAGTAAAAACTTATGTATAGTTAAAATTTAGGTAGTTATAATTACTAAACTTTTCTGAAATTTTTAGATTTACTTGAAATAATTTAAAAAGTACCGTTTTAATTTTTTTTTTCCATAACTAAATAATTACTATTTAAGTAAATTATGTTTACTTCATTTTTCCAAAATTTTTAGATCCATCTTGATGTAATTAACTATATAATAGTTACTATTTAGGTAATTATGATTAGTTAAAAAGTCTTTTATGGAAATGATTAATAAGTATTAAAGATATTTGGAAAAAGTTATATAAATAAAAAGGTGAAATTTATTTAAATAAAATAAATATATTTTTTATTTTTAAATAGTTTTTGAAAAATATTAAATAAATATATTAGATTTATTTAATAACTAATAATTTATTTATATTAATATAATTTTATTGAGTTTTATATAATTAAAATTAAAAATATTTAATTTTTTTGCAAAATATTAAAAAAATTATAATTAATATAATTTTATTGAATTTTTATATAATTAAAATTAATTTTAAGTGAAAAATCCATCTATTCTGAGTATTATTATTAATTTTATATAGTTGAATTAAAAAATAAAAACAAACACAAGTTTATAAATTTGAAAGGTTTATATACTATAAAAATTTAGTTTTTTTTATTTTATTGGATGATTAATATCTTTGTTTTTTCATTTTATTGGATGATTGATATCTTTTATTTACACTATTTGATTTTCTATTTGTATATTTAGTTTTTATTTATTTTGATTTTTTAAAATTTCATTAACATCTTTTTCTATAAAAAAATGTTAATGGCATATTTTTTTTACAAATAAAAATATTTTATTTCATAAAAATAAAATTAATCATTTTAAACATTATTTTAATGGTTTATTTAAGATTATCTAATACCAAATTTCTTGTGTTTATTATATGATCAACAAAATGGAAAATAATTATAATAGTCTCATTGGAATCATCTTTTGCGAAAATAAGAATCCATGTGATTGCATTGAGGTTGTTTGAGAGCATATAAAGATTTCTTCTTTCTAGAAGGTTGTTTGAGAGCATATAAAGATTTCTTCTTTCTAGAATGTGTTCTCTTGACCATTAACGTCAAATCTTGGTGGCTAATTCACATATATTTCAAGGTTCTCTAAGAGCATATAAACATTTTTTTTTATATAGAATTTGAGTTCTTGACTTTTCAGTTCAAATCTTGGTGGCTAATTCACATATATTTCCTCTTGACAAGCTAATTTAACATTTATTTGATAAAAAAAACAACTATTTTGAACTAGAATTGCAAAAACCACTTTAACAGTGTCTAACTTTGCTAATAGAGCAAAGATTTCTCCACAATCATTGTATGAATGTTAATGGAACAAAAATTTCTCCACAATCAAACCCTCATTGTTTAATAACCCTTCTGCAACAATTGTATACTCTTCAACTTACCTTTTTACATTACATTTTATTTTTTAAATCTATTTAACTCTAACATTTACTTTCCCTAATGATAAATCTATAACATACTATGTATAGCTTTTCTCAATTATATCAATTTTTACATTCATATCTTCAATCCATTGTTCTTCATCGACTATTTTTTCAAAAAGCCCTTGATTAATATGATAATAAAACAAGGCATGGTTTGTTCTTAACTACTCCAAAAGTCATTGGTTAACATAATAGGCTATTATAAGAATATTTATCTTGTGATTTTCAAAATTCTATTTCCACCCATAACCTTTGAAGTTTTGATGAAATCTTGGTGATTGTTTTGTTATAACATCTATCGATTTACATGATATATATAATTAAAAAACGCTGACTTCCTAATGTCTTTTTAACTTCCCATAACAAGTCATCTTGAAATTGAGATCCCTGCTTACTATAAAGTTTTTAAAGCAAAATTATCTCCCCACGATGCTATGCGGTGTCCCCTACCAAATACTTTGCGTTTGTTCGAAATTCTCTAAACTGACAAATGAGCAGCGGGTGCGATTCCTTTTCAGCCCAAAATCCACCGATTTACCATTTATTCTCTATCATACCAAAAATCTATCACACTGATTATTTTGAAAGCAAAAAATGTGGTGGCAAAGATGTTTTGGCTAAGGCAACAACTGCAATGAAGATTAAGTAGGCTTCTAGGAAACGTGGTCACAAATCAATTATTTCACCTTCAATCTAATGTTCAGATCGAATGTCCAGATAATGTTTTAGGCTTTTTCCTTGGTGTGGGGGGGTGGGCCAGGCGGCCACGGTGGATTTGGTGATAATAGATGAAGGATAATTACTAGTGTAGGGGAGAGTATATATATATATAATTTTGTAATTATTAAAAATTATATAGTGTTAATTGTTTTTTATGTTAAGTAGATTTGTTTTAATTTATTTTTAAATCAATTTTTTTACGAATTAATACAAGTAACAATTAAATTGAAGAAGAAAGAATTGGGAAGGGGAATGTGGGTATAAGTCAATTATATTATTTACAATTTAATGATAAGTGATATATTCTTTTTATTTGAACAATAATGTAATAATCATATTATCTTTAATAAAAATAACAATTAAATTGAATGTAACATCCCTACCGTAATAACTCATCATAATAAACCGTTATGAAATATTTACGAGTTGGTTGTGAACCGATTCTTGTTAGTCGGAAATTTGTTTATAGACATAGCTATTTTGGGTAAGGAAATGAATATGTGTTTTTTGTTTAATAGCTATTGCATCTTTGGAAAAGAGGATGCATATTAAAGGAATAGAAGTAAATATTGCATCTTTGGAAGGGAGAATGCATATTAAAGAAATAGAAGTTAATATTGCATTTATGGAAAAAAAGAATGCATATAAAGAAATTGAAGTTAAGTTGGATTTTTATATGGTAGAATACTAAGAAAGGGGATATGTGTTGCACACATCAAAGAAGGGTGATTATGATAAGTTAAGGGATGCACTAAGGATTAGCCATCGTGTTATAGAGGTATGTTCTTGTATGGACAGAACTATTGAGTCATATTCCTTTAGGAAAATGATATGTGATTACCTTATGCTAACGTAACTATTATCTTAGTTTCTTGTTGAACGAGATGTGTAAGCACACGAGATTTGTGCTAGCTTTCATTAGAAAGGGTATACATATGCATGCAGGAAGAGACAACAAGTTGTGTTAGTTTGCTTTACATGTTTGCAGGCAACAAAAGTAATGGCTAAAAGACTAGCTCTTTTGGTAAAAGTTTATGTAAATTTTCATGTAAGCAGATTATAACTGATGTTGTAGTTAGTCCCTTCAAGGGTATCCCTTAATGTTTTGTCCTCTACGAATATGTGCTTGAGCGAAGGGAAAATGCTAAATAATATGATTATTTATAAATGAAATCATGATGTCAATGTTGATAATGATAACATGGACTTGTAAAAACTAATGGTTAGATCTCTTAGAGAGAAATATGCATTAGTGTGAATAAGCATTGTGAAAAGTAGAACAAGAATTTACTTGAATATATGTACTAGTTAATTAGTATGTTATGCTTGCTCATGCAGATGAGTAGATGTTAAAAGATCACTTTTAGAGGTTGCTTAATGAATGATTAATACTGTATCTAATATTGTTGCCAAAGCTTGTTGACAACTACATTGACAGGAAACGACGACGGTTGGTGCCTAAGGAAAGTGATGTCTAACATTATGGCAGGAAAAGGATTATTGGTCCATGCAGATGAGTTCAAGTTGTAGGATCGTACATTGCTAGAACAATCATGCCACAAGGGATGTTGTATGTGGCGGTATGTAAATAAAAGATTACATGAAAACTGTATTAGCGTTTAGCTAGTTATCTGACAGCTTAATGATAATTCATTGTAATGATTTTAATAACAATGGTTAAGGGATGGAATCCCTTATAAGCCATTGAGTGAGGGGTGAAAACCCTCACGAGCGTTTAATAATAAGATTAAGCATTTGCTGGTTTTCACCCTACGGGGTTTCCAGGGTACATAGGTGTTCAATGGTGTGATTGCCTTTTGTGTCAATTTGATGATGTTGAATACTTGATGATGATGATTCTTTACTGGTTGCGATACTCATAATGCCCAAGTAAGAGATTAATGAATATGGTTAAGGAAAACATGAAATGGATGCAAGGTGGATGCAAGGTTCATTAGACAGTTTATGTTATTACACTACAGCAGTAGTTGTTAAGGGTTATGTGTCTTACTGTTCTCTACTGTATTTACTTTATGTACTAATGAACTTTATATCTAATGGTTAACGATGAATGTGGAGTTGTGAATTGGATAATTACTTGTGGTAATTTGTATAAAAATTCTAACTCCCTACCTTTTACATGCGAGGTTACCGGGGTTTGTGACAAGTGGTATCAGAGCTAAAGGTTGCAGCACTAGCGCCTTTGGGAATTGGTAAGTGGAAAATAAATTGAGGTATGCCACTAGTGAGCATTAACTCAGGTATGAGTTTAATCATTCACATATTGAATTACATAGTACACTATTTTTGGCATGATAAGTGTGATTCGTGTTTAAACTGCTTTGAGTAGTAAGTAATAAAGTTGTTGCATAGCTATGTTCATGACATTATATTCCTGATGAGGATAAAATACATTGAAACTTTTGTCGCACTTAGAACAATATTGAACACTCATTGAGGAAAGTGACAATCAACTACCAACTTTTACTTTGCAAATATGGCAATAACAATGATTCATTTATTAAACAAAATTGAAGTTACAATGAACAAAACTTAATGAGTCAATGCATGAATATAAATTATGTGGAACATCCTTGAATAGGATGACAAATTGTTTTAAAAGGACATTAGAAGAACCCCTTAGATATTGAAAACATGCAATGAGTCAAGCAGCGAGACTTGATTGTCATAACTAATTTCTGATTAAGTTTTGCCATGGTTTCATTAAGATGATTGGTAGTTGAGATTGGTTAGTGTTGTATGACTAACCCATAGAACTTATATGCATTAATTGAATTGGACTTAAGATTATTACAATTCGACAACAAGTGAAGGTTGATTGATGTCACATGCATGGAATGTGTGTATGAAGATTCTTACTCTCTCTATGCTATAGTTCCAGTTGTTTATGAGAAGAGTTCTTAATTTTATTCACCATGAGAATGCATGATGAATAGTATATGCTTATGTCCTAATAGATTTAATGATGATTACCCTCTAATTAATTGAAATCCATTAGCATGGTATGTGTTTATGTTAATCATTACTTGTTGGGAGATAAAAACCATTGGAGCCTCGATTTAATGATGGTTGAATTTATCTCTACTATGGGAATGATGGATTTCTTATGCATGTTGCATTCCAGTGTGAAGTTAATTGTAGAGGCATGTTCAGTGAGTAACATTTCTAGGACCCATTCATGGTATAATTACATGTGATAATTATTCATAAATAGACTACCTGTGTTAATACAGTTGTCAGTAAACTCTAACTACCTTCCCCAACTATAGATGTTTCCAAAGGAAATGGAAGCAAGGAGAAGGAAGCAGACCGTGCTGTAGGGACAGACGGAGATGGGAAAAAGAATCGCTAAGTCTGGTGATGATCAGATAGAGCAAGCTTTGAGTGTCAGAATCTTGCAGAAGACTCTAAGTCTGGGGATGACTAGATAGCGCTCAATGTGCATGTGAGTATTCCCTTGACCATGCTTAAGGAGTTGGAAAATGATAACTATAGTGTGTTTATGTTAATAATTTTCGTAATGTCTCCTTGAAGTCATTGTTCTAAAAAGGTCACATAGTAGTGTTATGATAGTTGTTGCATCTAGCATCAAGTGGTAACTCTGGTGCATGTGTGACACTTAGGAGATTATGCTTCTAATTGCATAAGTAGAGCAATTGTTTCCGGTAAGGGTGGTTTAATTTGTTAGTTATGCATGTTGAACCAAGGAAAAGATAAGTAACTCTATTCTTTATATCATGGGGTTGATTTCTATAGTAAAGATTGATTGTTTATATGTTTTCTTGGTAGAGAAAATATGATAATGCTTGCAGTAAAGATTGATTATTTTATATGTTTTCTTAGTAAAGAAAATAGGTAGTTCCTCCTAGAAAGACTACATGTGAGTCTTGTGTGAGAAATGCTTGTCTCTTGTCATTTTTCTTGGAATAAAATCCTTGTTAAATATAGCCAAAGTATCTTCTTGAGAAAAGAAGATGAGGCATATAAACGTCCTGAGGACATAGCATGAAAGGTGGCCAAGTTTTCTTGAATTAAAATATGTATTTTTATTTGATAAAAGTTTCTTGGAAAATATATATATGCTAATTGCATTATGATTCTAGTTAGTTTCTAAGTTCTAGTGAAATGATTATGCATTACATGCATGATAAAGATAGCTAAAGATGTGCTTCTAGGCACATAGATATTCATTTCTAACTTTTTTGAAGAAAGAGTATATTACATATATACATAAATATAGTTTCATTCTAAGAGTGTGCATACTTCATGTATGAAGATGAAGGATTTTATGAGAGTTTTCTTGAAAATAAAATAGAGGTTCTTTCCTTTAAAGACACATTAGAATAGTGTTCATACAAGAAACAAAATCCTTACTTGTTTCATGAAAAGAACTATGTGCAATGAAGTAAAGTAATTGTGTTAGGAAAAGACATGTTGCATAATGGTAGCTATTGTGACTTTGGAATTATGACTCTGTGGGTACATAGAGAAAGTGATCATGTTAACTTTCTTGAAGACAATAATCTTTTGAAGAGATTGTCTTGCTAGATAAGTTGTGTTGATTTCTTGATTTTGGATGGATAAGTAAATCTTGTTCTGTATCTTGATTTTTATGCATAAAGATGGATATCTTTAATAATTCCCTGAAAGGGAAGATAGAAGAATGAGGTTAAAATGACTTCCTTTAAGAAAGAGGTATGTAGTTTGTTGTATGAAATGATGGTAGTATTCTAGTGAAGGGCTTATATGATAAGCAATGGTATGCACAAAGATTAGTCATTGTGATATAGAGTTATGTTCTTTGTATGTTAGAGAGATTATGTTTAATTATATTAACGATGCATGACCAAAGCTAGCCATAGTAAACGTAAGATAATACTCCATTAATGATGATTTGAATTAGGACAACAGACTATGGCAAAATTGGAAATGTTTAGATTATTAACTCAACTGTTGTTGACATTTATACATTAATGAATATTTGCATATGCTTTTATACATGACAATATTGTATGCATGAAAATGCTTGGAAATTGAATACGTGTTAACTGATGCATATTTATAACTAACGTTGTTGATGGGATTAAGTAGTGGTAGCTTAATGGCAACAAGAAAACTCATCACGTAAATTGCTGCAATGTGAATTGCAATCATAAATGAGAAAGAATGATGTTATATGATATGCATGAATTATGTTATTTGGAAAATTTGCATGCATACAACATGTATGATAGATATGTTTCCCATCAATCTAGATGTTGTGGACCCATGATGAGGGATAAGTGTAAATGCATGGTGTACATGCATGTTTACTTTGTTAATGATAATGTTCAAATGGTTCATTACGTAAATTACTTTGAGAAAGAGTAATAAAAGAGGAATTTAACATGCCAGACAGTTGCGGATAGTTGGGTTGATGGCAATTACCTGCCCGGAGGGGTTGATGGTACTTGTCTGCCTGGATATGCCTTGGGTTGATGGCAGTTACCTGCCCGGAGGGGTTGATGGTACTTGTCTGCCCGGATATGCCTTGGGTTGATGGCAGTTACCTGCCCGGAGGGGTTGATGGTACTTGTCTGCCCGGATATGCCTTGGGTTGATGGCAGTTACCTGCCCGGAGGGGTTGATGGTACTTGTCTGCCTGGATATGCCTTGGGTTGATGGAAGTTACCTACTCGGAGGGGTTGATGGTACTTGTCTGCTCGGATTTCCTCTCCCTAGAGATAAATTATCTCAATAAGGGAAAAGATTTTATGTGGACATTGGAATTCTTGAGCTGGTTGGCCAGTGGAATCCCATGTTAGACCTGGTAAGGTCTCTATCAAAGAAACTATCTGGATGTGAAAATGACTCGATCTGGTTGTGGAAACTAGTTCCTATGGGTTGGGAATTCTTTAGTCTATTGTGGTCTCACAGCTAAAGGAATTAACTAATCAGCTATATGTTATGTTAAAAATGAATTTTACATATAGTTGCGTAAAATATGTTATGCACATTTAACAAGAAATGAACTTAGTGTTCAATAAGGAGTAATTGGAAATTTTAATTCCTTTATTGTATTATTAATTTTGTGAACATCTTAGTGGGAGCTAAGACAGTTTTTGCTTGATGCAGTGATTGACTGTTTTGATGATTAGAGAGCTAGGTGCTCTTTTGGTACTTCTTGAAGTACTCAGTGGATGTCTTTAGTGAGAGTTACTTCAGTGTGCATGTGGAGCAGTGATGAGCTCTTAAGTGCTTGTAAAAGTACTATGATTTAAAAATCATCTAACATTGCACAACTAATTGCTAGTTAAAAGTATTTCATTTGACTCACAATATTATGACTAATGCGATTGAATTTGTTTGTCAAACATTACAAGATTTCTTACCATGGAGGGTTGATGGGTTGTCCAACCACTATTAAAATGCTTACGTGGAAGTGCTCGTGATTTTCAAGAGTAGACGGTAAGTAATGGTAAGTTGATATAGAGTTTGGTTTTTAAAATTTGAATAAGGGCCAAGTGGTGGCAATTAAAAGTTGCATATTTTTGCAATTACGAATGCTTATGACTATTGATGCTTATAACTAATGATATTTCTTATGACTATATCATTACTATTTTGTTGTCATTCTTGGAATGAAAACTTTGATTTTAAAGAGGAAGGACCACTTTTTGTGCGGTTTAGATGATTATACAATGAGTAAAATCTCAAGTTCTCAATGAAAGATGAACACGGAGGACGGTGTTTCTGTTAAGGGGGGGAGTATGTAACATCCCTACCGTAATAACTCATCATAATAAACCGTTATGAAATATTTACGAGTTGGTTGTGAACCGATTCTTGTTAGTCGGAAACTGAAATCAAGAAATGGCAGTTGGTTCTTGGGTGGAGGCTGGAGCTTTTTCATGCGGGAGATGAGGAGATCAAAAGAGGGAATAAGTGCTGCATGCCTGCAGTTTGGTTTTTACCACACGAAACCTGTTGCTTGGCTTCAATTGCAAGAATTACACTCATGCAATTCAGGGTATAGAATTGGCGATGGTTCTTTTAATGTTTCGATGGCTGTCTGGCCACCAGCAAGGCATTTCTCTCTCCAGTTTTGCTTATTATACATCTTCTACTGCCCTTTAGTTTGTTTTAGATTCGTTGGATCCGTTTGAGGGCCGCCTATATCTGTACGCCTTCACTCAGTCCACGACTCGGCCTCAAGGACTCTGTAATGGCCACTTTGGATTGCAGGTCCTGGCGATCAATGGTGGCAGAATGTGGCAGAAGAGAGGTTGTGGCAGAAGAGAGGTTGTGGTACTTCTTTCTGCAGGAGGAGGCCGGGGAGATGTGGGGGGCTGTGCTTCTCGCCGTGACTTACATGCGGTCCAGTTCCCCTGTTAGCTATTGTTTCAAGCTGCATTGATGCAGCTGTTGTGCGCTCCATGTTTACAGTAGCTTCAACTTGATGGTGATACAACTGAAGAGATAAGTATTTATGGCAATCTTGGAAAACATAAGAGTTTATGCTAGTATTGTGAAATGAGTATGTGTTATTTGTTTATAAACATAGCTATTTTGGGTAAGGAAATGAATATGTGTTTTTTGTTTAATAGCTATTGCATCTTTGGAAAAGAGGATGCATATTAAAGGAATAGAAGTAAATATTGCATCTTTGGAAGGGAGAATGCATATTAAAGAAATAGAAGTTAATATTGCATTTATGGGAAAAAAGAATGCATATAAAGAAATTGAAGTTAAGTTGGATTTTTATATGGTAGAATACTAAGAAAGGGGATATGTGTTGCACACATCAAAGAAGGGCGATTATGATAAGTTATGGGATGCACTAAGGATTAGCCATCGTGTTATAGAGGTATGTTCTTGTATGGACATAACTATTGAGTCATATTCCTTTAGGAAAATGATATGTGATTACCTTATGCTAACGTAACTATTATCTTAGTTTCTTGTTGAACGAGATGTGTAAGCACACGAGATTTGTGCTAGCTTTCATTAAAAAGGGTATACATATGCATGCAGGAAGAGACAACAAGTTGTGTTAGCTTGCTTTACATGTTTGCAGGCAACAAAAGTAATGGCTAAAAGACTAGCTCTTTTGGTAAAATTTTATGTAAATTTTCATGTAAGCAGATTATAACTGATGTTGTAGTTAGTCCCTTCAAGGGTATCCCTTAATGTTTTGTCCTCTATGAATATGTGCTTGAGCGAAGGGAAAATGCTAAATAATATGACTATTTATAAATGAAATCATGATGTCAATGTTGATAATGATAACATGGACTTGTAAAAACTAATGGTTAGATCTCTTAGAGAGAAATATGCATTAGTGTGAATAAGCATTGTGAAAAGTAGAACAAGAATTTGCTTGAATATATGTACTAGTTAATTAGTATGTTATGCTTGCTCATGCAGATGAGTAGATGTTAAAAGATCACTTTTAGAGGTTGCTTAATGAATGATTAATACTGTATCTAATATTGTTGCCAAAGCTTGTTGACAACTACATTGACAAGAAACGACGACGGTTGGTGCCTAAGGAAAGTGATGTCTAACATTATGGCAGGAAAAGGATTATTGGTCCATGCAGATGAGTTCAAGTTGTAGGATCGTACATTGCTAGAACAATCATGCCACAAGGGATGTTGTATGTGGCGGTATGTAAATAAAAGATTACATGAAAACTGTATTAGCTTTTAGCTAGTTATCTGACAGCTTAATGATAATTCATTGTAATGATTTTAATAACAATGGTTAAGGGATGGAATCCCTTATAATCCATTGAGTGAGGGGTGAAAACCCTCACGAGTGTTTAATAATAAGATTAAACGTTTGCTGGTTTTCACCCTACGGGGTTTCCAGGGTACATCGGTGTTCAATGGTGTGATTGCCTTTTGTGTCAATTTGATGATGTTGAATACTTGATGATGATGATTCTTTACTGGTTGCGATACTCATAATGCCCAAGTAAGAGATTAATGAATATGGTTAAGGAAAACATGAAATGGATGCAAGGTGGATGCAAGGTTCATTAGACAGTTTATGTTATTACACTACAGCAGTAGTTGTTAAGGGTTATGTGTCTTACTGTTCTCTACTATATTTACTTTATGTACTAATGAACTTTATATCTAATGGTTAACGATGAATGTGGAGTTGTGAATTGGATAATTACTTGTGGTAATTTGTATAAAAATTCTAACTCCCTACCTTTTACATGCGAGGTTACCGGGGTTTGTGACATTGAAGAACAAAGAATTGTGAAGGGGAATGTGGGTATAAGTCAATTATATTATTTACAATTTAATGGTAAGTGATATATTTTCCTTATTTGAACAATAATGTGATAATCATATGATTTTTATCTTTATAAATATTGTAAATTTTTTTTGAAATCAATTTATGATAATAATGTTTTTCAAAAAATTATCAAAAGTATATAATTATTTCTTATCCTTTTACATATCATTATTTATATAATCATAACTAGAAAAAATATTTTTTATTACTATTTTTTAGTAAATATTTATATAGCTATTGTTTAAAAAAAAAAAAAAAATTATGAAAACCAAACCATGACCAGTTAGTGAAAGTAATAGTAATAGGTAAAAAGAATAATAAATATGTCTAGTGTGGAAATTGGGAGGAAATGCATTATGTCATGCGCAATCAAATAGTTATTATTGCTGTTATTATTTTATCTATTTATTTGGATAATTTAATATAACAATTATATTAATTTATTTTTTTAAATATTAATTAAATTATGATATATTTTTTAAAATTAAAATGTGGTAATAATATTTTTTATTATATATATATGTGTGTGTGTGTGTGTGTTAATTGAGCTTAGTTTGGGTGGTTCCTTGGAATAGTTACTATTCTCAGTAGTTAATTATGTTACACTTTTAATTGAGTCTATACTGAGAGCTAATTCTCTGTCTTGCTTTCAGGCTGAGAGGAAGCTTACTTTCTTCCCCTAGCAGTATCCAATGCCAAAACATTTAGTCAATATCTTCCCCTAGCAGTGTGTGATGCCAAAACATTTGGTCAATAGGGATTATTTCAAGTTGTTGGGTGGAATAAATGTTATCTTCTTCATCGAAGTTCAAATCCTAGCCAAATGATGAGCTATAATACGTTAATAAATATCAGTAAACATTTGATATATTCAAAGTTAAGATAAATCCAAGCTAATTAGTTACTAGCAATTTCACGAGATGTTGCAAAGGAAACGTTGTAAGGATAGGAAAGAGTAGCGTAAACGAAAGAAGATGTGACCCGAGTTCTGTATAGGGAAAAGGAAAATAGGGGCACCCTACCTACATAAATAAATGAACAAAAAATGTTTCAATAATATAGGTAATAGTGTCCCACTTAACAAGAGATGGACCAATTTAAACAATAGCAACATCACCCTAATGTAAAAAATAAATATGGAAATTCCAAAACTTATATCTGTAAAATGCATATTCATATTGAAATTTATATTTGATACTCAATTTTTGTTCAAAGGATTGAAAATCTTATAAACCATGAATATAGAAGCGCAATCAGATCATCAGATTGTTACCACAAGTATCGGCATTGGTTTTGTTTCCATTTTGCAGAGCCCACCTACATGATCCCTTAAGGGGAAATTAGGAGGCTTATCACTAAGAAAACTGCCATTACCATTTTGTAACCAAATTATGGAAAGCTATATCTATTAATTATGTGAAAATTATAGCTAGATGCGAGTAATACTTACATCTAGAGAGATTAAACATTATACCAAAACACAATCAACAGAAATAACATGTATGGTGAAAAGAATGCCTTCAAAGTAGAGACATTAACATTGTCTCAACTATATGCAAATGAACAAAAAATGGCTTGCAAGGGAGGTTGTTCAATGATGAATCTTGTCACAAGATGTAAGTTGAATGCACCCCATATGGAAATGTCATCTTGCAGGGGATGTTGGGCGAGTCTCTCCCACCTCATGTAGAAATTCTTGATATGGAGATGTGCACCAGTACCTTGAGCATGGCATCGTTCCCTCTCATTTTTGTTTGCGGCAGAAGAGGGCACCTCAAATCAAAGCATTATCATACCAGCTGGCACATGGGGTTCTGTACAAAAAGAACCATAATGGCATATTGCTTAGGTGCTTGGAGGCATAAGATTCATATAACGTTTTACGTGATCTACATGATAGACTAGTCGAGTGACACTTCGCGGATAACACGACACCACACAAGGTCATGCGGGCTAGTTTCTACTAGCCTACATTATTCAAGGATACGGATGCCTATGCCCGCAAGTGTCCGGGATGTCAAAAGTGTTCTGGCAAAAATCAGAAGTGAGCAGCCTCGCTCCAGCCTGTTATAGTGGAAGAACCATTCCAATAGTGGGGCTTGGATATCATTGGGGAAATTTTCCCGCATTCATCAAAGAAGCATTGTTATATTTTGACTGCTACATATTATTTCACATGGTGGAAAGAGGTAGTTCTGTTGAAACAAGTGAATGATCAAGAAGTCATCCTCTTCTTACAATAGAATATCATTTCCAGGTTCAACATTCCTATGCCACTTGTTTTTGACAATGCAACGTGCTTTTCTTAGTTAAAGATTTATGAGTTTTCATTGGAAAATGGTATTGTTTTGAAACATTCTACTAACTACTAACCACAGGGAAATGGTCTTGCCAAATATAGAAATAATAATCTTATTCGCATCATCAAAATGACCATATTATCTGAGCAACGGAACTGGAAATCTGTTTTAGTGAATGCTTTATGGGATGACTATGTCACACCTGAACCTTCTCTTAATACTTCCCCTTACTTACTGGTGTATAGAAAGGAAGCCATAATCCCGCCGAACATCTACTTGCCTGCTCTTGAGTTGTCCCAAGAATCCCAAGGCAAGTTGTTCCTTTTAGTTCAATGTAGGATGGACACTTTACACAAGTTATAGGAAGAAAGGATGAAAGAAAAAAAACTCACTCCATTAGAACCATTTCAAGAGATCGTTTGAGAGAACGTCTTCAGGGAAGACTAGCTTCTGTGTGGGTGACTTAGTCTTAAAGTGGGACAAAGGCCACGAGGACAAAGGCAAGAACACTAAGTTTTAATCCTCATGGATTGGTCCTTACAGTGTCCACCAAAAGCTTGGCCAATACATGTATCGTCTTTAATCACTTGACGGGAAGATTGACTCTCTTCCTGTCAATGGCTAAGACTTAAAATTTTATTTTCAATGAGATCTGGGATCGCGCCTTGCACTATGTACATAATCCTTTTGTTGTTTGTTGTTTTGTTTCCCTTTGGTTTTCTGTTCTTTTGCTTATGTGTGAATAAGTGTTATGTCTTACTGTGTTCAGACTTCCAAATGTGTGTGTGGATGAAGTTCGAAGAGTCTTGTGACACTGCAACCCATGGTGAGTCCTTTGTCCATCTTCTTTGTATTTGGTTATAACTTTTTGCCGATGAAGTCCTGACGGAAAATACGATTCATCTGTAAGGATATTTTGGATCCAACCATGAACTTGTGTCCAGTCTAGGAACCTCATGCCTGTACTTAGTTTTCTTCTTTGGTGTTTTCAAGCTTATCTAACTAGTAGAAATAGAGAAGGGGAAAATAAAAATGAGCAAATCTAAGTCATAGGTCTTTATATTCTTCTCTGAAAGAAAAACCTCTTTTTCTCCCAATAATTCAGGATCCCTCTTCCACCCAAAAAATAAATAAGTGCCTATGCATAGTTCTCTTTATAAATAATAAAGGAAAAATAAGAGAAATGTTTCCTGTGCAGAGAGGTGAAGCAGGAAACTCCACCAGGGTACTGTCCAGGCTCACTGGCAGTGGAGAAATGCTTATGCTCCTGCGTGACTCTGTCAGGGTACTGTCCAGGCCTGCTGGTAGTGGAGCAACACTAGAGATGAAAACTCTATTATGAAAATCATAAGCTCGCGAGCTAAACTACCCTTCCCAATTCAAAACACTATGATCTAGTTGAATCTTATGTTGTGTTCAACTAAGAAGGTACAAATAGAACCATGTCTACCATAGGGTAAGTGGAAAAACCAAAGTAATCTGTAGGAAGAATCAATACTCCCTGAAGGAGCCCCACACTAAAAATGAACCAAGGTAGAGAAGCTTTTATTCAACCAGTGTGTCGCCAAGTGTTGTAGCAGCTACAACACCCTACAAAATTTTGGCTTTCATTCAAATTTTGAAGCCTTCCTTGGTATTTCTCTTTATTTTTGCAAGCACTCGAGTTGATTTCATGACCTTCCTCAGAGTCGTTTCACCCCTTTTGCTTGTTTCATCAATTGTCGTCTTTTGGAATGTGTTGATATGGCAAATGTGCATAATGCCAACAAGGGGAACTAACCCGATCGCAAGCCCCAATTAGACCTGATTTCGTTTGGAATGGCTAGCTCCGACGGGTTTTAAGGGACCCCGTAAACTGTTTGAACATGTCGAAATATTGCTTCTGGGAGGAAGACTTCAATTAAATCAACAAAAATAAAACAACTAACCTCTATGTATTAAATCCTATCTATACTACTTCTAACTACTCTAATCTAGTCCTAGCTATCCTAATCTATCCTGTAGAAGCATAATACAGAGGTTTAAACATCATATATATGTTCGGCAGGAGCATGATAAAGAAGATTAAACATCATGTATAGATTCAAGTCCAAATGAATCAATCACTGAATTCACAGTTCGACAAGATTGTATTAAAGCTAAATTGCAATCCAATCACTCATATAGGAATTCACATTATTTTATGAAATTAAACTTGCAACTGATGTTTAACTTAGTTTCAAATCAGAGACCATTCACAAGTTAACCATGAAACTGAATCACATTCAATTTAACAAGACTAATAGTGAACTGTAAGTCATCAATATGCATAAATACAAATCACATTTACATTCATGCCAGCAACAACACTCTGATCCAAAACATATAAAAGAACAATTAAATAAGTCTGAAACTAAAGGCTCCTTCTTCCCCAAAATAGTCCTCCTTATTCACAATAAAGAAAAACTATTCTTCTCAAAAATAAAAATCTATTTCTCCTCTTCGGAGGTAATACTTATGAAAATGCCCCTGACTCTAGGTCTACCCTGCCTCTTCATCTTCCCACTGTTTCAGATATGCAAATCGAGTACACAGAGATAGGATTGTCAGCGTGACCATTGGCATGTAGAAAGCATAATGGCTGGATCGATTCCTTTCCTAAGGAAGAGAACAGATGTTGGTGAAAAGGGTGACTATATATTGCCTTCCCATAATGAAGACCAGGACAACTTTGCTTACAGAATGTACAGGCAACGCGTGGGGTTCCGACCCAGAACGCTTGCGGCCAAACCCTTAAATGCAACGCTTCTGCATACATGGACCTTCGAATCCCCTCTTGCATCCTTTGCTTCTCCCCTGGAAGGATGGCTATCATTAGCTTGATGATTGTGAACATAAAACAAAAATGTTCAATCAAACGTAAACATTGCCTTCATTCATTTTATAAAGCCACGTAACAAGTGTGAAAAGGATTTATGCCTAATACACAGTCAACATACAATTTCCTGCTCAACCCATAGGCTTGGCACAGTTTTTTAAGGGCTTCTTTTAAATTGCAATTGGGTATCGGCCCCTCCTTGGGTCGCAGCACCCATGCCTTCCACTTCCTTGATGGGTAGTTACACTATCGGGACTCCATAGGCCAACCTCTTACACTGAAAACCTGATCCCTTTTTTATTTCGGAAAATTTGAAAAACACATGAAAATGTTGGGTTGTGTTATATTCTTTCCACGAGTAGCCCACGTAGTTAACCGGAGGGTTAGAGGGTGGCGGAGCCCCCCTTCATTGCGCGGATTGCGTAGCGGGGGGGTCATAAGGGTTTGAGGGGTGCAAGTAACTCCACTCTCTGGGGTCTGTGGCAGTGCCTTGGAAAATTTTGGTTTTGGAACCTATGTTAGGTTGGACAGACCCACCTATGGTTTTTTTCATGATTTTCGCACATGTTTTTGGACGCAATGGTTTTCAGTCCATGGTTTTGGAAACGATGGTTTTCGTTCCATGGTATTGGATGCTTCAACATGTATAAATATGTATTATAACATTGAAAGGAACATAACAAAAAATCAAGCTGGTAATCCCGATTTTGGAATACAGAGGAAAATCTCTGTGTTTATGGTCTCACATTGTTTATGTTATGTGTTTTAGAATTCGTATGCAGGTAATTTTTGTACAGGGTTAAAACCTACATTTGGTATCAGAGCTGTTTTTGGCTTCAAGGGGATGCCTTTGTTACTGAGGAGTTTCACTTGGGCCTGTGGTAGACCCTATTTAGTGGGAGATCTACGAGATCAATTCTGGTGGTGAAAGAAGATGGCGAGCAGTGGAAAGATAGAGATCGAGAAATTTAATGGTCAGAGTTTTGAGTTGTGTAAACTCAAGATGGAGGATCTATTGGTGGATAAAGATCAGTGGATCATGGTAGATCCGAGTACTAAACCAATGAGAGTGTCCAATGAAGAATGGAAGAAGTTGGATCAGAAGGAAAAGAGCACAATATGATTATGTGTCTTGGATTCAGTATTGCTGAATGTATCAGGGGAAGCTACGGCAAAGGCTTTGTGGGACAAGTTAGGGACTTTGTACGAATCTAAGTCTCTGGTGAATAAACTGTTCCTGCGGAAAAAACTGTATAACCTGAGGATGAAAGATGGAGACTCGGTGACAGAGCATCTGAACACATTTAATATTGTGGTAAGTCATTTAGCATCTATTGATATTAAAATTCCAAATGAAGATAAGTGCATCAATTTGTTGTGTTCTCTACCAGATTCGTGGGATAGTCTAGTTATTGCAATAGGTAGCAATGCAACTGAATTGCAGTTTGATCAAATAGTCTCATCCTTGTTGGCGGAGGAGATGAGATGCAAAGATATGGATAGCCAGAATGGTGATGCCTTATCTGTATGAGGACGGTCCCAGAACAGAAACAAAAACAAGTCATCGAGTGGGAGATCTAAATCTAGAGGGAGATCTAAATATCCAGGAAAACCTGTAAAGGTGGTGTGTTGGAAATGCAGAAAGGAAGGGCACTGCAAAAGGGACTATAAATCTAAATCTCCTAATAAAGGAAAGGGATCTGATGATGCTCCTTATGTAGAGGTGAAAACCACCTTAGATGAAGGTGGGGATGTGTACTTGGCTTCTTCAAGTACACATGTAGATCATGAGGCATGGTTGATTGACTCAGGTGCATCCTTTCATTTCACTCCCCATAGAGAGTGGTTCTGCAAGTATGAGAAATACGATGGTGGTGATGTCTACTTAGGGGATGATAGGAAGGCTAGAATCGCTGGTCGTGGAAAAGTAAAGTTGAAGTTGCGAGGTGGAAGGGTTAGAACACTTTCGGGTGTTTTACATATTCCTTAATTGGCCAGAAATCTAATTTCTGTAAGCAAGTTGGATGATGCAGGTGTAAAAGAATTGTTCGAGGAGGATACCTACAAGATGGTTTGGGGAGCACTGCTATTGATGTGGGGAGTTCAGATTGAAACTCTGTACAAGCTGCAAGGTAGCATGGTTGTTGATGGGTGCAACAGTTCTGTGGCTCTTGAAAGTGGAGCAGAAAATCTAGTGGTCTCTAGAGAGAAGAGCCAAAAACTCTGGGTGTGAGAAGATCAATTTGAGAAAGAAGGCAGCCAGAAAGGTATAGTCCATCTGCTTTCTGTTCAAATTTTGCTTTATCTATTACTAATGATGATCCCAAAACTATGAACGAAGTAGTAGATTCAGACGACGGAAAACTCTGGAAAGATGTCATGGTTGATGAAATGGCATCTTTGCACAAAAATGAGGCTTGGGATCTGGTGGAGTTGCCAGATGGAAGGAAACCCATTGGAAGCAAATGGGTGTTCAAGAAGAAGTGAAATGCAGAAGGAAAGGGGGAGAAATACAAAGCTCGGTTGCTAGCAAAAGGTTATTCCGACGTACCGGGAATTCATTTTGGTGATATTTTTTCTCCTGTTGCCAAGGTAACTTCTATTAGATTACTTTTATCTATTGTTTTTGCTTTTGATTTTGAGGTAGAATAGATGGATGTGAAGACAACATTTCTTCACAGGGATCTGGGAGAGGAAATCTACATGAAGCAACCTGAAGGCTTTGCGGGGAAGGGTAAGAAAGAACTGATATTCAAGTTAAAGAAGTCTCTGTATGGGTTAAAACACCCACCAAGGATGTGGGATCAGAAATTTGATACATTTATACGGGGACTTGGCTTCATTAGAAGCAAAGCAGATCACTGTGTGTATTTTAAATTAATTGGTGACTGTGTTACTTATTTGGTCTTGTATGTGGATGATATGTTGCTGGTTGGAAATGACAAAGAAATTATCCAAGATTTGAAGACCCAATTGTCCTCCAAATTTGACATGAAAGTTCTTGGTGTTGCAAACTATATTTTGGGCATGGAAATTAAAAGAGATCGGGCAAAGAGGAAGCTCTGGTTAAACCAGAGGAAGTATGTCGAGACAATATTGCAGAGATTTAGTATGCCGGATAGTAAACCGATGAAGGTTCCTATTCCTGTAGGTGTAAAGTTATCTACTGAATAGTGTCCCAAGACACAAGAAGAGGAAGAGGACATGTCCCGTGTTCCATGTGCAAGTGCAGTCGGTAGCCTGATGTATGTCATGGTCTATAC
Source organism: Pinus tabuliformis (assembly GCA_031772625.1). Lineage (NCBI taxonomy): Eukaryota > Viridiplantae > Streptophyta > Pinopsida > Pinales > Pinaceae > Pinus > Pinus tabuliformis. The sequence continues at coordinate 893,852,805 of CM062807.1, read as the reverse complement.
TAGAATAGACATTTCACATGCAGTGTGAGTATTGAGCAAGTTTATGTCAAAACTAGGAAAGGAGCATTGGACAACAACGAAGTGGGTTTACAGGTATTTGCGTGGCACTAGTGATTATGGTTTTTGCTACCAAGGAAAACCAGGATTGGACAAAGTGTTGGACATTCGTGGCTTTGTTGATGCATATTGGGCTAGAGATCTAGATCAGAGAAGATATACAAGTGGGTATGTGTTTAACCTATTTGGAGGTACAGTCAGTTGGATGAGTAAGAAACAATTTGTAGTGGCACTATCAACTATAGAGGCAGAATACCTGGCATCCACTCATGCAAGCAAGGAAGCAGTTTGGTTGCAGAGATTGTGTTCAAGTATTGGGTTAGTACAGGAACCTATACGGATAGACTGTGATAGCAAAAGTGGAATTTTCCTGGCAAAGAACCATACATATCATTCAACGACAAAGCACATTGATGTTCAGTATCACTTTGTGAGGGATATGATAGAAGAAAAAAAGATGTTGCTGTTAAAGGTGGGCACTTTGAAGAATACTGCAGATGCATTGACAAAATATGTGAGCTCTGAGAAGTTCTCTTGGTGTAGAAAACAATGGGAATTGCAGGGCTGGATAAATGACTAAGCTCTCTTGTGGCCCCCTGTGGAAAGAAAACATGAAGTGGGAGAATGTTGAGTTGTGTTATATTCTTTCCACTACTAGCCCACGTAGTTAACCGAGGGGTTAGAGTGGGGCGGATCCCCCCCTTCGTTGCACAAATTACGTAGTGGGGGGGTGAAAGGGGGTTTGAGGGGTGCAGGTAACCCCACTCTATGGGGTCCGAGGCAGTGCCTTGAAAAATTTTGGTCTTGGAACCTATGTTAGGTTGGATGGACCCACCTATGGTTTTGTGCATGATTTTCGCACATATTTTTGGACGTGATGGTTTTCAGTCCACGGTTTTGGATGCGATGGTTTTCGTTCCATCGTATTGGATGCTTTGGCATGTATAAATATGTATTATAACATTGAAAAGAACATAATGAAAAATCAAGCTGGTAGTCTCGATTTTGGGATCCAGGGGAAAATCTTTGTGTATATGTGTTGTATGTGTTATGATCTCGCATTGTTTATTTTATGTGTTTTAGAATTCGTATGTAGGTAACTTCGGTACCGAGTTAAAAGCAACAGAAAACACAGAAAATATCGCTCCGATTGCTCAAGCCGGACATCAAACTTTATATAATCGAGCATATAATCTTCGTTGGGTCTGGCTCTCACCTCTCCGCTAACTGCATGAGCCTCGGGCTCCACCGATATGCGATATGCGATGGGGATTCTGGACCTGATATATATATACATTGTGGTTGATAAAACCATTAGGTCCAACAGATGGAAGCACGCTATATGTACATGAGGTTTGGTACAAGGCCGATAGCAATAAGCGATTAACACCGGACTTGATATATATATATATATATATATATATATATATATATATATATATATATATATATATCTAATATGCTTAATAGGGTCAGAGGGTCCGGTAAACAGAGGCGCACTGTTTATACACATAGCTTTGGGGCTGGGCTGATAGCGATCTCCGATGGGGCTCTAGACCCAAAATGTATGCACTTGAGTTAATAAAACCCATCGAATTCAGAAGCCATGAATGCCTTGTGTTATTTGCGATGGGCCCAAAATGGTTTATGCATGTTTTGTGGAGTACTTCAGTTATGATGAATTATGATAAAAAAGGACGCAATGGAAGATTTCGTGAGTTAAGTGCACCGACGATTATGATAAGGGTGGGGGTGATTGTTTGTGTGGGCATAAGTGTATCATGCATGCTTGTGAAGATTAAAAGGTCCCGATGAAGGGAGTGAACAAAGGGCTAGGCTGTGTCAGGAATGAAGCATTGCAGTGGAGGTTTATTCAATGGCTTAGCCATTAGGCATGGAAAATCTAACTTGGAAAAGAGTTAACATCCTTGTGATAAAATAGATCATTCTAACAAATGAGAAATCAAACTTCTACGGGACCCATTCAAAACTTGCTATCAGAGCATGTTTTAATAGGGTGGTAGTTGTGGCCACAACAAATGGCGAACCAATAGGCGAACCAGTTATCTCTGTTTCCAAATAACCTTTAGATCAATAAAACATCGGGATGTTAAGATAAAATTGAAATGCAAACCATATAGATGGACAAGCATGCGTTCCACTTAAACATTAACTGCTTCAGGAGGGATAGAGACAAATAGCTTCTACTTATTGATATGTTTTTGACAGGCATTCTTCAATGGCAGTATTATGGGGTTTATTGACATTCCTTTACCTATTTCCCATTTTCAAAAATCCCTTTGTGGCCATCACTGGTCTGTCCATACCTGTTTAGGTGTGTACCTCAGCTCTTTATTGCTCATGAAGCTTGATGTAGACATGTTTTTCTTGCACTTTATATGAGAATTTCAGTGCTATATTTTCATTGATTGAATGGGGCATAGTCATGGATCATGCCATATTTTTAAACCACTTAAGAAAGGTTGGGCTTTCTGTGTCAACTGGTACTCTAAGCCTAGCAATAGTCCTTACTCTAACCAGCTTCCCAAACAACCTGTCCTTCCAGATTGACACAAGGACTAGAGCATAATTAGATTTGCCACAGGGTATGAGACAGTGAGCTTAGCCCATGAAAGGAGGTTTACTTGTGAGTAACAGGTATTGGACCATTTAGTGTGGTGGATGGGACCAATGGAGAATGACTGTAAACCTTACAAGCAAGTATAGGCTAGGTCTGAGTGGGATTTACTGAAATGCAACATTCCTCCATGCCAATCCAGTTGTAGTTACACAATTTTTGTTTTATAAAGATGCCCCTACATGCTCCATATATCCAAGTTATCAACAGATCTCACACGGTTCCCAACAAATGGCAATGAGGGGTTTCAGTTTGCAATACACTACTAATTCTCAAGTGCTCATGGGTTGATAGAAAGTTTGTTTGATTTGCGGGGAAATGATGGATTCAGGAACAACAGAATCATCAGCAAGTCAATGAGGAAGGGAAAGGCCAAGAGTAGTGAATGAGAGAAAATCTGAAAGGTATAATGAGACTAGAGGACTACAATTAGCTGGCTGAAAATTAATGTAATTCAAAATAGCAGGAAAATAGACTTGGCAGAAAACAAAAGAATGGACAGAAATACAACTAAACTAACAACAAAATAAGATGAACTCTAACCTACTCAGGAAGCAACTACCAATGTAGTGGCTACTGGAAGTATCTCTTCAAACCCTGACCATTAACAGGGAGCTTTTCAGTCTCTCCCTGTAAGGTTTTCAATCTGTAAATTCCATGACCATTTTTTCCCACAACTTGGAATGGGCTCAACCATGACTGTTGTAATTTTGTGTGCTTACCTGTTGGCTCACTCATGAGAGATGAAAAGTAAATAAATTTCTCATTGAAACATATCACCTCATCTTCACTTCCGTTTACAAGTTTTTCATGCTCCTTTTTGTTAATGGTTGCATTTATGAGTGTTCTTTCATAATGTAGGAACTCAAGGATTTGATTATCACCTACAAACACCTACCAATTTGAGATGTTATCATTTACGAATGATCTGAAAATCAATTAAACATAAAATTTATTCTTGTTTAATCTATGATTAGGAAAAAGTTTCATAGCCATAACAACCATCAGATCGGCATCGTGGCTATACTTTCGAGGTATTTATGTGACATTGAAAGAATCAAAATTTCCAATTAAACTCCATACCTCATGTTAGTACCTCACCAGGTGTGGTGGACTGCAGTGTATCTTTTTCTTTACCTGGTTCACCATTATCTGTGGGTCATCAAAAACTCTGTGATTTTTTACATTCCTTTCAATGGCTCTTCTCAAGCCTTTCAGCAAGCTTTCATGTTCTGTTGTGTTACTGGTGTGTGCGCATTCCAACCGGCTGGCCGTCAGGTGTTGGTTCCCTAGTGGGTCAATGAAAATGCTCCCAACGCCTGCACTTTCAAGACAGTTAGAGTCATCCAAGTGGAGTGTCTCAAAAATAAACTCTAATGTTACGCTAAAAGAAATACTTCCTATGAAATTAGTCCTATCATCTACTATAATACAAGGTAATTCATCAGTTGGATTATGGGGGTGTTTAATTCTTTCTTCCAACTGTGTGTTTGTCAAAGCCTCCTTGACTGTTTTTGCATGGCACTCCCCAAAACAGGTTTTTGTGGCATAAACATCAGAACTATAATTCCCAAGGATAGAGTTATATAACATTATAGGTTCATTAGGGATGTTTGGTTCCATTACCACGTACTTCATGTGTCTTTCCCGATCCACTCTCAACATATCACCTTTTCCCCTCTGAGGCAAGAAAAGATGGGACCAATCAGTTGAGAAATATCCATTTATATTTGATGACCAGTCCCTACTAAGCAACATCCCATAAGCCTTAGGTATATCCACTACCACTATATCAATGACTTGAGAGTATTGAGGTTTGGCAACCATCCGAATCAACACATCATTCAGCTCCCCAATAACTCTCACATTCGTTCTGTCCAACTGCATAATTCGAGTTTTAGTTTTATCAGGTATTACTTGAAGTCTCTTAGCAACAGTGTAAGGCATAATAGTGGACGAGGTGCCAGAATCTACCAAGCAATTATGCACATTCATGTTGAAGATTTCGAATGTGATAAGGAAGGGTGGAGTCATAGATTTTGATTTTCTCCCTATCATGGCTGCACTGACATCTTGGGGCTTTCGATTCATTTTAGATAACGTGGCCTCCATAGCTGATGGTATTTGGGCTGCGCTAGTTGTACTAACAAGTTTGGACATTGGCTTCTTGGTTTGGGTGCTTAAGGTGGTGGGGTTTTTGCAGTTCTGCTCATTCATAGCTTTTAGTAGCAAACCTCTTTGCTGCATTAATTTCAACAAGACAAAATACGTGATATTAACCCTAGACTTCTTGGGATCATCCACAATATTGTAGTCAATGTTATAAACAAGATATGGCATAGTAAACATACTTGTTTTTCCATTTTTAGATGGGAGTTTACCGTCTTGAGTAGCCTTTGTTGCAGTGGGAGATTCATTTTCTTTCTCTAGGTGACTTGTAATAGGGGCATTCTTGGATTGACCACAAGGTCTACTATTCTCGATAGGAACTCTACGAGCGGATTCTTTCACAGGGCAAACATCTTGCTTTGTTTAGTCTAAGGGATTTATCGCATCTGGGAGTGGCCCTTTACTTCGCATGTGGATTTCATTAGCGTTGATTTCTGCAGTGGTATCCCCTTCGTCGGCATTCTCATTACTATGGAAATCCCATAGCACATTAATTTGGTTTTCCTCATCAAAGGGTTCTTCTACTTGGTATCCTTCCTCATCTTCTTGTTCTAGTTCGAACTCCAATACAGGTTCTTCTTTGTTAAGGAGCGATCCAATAAGAGCCAACTCTTCTGTGTTTAAAGCCCGTTCATTGGGTGGAGCAGGCAACACAAGCTAGCCATGACCACCTTCTATTTTCTTACGATAGAAAGGCTTGAAGGGCTTTATGTTGTTATAGTCTCCTCCATTACCACTAGTACTCTCTCCATGATTCCTTTTCATATCAATGACTGTGTTCATTATTTTCTTAATGATCTGATGGAACCCTTCCACATCCGTGGTGTCCTTTTCTTTAGTTTCAGCCTCTTTGTTATCATTTCCATTATTCTTTTAGGATGTTTGAGAGTCTTTCTTTTCTCTAGTTGTAGGGTGGCATGCTGTAAGACTGAGCATTTCATTCTCGACCTTCATTGCTTCATCGATAGCACCTTGTAAGGTTTGCACATTACTCCTTTTAACCCACATCGTTGTAGGGACGGGGAAAGTAGAGATGTAGAATTCCATTAGCACCTCTTTAGTAGGTCTAGCAGTGGCTTGGATTTTGTTAAACAAGGTAATGAACCAGATGTTAAAATACTTAACTTTCTCCTTGCTTTCCATTTTCAGACGGGATAATTCTAAAAATAAGGTTGCAGATGTTTTGTCATCACCAAACTTGTCCAAAACGACCTACTAAAAAGCATCCCAAGAGGTGATTGACCCTATTCTCAAGCTGAAATACCATGTGGAGGCTACATTAGTCAAGGTAAAAGAGAATAGGCGACACACCACAACTTCATTGGTGACCCCTAACCTACACAAGGCTAGGAGGGAAGAGAGAATATGGTTATCAATAGTATCTCCCCGCTCAGGGTCGAAATTGGGTAATAAGCTAATCATCCACAAGGAACAACGCAAGGAAGTAGGAGCTTGGAGGCCAGAGAGGAAGGTTGGAGAGAAGCCAAGATTGCATGTGAGCATCTGTGAGGATTGTACTGAGAGCTGGCTAGCTGTGAGAGCTAAGGATTTGTATAATTCTTATGTATTTCCACCATGTATGATAATACAATAGTGTGGGGTTTTTATTTGAGGATTTCCCCAAAAGTATTTTCATGTGTATTGCACCATTGATTCTTCTTCTTCTAGTTATATTGTTCAGCTCGATCTTTAAGCTTTTGCAAATTGATTGTAGAAGTAGGCTATAGTATTCCGCTTTGATTTATATTGCATTATTGGGTTAACCTATCACATATTTTCTACAATTATGGTTCTATTGCGACTTGTATATTCTTATGAAATTATGACTAAGGGTGAGTGAAGGAAGTCTCAAATCCCTTCTTGTAGTCTTGGAATTAGGCCTACAACTTTGGATCTGCTTGAGACTATTGTGAGGGTTGATCCACACTTGTAGATTGATCACCCACAAAGATGCTTAGAACTTGGATCTAGAAAATTACGATGGCTTGAAAAACCTAGTACTTCTTTTGTATAGATTGGATTAGGGTTCTTTTCATGCATAGGTATATTGCATAGGTCTTGGTGCTTCTTGATACACAACATTTTGTCACTGTCCTTGTACTCCCAGTTCCTTGATCCTTGAGGAACACTATAGTGAACCCTACATGGTTTCCCTTCATGAAGAAACTCCCATTGTGTCCCTCTTCATGAGCAGAACCATTCACTTTTGCACCATTTCCCCAAAATCTTCTATTTTTCCCAATTTACAAGACAGACGCTAATGGCCCTTGTCCTCCTCACATCAATATGCAGGGATTAAAACTACCCCTAGTGTCGACTGGAGCAACTAAGATTTGTTCTAGTCACGCCAATTGTCTTTTGGAAAGTTTTTTAAATAAAGAGCCGAAGCTTCCATCTCTAGAAGCTTCGTAATGGAAGTCTGGTAAATGGTTGAGCCAAGTGGGGTCAAGGATGTCAGTTTGGGCTCTTTTCCCCTATAAGGATGGAACTACCTCAAGAGATAAGACCTTCTCACATGAGAAGAGGAACCATCTCCCATCCATTCATGCTATATAAACCTCCATTTTTCACAAGAACAAGCTACTGTTGAAGTGTTAATGTTGGTGTGCTAGTGCTAAGTTTGGAGTACACAGCAAGTTATTAATAGTTGTAGCTCTCTAGTTGTGTGTGAGGGAGAAGTGTGAATTTGGTTTAGTGTGAAGACTAAAGGGAAGAGCCTTAAAACTATCATTGTCGAGGCCATCATGGAATGCTAGCAGAAGTGTGTGGGAACCTGGTTTTGTCGAAGGAGAAGGGCAACGTCAAGACAGTGGTTATAATCTCTTCTTGATTCAATATATATGAAACTATCGATTGATTTCCTACATGATGTGTCATCTTAAATGTTCATGGATTAATGTTTCTTGAATTGTTAAGTAGGTTGAACTACAACTTGTCTATTATCACGGTTGTTATTTTCTATTGTTTACTTATTTCAGGTGTTTGAAGAAGGAAACGAGAGATAGCTGGAGCGAGCAAGCAAGGACGTCATCAAATCGGATAAGTATACTAAGAGGTATGCCCTCTTAATTGGTTCTAACCTAAGGAAATATTCCATAGAATGTATTAGTTGTGGCTAGACCACTATCAGGCTAGAGGAATTGTTTGTGTCCACACTCATAATTTTACTTCACCACAAATTGGTGACCATACTGGGGACCCAATCCTTCTGTTCATCTTGTTTGAGATTTCATGGTTTTGTGTGAACTTTTCTAGTTCCACTTTTTCCCTTTGGTTCTGTTTGTTTTCCTTTACTTACTAGTCTGAGTTTAAAATTCATAGTAGCAAATCTGGTCTCAACTTTTGAAATTTTTTTATTTTTTCTTTGCATCATTGCTTAGGGTGCTTAATTAGCTGATAGTCACGTCGTTCAGCGTGATCTGCTGAGAAACAGTCGCATCGACCCCCTTCTAGCGCTTGTTGTTAGTTAGGCAATCACACCGATTCCTGTAGGTGAAGATTAGGGTTCACCCTAGATCTCGACCAGTGTGTCTTACTCTCTTGATTTCTCCCTCTTAGCTTGTTCTAACTGTGTTCTCCTTGACTAGAAAGATTCATTTAGCTTGTTTTGTGTGCTTTCTTGGTTTAGTCCACCCTCTGATGTGTTAAGTCTGGCCCTGTGTGAAGTTATTTTTTATTTTTCTTTGAATCCCTCGATCAGTGCTAGTTGTCAGTTAGGCAGTCACACCAATCATGCCATCAACGCTAGTTGTAGTACTGGTTAGTCGTGTTGGTTGTGCCTATTGATGCTAGTTGTTAGTCAAGCAGTCACTCCGATCTCTAAGTTAAGAAAAAATCAAAATTTCTCCCATTCCAGTACTAGTGTGTCTTGACCCTCAGACTCTCTTCTTCCTCCTAGAAGTGACCATGATGCTTTGTTCGCTTCATTTTCAATCGAATGAATGAAAGAGTCTCATTTGTTCTCTTCTTTTGTGTGTCTCTTTTCTCTTTCCAAGCATAGATTGCATTTCTTAGTTTGTCGATTGAAGAATTTATGTGTTTGGTTTGTTCGATTCAGGGAAGATGTTGCTTTTAGTTTCATTTATCATGCTTTGGATTTGATTGACGCTTGTTTGTTCAGAACTGTGAAATTTTCATTAGAGTGCTTTATGTGAAAGATTCATTTTGCATTTTATGAAAAGAAGAACATCATTCTAGTTTACTTAAGTGAAAATATTGCATTAGTAGCATCATTAATAAGCTAGAAGTGCAGCAGCATAGGCATGATAAATGAAATGAAACTTCTTTTGTTGTTAAGGGAAGATTAAGTGCATTTAGGGCGTGCATAACTGAAAGCTTTCATACTTTGATTCCTACATTGGTTGTGTGCTCTATATCTCTCAATTAGTGATTACTTTCATCAAAGAAAAATATCTATTTTCTCATATAGCTGCATGTAGGAGTTTTTCCAGATGACAGCGGTAGGGCCTTGTAATTGAAACCTAATTCAAGATCAACCATTAAAATTTATTAAATTAACCTAAGGAAGAATTGAAACTTAACACTCACATTTAGTGGTCTAGGCTAGAGACATGTTCCGACGTCTTTAAACCAAGCAGTTGTCATTCACTTTCGCATTAGACAAGCTAGTATGGACTTATGCTCCCCATATCGTCGTGTATATAAAGGAAGACCCCACTAGGTTTGCAATCCTTTATCCATTGGAAGCCGAGTCTGCCGCCTTGTAAATGTGATACACTAAACACAACATTCGAGTAGATTTCCTACCCATACTTCTCGGTTCTCCGAGAGCACGGGGCTTCACTGGGGGAGAAATACCATACCACGTGGGTTCATATTGGGGGATATATATTAAAGAAAAAATTACATAATATATTGCGGGATATATAGGGGGTAAAGGGTTTTTATATTAACAAGTATAAAAAATGGAGCTCAAAGTTAATGAAACAATGTAAGGGGGTATAAAAAATGTTAATGAAAAAATGGATACCTACAATATCTAGTGAAACTAGGGGATTTTTAAATTGGGAAGTTGTATTGGGTTCATATTGTTAGTGGATTAGTTAATGTTATTTTTAGAGGTATTTTGCAATATGTAGTCAAATTAGGGGTATCGTTTAGTATGCCACGAATGCACGTGATATGTCATAGGTTCATTGAGTGAAGCCCCTATGGCCGGGAGGTATTCAACAATTCACGGTTACCTGGTATTCCTTCATGCCTAGAGTTTCCTGAGTAGTCATTTTTTATCTTTACTAGTTCTTTAAATTTGAAAAGATCATCGAGCACTTGTCCTTTCGAGCTCGTTAACTCCGAAAGCAACTAGAGTCATCTTTCGTCCTTTTCTCAACTCCTAAAACATGAAAAGGTAAAGTTTTATTTCAGTGTTCTAAAATTAACTTCCCATGAAATATTCCTGCTAAAATTTATCTTCCTTAGTAATTCTTTAGGTTCGATTCCAATGGCAACATTTCCAAAGTCCACCAATCAAGGGTTCCCCTCGAATGGGAATCCTGGTCCTTTTCCTTCTTTTGGAAATTTTGGTGCTCCTTATATGGCGACATTGTCCCTTCCTGAGTTAACCGTTGGTCTACCTGTTTGGTTGTTTTTGACCTTGGTGGTCCCGAGCGTCTCGACTCCTCTCCAAACGTCTCCTTCATTTGGGTCACATCACATTGATTCTAAGGTTGACCTATCAGATTCTTCCCCCATTTCTTCACCTTCCTCTTCTACTTTGCGTGGTGAAAGTTTGAAATCTAGTAACTAGGAGGCAAAGGACACGAAGAAGAAGAAGTCAGATAAGCGAGGGGCCATCCATGTGACTATTGCTCCAAATGCACTTCCTTTCAACAAACCTTCCGATCCTTTGTAGAAGGTAAAATTCCCTTGCAAGCTATGTAAGGGTGACCATCTCCTTCGAGACTGTCTTGGCATTCCCAGAATCTTAGAGGCATGGTCTCAAAACCTGACGTGACCATCCTCGCCAACCTCTGGAGATCATGTTGATGTTACGCCTTCAGCTAATGATGGTAAGAAGATGGGAAAGATTAGATTCCCCTATAGGTTATGTGAAGGAGAGCATATACTTCACCTCTGTCCTCTTATGGATAAAGCTTCCAAAGTTTTAGAAAACCTTACAGCTCCTCAACCCTAACTTCCTATTGGTTATGAGAGGCTTCCTTTTGACCCTCTCATGGCTGGTAAAGAGATTGACTTAGATTCATCTCCTACTCGTCTTGTTCTTCCTAAGCGATACTCTCTTGTGTCTGTTCCTGACCAACCATTGGTCAAAAAGAGCGTCGACTTGGTTCTACCACTAGTTTCTCACTCTATTCTGGAAGAGAGTGGTGATCATAATTCTCATGTTCTTCTCGTGTCTTTAGATTCTCATGAATCGAAGAGTGACCCTCCCATCCTGGTGGTTCAAGAGCGTCCCTCTCCTTTCCTTGTAGAGCATGGGGGAAATCATATGATACCCCCACCAAGTAGTTATGTTGTTTCTTTCGATTGGATTCACTTAACTTATTTCTGCCTTCCATCTTATGTGCCTTTGCAGATCATAATACAAGCCTATAATATGGTAGTACATGGCACTATATTAGATGAAGGCGCATTTGTCAGCATCATGTCTTCTACTACTTGGCAAGCTTTGGGCTCCCCACATCTTGTTACTGTCACTCAGAATCCATTGGCTTTCAACAGAGGAAGCAGTCAACCCTTGGCGGTCCTTCTGAAGTTCCATATTACTTTGGGAGGAAATAGAGTCTATATAGATGTGATGGTAGTCCAAGGTCCTTTATATTTCAATCTTCTCGCTGGACATGACTATGTTTATGTCAATGGAGCTGTTGTTTCTTCACTTTGTCATGTGGTTTGTTTTCTTCATGAAGGGAGAATTGTGACTATCGATCAACTATCATCCATTGGTCACCAAGCACCTCCTTTGCAACCATCGTCCCCTATTAGCTCTTGTTTGCAAGGAGTACCTTCCCCACCACATGTCAATTATGTGGCTACCCGTTCCGTCTCCGCGTATGCTAATGATCACACAGATGGTATAGTATGTTATGTACTGGGGGCACTGGAACCCATAGCAGTTGACATGTATTCCTCCCAAAGCATGGTTCTTTTGTCTAATGAAGACCTCTTGGGAGCCATGTTCTCGTATGGTTCATGAACAGGTTTATGAGGATAGCTCCTTGTTTTGTGTCAACCTCATTAAAAAATGAAACAAATGGTATGAGGATAGTTCCTGGTCTTGTGTTAACCTTGTTAAAAAATGAAATAGAGTGTGTGAGCATAGTTCTTTGTCTTGTGTCAGGCTCGTTAAAAAATGAAACAAGGGTCTCGAGGATAGTTCTTTTATTGTGTCAAACTTGTTAAAAAATGAAGCAACTGCCTTTTCCAAATTGAGTCTTTGATTAAGATCTCATAAAATCCCAATTGAGTATTTCGAAGATCTCAAAAGTGAACCTTCATTCCATCCACCTAGTTGAATGAAATGGAGCTTGGGGGGCTTGTACCTCTAATTGAGTCATTCTGCTGGGGGCATGCAAACTTATCTCAAGCATAGTTTTTCGTTTCAAGCTTGTGTAAACATGAAACTAAATCCAAGCAGAGTTCTCCATGAATCAAGCTTGTGTAAAAATGAAACCATGCCCAATTTACATCTCGTGATTGCTGCTTTTATCAGCTAATTTCTGCTAATGAGCCTTTGTTGTTTCATTCCATCGCCACCATCTCTCTGGCCAATCATATGCTTTCACTTGGTTGTTTTTCCTTTCTTGAGGGACTGTAGTGATGAGTGGTTTTATTAGCCATCCTCTTGACCATTACATGTTTCACATAGTTCCTTCATTACTGGAATGAGTTCCTACCCTTTATACCACTCATTCCTCTAGGACGAGTCACCTTTAAGCACTTTTCTAACTAGTAAAAGATGAAAATTGCCAAGTATTTTTTCCCTTTTTGACTCATAAAAGAGAATAAAAATGGGGGGTCTGCTTTCAAGCTCTTTTCCAACCCTTTAACCACACAAAGGTAGCTCAGCCCTTGTCATTTCTAACTCATTGACAGATGTGAAATGTCATGCACCCAGTATATGTTTAGCCCTTTTTTGAGCTGGATGCATTATTTACGAAAAAGGTACTCTTTTACTGAAATGGTCAAGCAGTTCTCTTGAGTATCATTTTCTACCTTTTACGGGCTCAAGAGACATAAATGTACGAAAATAGACCATGTGGAGTTTTCTTTTCCGTTTCTTTTTCAAACTCTCTAAACATGAAAGAGATATCGAGTTACACCTTTGTCAGACTCCTTAAAACATACAATGAAATCGAATTCATCACCATGATGAACATGAGCTTCTCCTTCCTAGGGCTCGTTAAACTTACTAGGTCGAATTCATCTGAAGGATGAACTTACAGTGTAAGCATATGCTATCCCCTTCAAGCTCGTGATTAAAAATAATTGGGGTACCTGCCAGAAATGGTGGTGGGAAATTTGAAAATCTAATCAGTTGTGTCGGCAACTCACTCTTGAACATGACACTTTTTACTTCATGTCAGTTTAGGATAACCTCCTTTTTTCGTTGACCTTCCTAGGTTGGGCCATTCATTTTTTCCCTCCATATTATCTCTGCCACGTCATCATGATCACCGATCCTATGGATCCAAAAGCTTCCAAACTTCCATTCGTGTCGCCGATATGTTCAAAGAATCTTCCTTCTGCATTTACACTTACCCCCGATTCTCTGTATCATCCAAAATCATTTTGCATCCCTTTGTCTCATGTCGATGATGTGGGATACATTATGGCCCTCCTTTGACACGGTCGCTTCCTATCGAATTCAGCTCATTATCCAGGAAGTTGTCAGAGAGACTCCCTTCGAGTACCTTAGAGCTTGCATGCCCTAATGGAAAGTTGTTTGTGCTCGATGACAAGTTCACATCATTGGCTTTCGATCGAGTGATTTCACAGGTGTTTGACTTCAGTTCCTCTATTCACATTCCATGGATTGTGCTGATAGTACCTTGAGGACCATTGTCATTATTGGTGGTTTCTCTCGCGCTTGTTAATAGTTTACATCATTGACTGGTAATCAAGCGACTTTCTAGCATGTTCGATGTCAACACATCTATTCACATGTTAGGATTTGTACTTTGATCGGGTCGTGTTGGAGTGCAAGACCCTGGGCTCAGATTACCAAATTCCAGGTTGCGAAGTGGTGTGATATGATTATGTTGATATACATGTCTCTTTTAGATGGATGGTTGCGACCATACCATGAGTTATCATATGTGATCCTTCTCATTATTGGATGGTTGCGACCATACCTTGGTTTCATTATGATCCTCTTTAATGGATAGCTGCGACCATACCTTGGTTTCATTATGATCCTCTTTAATAGATGGCTACTCCGATACCTAGATCCATTTGTATGATCATTCTCTAGATGGTTACATCCATACCATGATTCATGTATCATTTGACAGAGTTTTTAGTTATGTATATGTATCTGTACTTTCTTGCAAGTTTTTCGACAACAGACTTTGGTTCCCCACATTGATTCATAAAGCATTTCATCCCTCACTCTAGTTCGGCCTTCACCCTTTAGGGGGCATCTGTTACACACTATATTGTCACTGTCCCTGTACTCCCTATTATTTGATCCTGGAGGACCTCTACAGTGAAACCTACATGCTTTCCCTTCATGAAGAGACTCCCATTGTGTTCCTCTTCGTGAGCAAAACAATTCCCTTTTGCATCATTTCCCCAAAATCTTCTATTTTTCCCAGTTTACAAGACCAACGCTAATGGCCCTTGTCCTCCTCATGCTGATATGCAGGGATTAACATTGTCCCTAGAGCCGACTGGAGCAATTAAGCTTTGCTCCAGTTGCGTCAATCATCTTTTGGAAAGTTTTTTAAATAAGGAGTCAAAGCTTCCCGCTCTGGAATCTTCGTAACGAAAGTCTGATAAATGGTTGAGCCAAAAGGGGTTGAGGATGTCAGTTTGGGCTCTTTTCCCCTATAAGGATGGAAATACCTCAAGAGATAATACCTTCTCCCATGAGAAGAGGAACCATCTCCCATCCATTCATGCTATATAAACCTCCATTTTTTCCAAGCACAAGCTTGTGTTGAAGTGTTAATGTTGGTGTGCTAGTGCTAATTAAGTTTGGAGTACACAACAAGCCATTGATAGTTGTAAATCTATAGTTGTGTGTGAGGGAGAAGTGTGAATTTGGTTTAGTGTGAAGACTAAAGGGAAGAGCCTTAAAACTATCATTGTTGAGGCAATCAATGAAATGCCAGTAGAAGCGTGTGGGAATTTGGTTTTGATGGAGGAGAACGTCAACGTGAAGACAATGGTTGTAATCTCTTCTTGATTCAATATATATGCAACTATCAATTGATTTCCTACATGATGTTTCATCTTACATGTTCATGGCTTAATGCTTCTTGACTTGTTAAGTAGGTTGAATTACAATTTGTCTATTATCACGGTTGTTGTTTACTTGTTTTAGGTGTTTGAAGAAGGAACTGAGAGATAGCTGGAGGGAGCAAGCAAGGACAACATCAAATGGGATAAGTGTACTAAGAGGTAGGCCCTCTTCATTGTTTCAAACCTAAGCAAACCTTCCATAGAATGTATCGGTTGTGGCTAGACCAATTATCGGGCTCGAGGAATTGTTTGTCTCCACGCCCATAATTTGACTTCACCACACTTCCTTAAATTACAGCTCCTTTAACAATAGTTTTTAATTTGGACTCATGCTTAGATTAGCTTTCCAATGAAGCAAACAATACTCTGAATAAACTTAGTCTACATGTGACAAGACATATGCTTAAGAGTATATTTCAATCCTCTTATGCACAAAATAGTCCTTACAAAAATTTCAAACCTTGGATAGAGGCTATCAATGAAGTCTTGTGCTCATAAATCTAGCATTATTGGACATGCAAACCAATAGGCATTGATGCCTTGCAAAAATTCAGAACAAACCTCTAATGAAACTTAAAATGCCATTAACAAATTGGGACTTGAACCTTTTGCAATAAAATATACTTTTCTTGGTCTATAAGATTACTCAGTTAGGGATACATACTAGAGATTTGAAGTTACTCGATTTTTTGGGATCCTTCTAGACAGAGGAATATGATGCTCAACAATTTGATTTACTGCTTAATGAGCTTGACCTTCCTTGAAAAGTTAGATTAGATTTTCGGTCCCTCAAACATATAATTTGTATGCCTTCTCTCTTTTAGTATAGGTCTACAATTTTGTCCCAAAACTTTGATTTATTTTCCAAAAGTACTTGTCCTAGAGAGGGTTATCAGATTAGCCTCTCAATCTCCTAGAATAAGGCTTGTATGCTTCAAATTCCCTTGCTTTTCTTATGTATTCTTGTGACCTTAATACTACATAAAGCGCTTACAATCATGCCTAGAATTTCAATCTTCTTACATAGGAGTTCGGCCTCTAAGAGATGCCTATATTAAGGTGAATTGGAGACAAATTGATATTCTTCTCTATCTTCTCTTAAAATCCCTAGTTGTGATACCATGTTAAGAAATCTATGACATAGTAGTTAGAGTGATTATTAATTTGATTTCTCTTAATTCTTGACACTTCCTTCTGATATTAGATTAGGGCATCATTATTATAATTTGTATTTGTTCATCATCGAGATAAATGAAAATAAGAAGATCACAATGCAAATAAGAAGACACCAAAAATAGGCTCCAACACACGGCAAAATCCCAGAAGGGGAAAACCCATAAATTATTCATTATAGAACCAATTCAATGAAGACTTCCAAGACCTAGATCCAAGAACATCCACCCAAAAGATAAACCATCCAAACCCTAACAATATTTCTGCAAAATCGTGTCTGAGGAAACCCTAGTTCCTCTAGCAAACTTGCATGTGTGAGTAGAAGAAGTCCCAAGAACAGAAATTTTGACCTTCTTCTTTCTCGATGTTTCTCTCTTCCTCTTTCACTCTTGTTATTTTTTTGTGTGGATTAGACAAGATAAGATGTGTATGACTATCCTTATGAGGTTGAGCATCTTTCCCTTATATAGTATTCTTGAGGGAATATTAGGCCTCTTCTAGGCCAACTTGAAGGGGTTGGCTGACTTACTCTCTTGGTGGCTTCTAGACTCAATTTTATACAATAATAATTTTCCTTTCTTGTTTCTTGAGCCACACAAGGGATATTACATCATGACTTTGACTCTTTTGACATGACTCAACAAATCTTAAGCATACAATGGGTACTTGACCTACCTTGGGAAAGAAACCCATTCTATATATATGTATATATATATGTTAAAAAAAAATATTTTCTTCTTCTTTCCTTTTACAAGTACAATGATGACATAATTATGAAGACTGACACTAGTTACATCTTCAACGAATTTGATGCGCCCATATGATGTTATGATCATTTAATTTTAATTTAGTGGAAATTAATAGAGTTGTTATATATGCAATAATTCTAAGATTATTTTAGGATGTTTTGAATATTTGAAATGGAAAGAATGTGTATATGAGTATCAACAATTGTTTGGTTGATTGCAAGTAGAGTGCTAGAATGAGGTATGAGTTAGAAGCCATAGTGATAGATTAACACCACATGAGATCAATTTTATAAATGAAGCAAAGTTGGGAAATTAAAATTTCTGATTTGAAGATTTTGAGTCTATCTCATAGAAATTAAATTATATGACACCAATGAAATGATGGGGCATGGAGGTTAGGAAGAATACTATTATGGAGACATGAAAACCCTATGGCACTTTGTTTGCTTCATGGGAGCAAGTCATAATCAATACCTTGAATATAAGACTCCATGAGTAGTGCAATGGAGCATGACAACCCATCATTTAGGAAAACACTTGGATATGTAGACTTATTGGAATGGGGGTTTCTTGGGCTCAGATCGGTGAGTAGTTGATGGGGGTACATGCAGGGATGCCCTTGAATAGGTAAATTTCCTGGAATGCAGGTTGCTTGAGCCCAAAAGGGTGAGTAGCTGATGGGGGGCCATACAAAAAAAATGTTTAGATAGGTAGACCGCCTAGAATGGGGGCTGTCTCGGCCCAAAAAAGTGAGTAGATGATGGGAGAAGAAATATGCCCCCCACTCATTGGGGTGTGAGTACGAGGGGGATTGTTCGGTAAAGATGGAGCTTGTTTAGTAAAGATGATCCTTTTTGGTAAAGACGATGTTCGAATCATTACCTATGAAGACAAAGGAAGAAAAGACTAGCCATAAAGATAGGAATCAATTCAAAGAATTTTCTTTTGGAATTGTAGTTTAATTTGATTTAAAATTTTATTATTGGTCTCATAAGAATTGTATGCTTATGATATAGTTGAGTTGTTGAACTACCTAAGACATATATATGGTACTAATCACAACCAATATCAGAGAAGTATCATCATGGTAATATCATAGTGTTGTAGTGGAAGCATAATGGAATTGAAGACCTTAGGGACTAGACCATTGTGTTGACATTAGAACCTTTTGAATGTGTCAATTGCCATGAGGTAGGTTGTGACAAACTTGTTCCGTTGTTAGAGAAAACGAGAGGGACACCTTGGCTATGAGACTCCATTGAGAACCTTGTTGTGCAAGGTATCTTGCTAAGGATTGGATTCCCCAAAGGACTCTAAAGGGAAAGTATTCCTTGTTAACATTTCCTTTAACAACTAGCAACCCGTGACGAAGAGCATTAAAGGTTTTGGAGTGGGAAACATGGGTGAAGGATGTCGCCATTCTTGTTCCTCCTCGAGGACCGAGACAAAGGGGACATAACCGTCGAAAGACAAAGTGGAGAAGTGGAGGCGATGCCATAACCTGAAGGAAGGAGGTGGTGTAATGACCAAACTACCCCTTAGAGTACAGATGGAAAGATGAGGTAAATGCCCATACTTTCTTGAATTATGCAACATGACGAAAGGGTCTGACACCACCACACTCTTTGGAAACTATAGCTCATTTACATGACTTTATAAACATTCAGGAATATAATATATTAAGGTTAGGTTTTGTCGCTATCTGTCGGCTCTCTATGGCTACCCTATAGAGTTCCAATTGTTTTGCTGTACATGTAGCCCATTCTTTTACGCAAAATTGTTGCATTCAACCGACGTTCCCCACGCCATGCAACGTGGCGTCATCTACAAATACTCTTCGTTCGTTTGTAGTAGATTCTCTAAATTGACAAATGAGCAGCGGCTGCGATTCCTTTTCGGCCAGAAATTCTCTATGATGTCAAAATTCTATCACACTAATTAATTTGAAAACAAGAAATGGGGTGGCATCATACGTGCCATCTGCATGAAAGATGTTTCAGCCAGCGAAGGTAGCAGCTGAAATGAAGATAGGTACGCTCATGCGGGGAATGTGGTCAGAAATCTATTATTTCACCTCCAATCTAATATCCAATGTACTGGTTTTATTTTTTATTTTTTTATTTTTTAAATTGTTGCCTGATAAAGTCAACTAATTTTTTCTGATCAATAATAGCAACATTGTAAACGATTTACCATGTTAGGAAAACGCACTAGCTGAAATGAAGAACTCGAACTCCTGAATAGAGAGAAATTAATTATGTCACCTACATGATTATACTTTACTATAATAATAATAATGTAATGTCATAATAATAATGTGATAGTAATGTGCCTTAATATTTTTTAGTCAGGTTTTCATAATAATTTTCCCAAAAAATGCCAAAAACTATATGATGGTCAATTTTTTTACTATAAATATTATGTTTTTTTCAATCAGATTCTGACAAGTCAGTAAAGGTATAATTAAATTAGGAAAAAATATAAGTATATGAATTAGATTGTGATAGATTAATAAAATTAGTAATGGGATTGAAAAATAGTATAGATATGTAGAGAATAATGATAGATTTACAATTTAATGATAATGATAATTAGTATTTTTTCTTTAAATTTTATATGGATAGATATACCAATCATAATAAATATTCTTTTTAAATTGGATTTTAATATAGATGGTGACAGATTAATAAAGATAGTAATTAGATTGAAGAAAAAGTATAAATACGTACGAAAATCTAATGATAATGACAATTGGTATAAATTCTATATTTTGACAAATTAGCAAAGGTAATAATTGATTAGAAAGAAACAATATATGTATATGGATTAGGTTTTGACAAATCAATATATATTTAAACACAAATATCACCATATATATATTTTTACTTAAAATCGTACTCTGACAACAATAATTTTTTTAATATTAAAAATTGATTATATATATATATTGAGATCAAAATAATTATTGTTAATAATTTTTAATAAGAATTTGAATATAAAAGGTCTTTTCTATAATATTTTTTCACATAAATATTAATTACAATGTAGTCTTATTATTAAAACTAGATTCTAATAAATGAGTGGACATATCAGTTAAAATTAAAAAATTTCACATAAATATTAATTACGATGTAGTCTTATTATTAAAACCTGGCTCTAATAAATGAGTGGAGATATGAGCTAAAATGTAATATCCACATAACGCTCTAAATATTTTATTTACCATAGTGAAAACAAACTGAAGGATTGTGGTTATTATCTGTTTGAATTAATTAATATTTTTATTTTATTGAAAAAAAATTGAATGAGAAATGATTTCCTAGTGAAGAGGAGATCATGTAACTTCTGAGGAGGGAAGTTAAAAGAAACAGTTGCTAGAACCCTAACTACCTCCCCTAACCATGGACGACTTCTAGGAAAAGGAAGTGAGGGGAGGAAAAACTGTGCTGGAGGGACAGGCAGTGAGAAGGGGGAAAGCTTGCTATGTCTGGTGATGATCAGATAACAAGAGCGCAGAATGCGAGCAACCTGCAAAACGTTGTATGTCTTATGAGCAAGCTAGGGGGAAGATTTGGTCTCCAAAGACAATCTCATGGTTGGGTGGTGTGACTAGCTACATCCGGTGGTGTCCTCTCCTTGTGCAGATACTTAATTAAAAGCACCCAGGTATGAGGTACCTTCTGGTAAATTGTTGTTAGGACAACTATGTTAGAAGTGATTTTGCAAGCAGAAGGTTCTTTTTTAATAGTAGATGCAACTATATACATTTATAGATGAACCAGATCCATATCTAATTACAGAGTTGAAAGCTTCATAAATGGAAAGGAAATAATAACTGTTGAAATTGTAACTATGACAATGAAATTCACATATTGTGGATAGAATTATTGTATGTTCAGCTATTTATTTTTACATCCTCAATGCCTCCCCACTGTGTATATAATTCTTATTAAAGGTAAAAAAAGACACAGTACTGACAATTTGTGAAATTGGAAGACTGTAAAGATTATTGATGCAGTTCTGGCAAGTGCAGGAATAAGCAAGGAAAAAAACACATAGTGTTGTTCCATTCTTTAAAAACAAACAAAATACTCAGAATTAAAAAGAACTGTAAGGGGTGAACACGTATCGGGCCACATGGGTAAAACTGTACAAATTCATTCTTTCTGAGAATATACAGACAAGATTAAATAATACAGAAGGTCGAGAATCTCTCTTCAAACTTGAACTATAGGAGCTATCATAGAATAGTTGTTTTGCATGTAAGTATAAACAAATAAGAAGAACTTAAAAAAAAAAGCTTGGACTTGCTCAGGCTTTCAGTCATTTGAGTTCCTGAATGGACCCAAATGACTCTTGAGGACAACTTTAAAAAGAAGCCTCACTTGTTGAACTGGAATTTACAAGGAGTAAAAACCTTTGTGTAAATATTCAGAAATTCAACAGTCGAGAGCAATTCCACAGACATAACGGTGTTTGGAGAGAAGCTTTTAAGAAAAATTTAAAGCCAAACTCAGTATGACTCAAGCAACTTAGGTATAGAACCTACGTGGAATTATGTGGAATGAAGAAAAGCCCAAAGGGGATTTTTCCAAAATTCTTTTACATGGCATTTAAAGGTAAGAAAAATTATAACTGCAATGTATTGGTGCATAATGGCTCGAGGCTGCATCTAAAAGAAACAAGAACCATAACCCTTCTGCACAAACCTTATTGATCGGAAAGACACAAGAATAGAACTCATGCGAGGTAAATATGAAAACCCACACAGATATATATTGTATAAAGCATGGAAAAGTTCAAACAAGCGTGTACTGTTACAGTCACTTCAGAAAGTTGCATTACAACCAGAGATTATACATACGAGCTTCCAGTCAATAAACCCTTACACAGTAAAACAATTTAATCAAAAGAACTACCCATTCCGGAGTGATAGCACCGTCGTGGGTGCGAAGCCACTAGAATTCTGACACTTACAGAGAAAGACAATAAAAAAACCTGAGGACGTTCTCGGGTCGAAAAGGGTGAAAACCCCTAAACCCTGTACATTCAACGAGTATGTAATATTAACAATAAGACATTAACATGAGAGAGCCAGACCCGTTGACTGTCCCAGATCAAAACCCCAGTCAGGAAGCATTCCAACCTGTAGTAAGTCTTACCCGGGAGTTGTCGAAGCCGCCTCTGAAGGAGCTCCTCACCTACTGAAATAACAAAGAATAAGTTGTCCCCAAACATCCTGTGGGAAGCATGAAATCTAAAAAAAAATACGATCAATCATAGTTTTATTTATTAAGTAATGTAAATAGGTAACATTAGAAAATACACAGTTTACCTATAAATTCTTGATCGCTGCCAGATCCTGAGACTGAAGCAATACCAGTGACAACAATGAAGCTCTATACACCCATGTAGAATGGAACTATGGAAGGAAGAGCCGAACCAGAGCAAGCTCCGTAGGAGAGCTGCCCAGCAAATGAGGTCAAATTCTTTGCACTCCAAAGAAGAGGTAAACCTGAGAAGATCTTCACCATCGGATCGCGCAAGGTATGGTGCACCGTTGATTTGGATGGGGAATTCCATGTGGAAGAGAAGACTGGACAGCCTACCCAGGCCATGTACAGAATGAAGCCGAAGAGTTAATAACCATTGCAGTGGCCATGGCATGCCACGTGACGGCAGCTACCTAAAGCGTAGTATGGAGTCCAGCTGCAAGCCGCGTGGACCTCCAGACATGAAACCAAACCCTCAGATTTAAAGATGGACAATAATGACACTAGTGCTATAGCGTAACCTTGAGTTGCGTAATTACCAAGAAATGTATTACTGTAGAAGATATTATAGCTGTGGTAATTTTTTTTATGTGGAATATAATTTATGTAAATATTATAAGGTGGAGTCATTACAATTGGTATCAGAGCCAAGTTTCAAAAACTGTGGCCTCTGGGAAATAAACAGTTAAAGTGTATTCATTTTATTTTTATTTTCATTTCTATTGTGTATTTAAAGAAAACAGGTAATCCGTTAACCTTTCTTCTGTTACTTTTCTTATGCTAGGTACAGGAAAACAGAAGACAACCAATATGAGAAGAGCAGACAGTGTTCCACATAGGTTTGTGGTATTTTAGGGACCTCCAACAGGCCCTGAAAATAACCAAAAATTATGGCTACAGCTTGGAGAAGAGGCTCGCAATACGAATCTTGCAATATTAGAGATAGTACAGGAGTTGAAAAATGAAATGGCCCGATTGCGGGAGGATAACGTGAGGTTAACCATGGAACAAGAAAGGATTATAAAGAGCCTATCTAGCAAGCGGAATTAGCAACCGCTGAATCCCAGCACTGAGTAGCAAAGGTGGTCGGAGGAGCAGAATCACCACACAGAACTAGAAGAGTCAGAAGGAAGGGAGGAAGAATGAGAAGAATGATCTGATAATGCTTCCAAGCAACAGACATAAAAAAGGCAATGAATAGAGTTGCAAGGAGAGTTTTGTAAGATAAAACCACCACACTTTGATGGAGAATTGGAGGAAGCAGCCGAGGCTTGGTTGGTTAATATGAACAAATACTTCCAGCTATATGAATATGATCGCAACATCAAGGCACGGTTGGCCATTTTCCAATTATAGGGGAAAGCCACCCTATGGTGGGAGGAAGTTAAGATTGTAAGAGGAGTAAGTGAACAAAATATAACTTGGGAAAAATTTCAAAAATAATTTAAGGAAAGATATCTGACCGAATGTTTTTATGATGAAAAAGCAAGAGAATTCCATTACCTACGATTGGGACAGCGAACAATGGATGAGTTTATCACCCGTTTTACTTCATTGCTCCATTATGTGTCTTATATTCGAGAGGAAAAGGCTAAAGTATAGAGGTTCATCAATAGTTTACCTTTGACCATGAGGGAAAGAATTGAGTTTGATAACCCAAAGATGATGGATGAGGTAATATGTAAAGCCAGGATTTGTTACCAACAAAGTAACCAGAAGGGAGAAATCCTGGGTAAAAGGTGGGTTGATAAAAGAAGCAACAAGTTGACTGGAAATACTAAAGGAAATCGAGGTGGTGGTAACAAAGGATTTTCCAAAGGGAAAAATAGCAAAAATATACAGAAGAATCCGCTCTGATTAAAGCTAACCAATGAGTCCAGAATCAGTGAACAACCTGAAAAATAGACAATGAAGGGATAGCAAGGCCTCTAGTGCAATGTTGGGGCTGTGGTGGACCTCATTACATTAAAAAATGTCCTCAACGAAAGGGAACCAAACAAGTTTCCCAGATCTACGAAGCATCTACAGTTTGTGATGTAGGACGTAGTTTACCAAGGATTAATGCTACCCTAGAAGATCGTCAGGCGGAGTACCAACCGGCCATGGTGGAGTTTGAAGGTAAGATCTTAGACCTTGTTGTAACTGTTTTAATTGATCCTTGAGCTACGCTAAGTTATATTAGTCCTAAGGTTGTGGAGCATTGTAAATTGCAACCTGTTAAATTTAAAGACCCTTGGCTAGTATAGCTCGCAATAGGGGCAAAGAGACGAGTGCTCGCTAAGGTAAATAACTGCTCTTTAAAGATAGCAAGACAGATAGTGATGGCAGATTTAAACATGCTTCCCCTTGGTTCATATGATGTATTGATTGGTATGGACTGGTTAGAAAAACACTGGTCCATTATAAACTGTAAAACAAAGACTATCTATTACAAAGATGAGCTTGGAGCAAAGCAAGAGATGCAAGGAGTTAAGCGACCAGTGCATATTCGGCCAATAACCACCTCTCAGTTGGAAAAATGCTTTAGGAAAGGATGTCAGATTTATGCCATCCAAGTGGGTTATGCCAACTCAAAAAATAAAACAGCCACATTGGAAAACATTCCTGTGATACAAGAATTTGCTGATGTGTTTCTAGAAGAGATTCCTAGATTGTCGCCCAAGAGAGAGATAGATTTTACCATCGAATTGGTGCCAGGGGTAGTCATGGTATCCAAAGCACCTTACAGAATGAGCACGCCAGAATTGACAGAGTTAAAAATGTAATTACAGGATCTGTTAGACAAAAACTACATTCGCCCCTGTGTGTCACCCTGGGGAGCCCCGGTGTTGTTTGTTAAGAAGAAAGACAGGACCCTTCGCATGTATATGGATTATCGTTAATTGAATAAATTGACAATAAAAAATAAGTATCCTCTACCCCATATTGATGAACTTTTTGATCAAGTAAAAGGAGCAACGGTATTCTCAAAGATTGATTTGTGATCAGGGTATCACCAAATCAGGATTAAAGAAGACATAGCTAAAACTTCTTTTAGAACACGATATGGTCAGTATGAGTTTGTGGTGTTACCCTTTGGGTTAACCAACGCCTCCGCAACCTTTATGTGTTTAATGAACATCATATTTCATCAGTATTTGGATAAGTTTGTGCTGATTTTTATTGATAATATACTGATATATTCCTGAACTATGGAGGAGCATAAGGAGCACCTCAGATTGGTACTGCAAACCCTTCGAGAACACCAATTATATGGCAAGTTCAGCAAGTGTGATTTCTTTAAGGAACAAATTCAATATTTGGGACATATAATTAATAAAGAAGGCATCGCGGTGGATTCCGAAAAGATAAGGACCATAATGGAATGGCTGGTACTAAAGGATGTGGCAGACATTAGATCCTTCATGCGACTAGTAGGTTATTACAGACGGTTTATAGAAGGATTTTCGCGAGTAGCTTATCCTATCACTTCCTTACAGAAAAAGGCAAGAACCTTTAGATGGACCCCAGAATGCGAAAAAAGTTTTGAGCAACTTAAGCATATGCTCACCACCACACCCATTCTAAGCATAGCCGATCCTAGTAAAGATTATGTGATGTGCACGGACGCAAGTAAGGAAGGGGTAAGAGGCGTGTTAATGCAAGAAGGGAAGGTAATTGCTTATGAGTCAAGAAAATTAAAATAGCATGACCAGAAATATTCTGCTTTGATCTGAAGTTGGTAGTTGTCATTCATGCTTTAAAAATGTGGCGATATTATCTTATGGGAAGAAATTTTTTATTATTGACAGACCACCATAGTCTGACTAATTACTTTAGTCAGCCCACCTTAAATGCTAGGTAAGCATGGTGGGTAGATTTCTTAAGTGGCTTTGATTTCGAGATCAAGCATTTAAAAGGGAAAGAGAACCGTGTGGCGGACACTTTAAGTTGAAAATTACAATGTCTCTATGAGATTTCTTGTAGCGAAGGAAAATGTACCTTCGAAGAAATGATTAGGAAGGTAGCGGAACAAGATGTAGCATATCAGCAAATTGGACAGCAAGTTTAGCACTCAACCAGCAAGGAAAATCAGCAAAGTTACGCTATGGATGCTGCTGGAATGTTGTATTATAAGAAAAGGTTGTATGTGCCCAATCAAAACAACATTAAAAACTTGATTTTGGATGAATTTCATAAAAGTCACTATGCTGGAGACCCAAGATATCAAAAAATGATCACTGCACTCCAAAAAGAATATTATTGGCTCAGTACGAAGAAAGATATGGTTAAATACTTGGCATGTTGTCTGGAGTACCAACAAATTAAAGCATAATATCAACACCCTGCAGGGTTATTACAACCATTACCCATTTCAAAATGGAAGTGGAAAACCATCTCTATGGACTTCATAATGGGTTTTCCCAAGTCAAAGAAAAATACCAACTCCATCATGGTGGTGGTGGACAAGTTAAGTAAATTAGCACATTTTATACTGTGCAATCTACTTATAGAGCTATGCAGATCGCCCATATTTTTATGCAGAATATATTTAGGTTGCATGGGTTACCAAAAACAATAATTTCAGACCGTGATGTAAAATTTACATCGGTCTTTTGGAAAACATTGTTTGGAGGATTGGGAACTCGGCTGAATTTTAGTACAACTTATGACTCTCAGACTGACGGACAAACATAATGGGTGAACCAGGTGGTGGAAGACATGTTAAGAGCATATGTAATGCAACAACCAACCAAGTGGGAAGATTATCTGCACTTGTTCAATTTCCCATAAAATAATGGCTATCATACATCATTGCAAATGAACCCATTTGAATTATTGTACGGGCAGAAGTGTCACACGCCCTCAAGCTGGGGTGGACCAGAAGACAGATTGATGTTAGGTCCCGAAATGCTTAAGGAAATGGAGGAAATGGTTAAGAAGGTACGATCCAATATAAAGGCATCTTAGGATAGGCAAAAGAACTTTGCTGACTGGAAAAGGAAGTTTAAGGAATATCAAGTCGGTGATCATGTGTATGTGAGAATTCGAGCAAAAAAAAGCAAGTTACAGTGGAGTCAGAGCGCCAAGCTGGCACCCCGATTCTGTGGACCATTTCAGATTTTGGCAAGAGTTGGCTCGGTGGCATACCAGCTTGCTCTGCCAAGTCATATCCCGGTCCACAACGTTTTCCATGTGTCGGTGCTTAAAAAATACGTTTATGATCCTAAGCATGTAATTAGTTGGCAGGATATCCAGGTAAGAAAGAATCCTAGTTAGGCCAACCGGATTTGTTGACTAAGGGAAAGCTGACTTAAATTATTGTATGTTTCAGGTCGAACCAAAAGGAGAAATTTTGGTTGAGCCACTGAATATACTAGATCGAAGAGAAGTAATGCTGCGGAAACGAGTCATCACCCAGGTTAAAGTGCAATGGCAGCACTTTGGGCCAGATGAGGCCACCTGGGAGGATGAACAACTCATGAGAGAAGTTTATCCTGGACTGTTTGCAGTTGGAAAACATCGGGACGATGTTCGATTTCAGGGGGGGAGATATAATATCCCTAGAACGCTATAAATATTTTATTTACCATAGTGAAAACAAACTAAAGGATTGTGGTTATTATATGTTTGAATTAATTAATATTTTTATTTATTGGAAAAAAAAAGAATGAGAAATAATTTCCTAGTGAAGAGGAGATCATGTAACTTCTGAGGAGGGAAGTTAAAAGAAATAGTTATTGGAACCTTAACTACCTCCCCTAACCGTGGAGGGCTTCTAGGAAAAGGAAGTGAGGGGAGGAAAAACTGCGCTAGAGGGATAGGCAGTGAGAAGGGGGAAAGCTTGCTATGTCTGGTGATGATCAGATAGCAAGAGCGCAGAGCACGAGCAACCTACAAAAGACTGTATGTTTTATGAGCAAGCTAGGGGGAATATTTGGTCTCGAAAGAAAATCTCATGGTCGAGTGGTGTGACTAGCTACATTCGGTGGTGACCTCTCCTTATGGAGATACTTAATTAAAACCACCCAGGTATGAGGTACCTTCTAATAAATTGTTATTAGGACAACTGTGTTAGAAGTGATTTTGCAAGCAAAAGGTTCCTTTTTTTAATAGTAGATGCAGCTATATACATTTATAGATGAACCAAATCCATATCTAATTACGGATATGAAATTTTAATAAATGGAAAGGAGATTATAACTGTTGAAATTGTAACTGTCAGAACGAAATTTACATACTGTGGATAGAATTATAGTATGTTCAGCTATTTATTTTTACGTCCTCGATACCTCCCCACTGTGTATATAATTCTTATTAAAGGTAAAAAAAGACTCAGTACTAAAAATTTGTGAAATTGGAAGACTGTAAAGATTATTGATGTAGTTTTGTCAAGTGTAGGAATAAGCAAGGAAAAAAACACATAGTACTGTTCCATTCTTTAAAAACAAACAAAATACTCAGAATTAAATAGAACCGTAAGGGGTGAACACGTATCGGGCCACATGGGTAAAACTATACAAATTCATTCTTTCTGAGAATATACAAACAAGATTAAATAGTATATAAGGCCAAGAATCACTCTTCAAACTTGAACTATAGGAGCTATCATAGAATAGTTGTTTTGCATGTATGTGTAAACAAATAAGAAGAACTTAAAAAAAAAAAAAGCTTGGACTCACTCAGGCTTTCAGTCATTTGAATTCCTGAATGGACCCAAATGACTCCTGAGGACAACTGTAAAAAGAAGCCTCACTTGTTGAACTAGAATGTACAAGGAGTAAAAACCCTCTGCATAAATTTTCAGAAATTCAACAGTTGAGAGCAATTCCACAGACACAACGGTGTTTGGAGAGAAACTTTTAACAAAAATTTAAACCCAAACTCAGTATGACTCAAGAAACTTAGGTACGAAACCTACGCGGAATTATGTGGAATGAAGAAAAGCCCAAAGGGGATTTTTCCAGAATTATTTTACATGGCATTTAAAGGCAAGAAAAATTATAACTGCAATGTATTGGTGCATAATGGCTCAAGGCGGCATCTAAAAGAAACGAGAACCATAGCCCTTCTGCACAAACCTTATTGATCGGAAAGACACAAGAATAGAACTCATGCGAGGTAAATATGAAAACCCACACAGATATATAGTGTATAAGGCATGGAAAAGTTTAAACAAGCATGTACTGTTACAGTCGCTCTAGAAAGTTGCATTACAACTGCAGATTATACATACAGGCTTCCAGCCGATAAACCCTTACACAGTAAAACAATTTAATCAAAAGAACTAGCCAGTTTAGAGTGACAGCACTGTCGTGGGTGCGAAGCCACTAGAATTCTAGCACTTACAAAGAAAGACAATAAGAAAACCCGAGGACGTTCTCAAGTCGAAAAGGGTGAAAACCCCTAAACCCTGTACATTCAATGAGTATGTAATATTAACAATAAGACATTAACATGAGAGAGCCAGACCCGTTGACTATCCCAGATCAAAACCCCAGTCAGGAAGTGTTCCAACCTGTAGTAAGTCTTACCCTGGAGTTGTTGAAGCCACCTCTGAAGGAGCTCCTCACCTACTGAAATAACCAGGAACAAGTTGTCCCCGAACATCCTGTGGGAAGCATGAAATCCAAAAGAAAATACGATCAATCACAACTTTATTTGTTAAGTAATGTAAATAGGTAACATTAGACAATACACAGTTTACCTGTAAAGTCTTGATCGCTGCTAGATCCTGAGACTGAAGCAATACCGGCGACAAAAACGAAGCTCTATACACCCATGTAGAATGGAACTGCAGAAGGAATAGCCGAACCAAAGCAAGCTCCGTAGGAGAGTTGCCCAGAAAATGAGGTCAAATTCTTTGCACTCCAAAGAAGAGGTAAACCCGAGAAGATCTTCACCATCGGATCACAGAAGGTATGGTGCACCGTCGATTTGGGCGGGGAATTCCAAGTGGCAAATAAAACCGGACAGCTTTCCCAGGCCACGTACAGAATGGAGCTGAAGAGTTAATAACCATTGCAGGCCAGTGCATGCCACATCACAGCAGCTGCCTAAAGCATAGTATGGAGTCCAGCTGCAAGCTGCGTGGACCTCCAGACATGAAACCAAAACCTCAGATTTAAAGATGGACAATAATGACACTAGTGCTATAGCGTAACCTTGAGCTGCGTAATTACCAAGAAATCTATTGCTGTAGCAAATATTATTGTTGTGGTAAGTTTTTTTTATGTTGCATGTAATTTATGTAAATATTATAAGGTGGAGTCATTACAATTGGTATCAGAGCCAAGTTTCAAAAACTGTGGCCCTCTAGGAAATAAACAGATAAATTGTATTCATTTTATTTTTATTTTCATTTCTATTGTGTATTTAAAGAAAACAATTAATGTGTTTCTTATGCTCCTATACCAATAGGTGTCATATTTCATGATTGACTTGTAAAAGTCCCTACTATGTCCATCCTTTCCTTGCTGCAAATGTTTTCCATATTTTGAAAAAATCAAAAAATTAAAAAATGTAAAGAGGGTATGCCCTAAAAGAAAGATCAAAGGGAAAAAAGAATGAAATGGTCAAAAAAGAAAATAAATGAACCCCAAATAAAGAGGACCAGGAAAGTGTGCTAGTTCAAAATGCCACTACTATTCTATTTTTGCAAATAATTTGATTGTGCGTAGTTGGTTAACTCTTTCCACAGTTGATGAATGGCCAAACAACTTAATCTTGGCCAGCTCATGTTTGAATTTCCTGTTTTAGAGATAGAGAATAAAATTTGTCCAAATTGTTCAATCTTGGCAGATAAATAGTTAGGTAGAGAAGCAAAAGAGCTCAACAGTTTAATGTGAGCCCTTGGAAGAAATAAGCGTTGACTTAGATAGGATTGTAGCAGAAAGAAAAGAAGAAAATGAGGGCTTGACAGCTCAAGTGCACCCAATGGCAAAAGAAGAAAAGATGATAGGTACTGCAGGCTGGGTAGGTAGTTTTGATGTTGCAGAAAGAGACTTGTGGTAGGTTTTGTCTCTCAGAATGATTAAATCTTACTTCTATCACAGGTACTATGGCAGAAGCATCACTAACTCCCCTCCACCCTTTCTCCAAATCATTTGCTAATTCCCCCGAGGGTGTTGAGATCTGCTCAAAACTCCTGAATCACTCCACCTCATTTCATGAAAAAGGCTAAAATAAAACCCCATGTTACTTGGGCGCAAAACCACATTTCTTGTGTAAAACCCTTTTCATGCCCTTTTGCTTAAATTTTGCAACATTATGCTTAGCGTGCATTCATTTTCAAAAAGTTTCATATTGACTAGTTAACCGTTATTATATTAAATCCCTACTAATTCTTCCCAATCCCCGTATTATGTATATATGGATATCTATAACCCTCGAACATTAATATCCCGCCCCGATTTTATTATAAATCATAAACGTTGTTTGTCGAGAATTAATGGTTTATTTTAAATACATTAAGAACCCTCCCCGCGCTCATAAGGAGTTAATTAACCTCACGTTAATTAACAAATCTAATTAAGACCCTGCTAACCAATCAAACAAGTCTCGAAACCATTAAAAAGCATTGAATATGATTGGGCCCCCGCGCCGTAACCCTGAGCCATCTCTAACATGCCGTCGACCATCAGATCTGGGCCCGCTCATCCAACGGCCCACGATCGTATCGCAAGCCACTTCACTGCTGTACTTTAACTCCCAGGGAGCCGGCGGTATTTCCGCGGTACTGGGAACATGGGTCAACCTCCCGCCGTGCTCGCTGCCTCCCCGCCCCAAACCACCCTGGCCCATAAGCAGTGCGGTCCAATACCGCTTACCGCCCTCCTGCCGACCCCATCAGCTGATGTCACCGCCACATCATCCTCCCGTACCCCTGCATCACGACAAAACGTCACATCCTAATGATGTCATCCGACCAAAAAGCGCCAAAAAGCCCCGCCAAAGCCAAATTTTGGTAAAAAGTCGAAAAAATGTCATTTTTGCCCATTTTCATTTGTTCTTCTTTGCAAAGCTGTTTCATGAAAACTATGTCAAAACAGCTATTCGAGTATACAGTTTGCCACCCGGCCAAACAAAGTCCAGCATCTTGCTCCGCAGCTCGTCGGTCAACCTGCAATTGCACTGTTCGCCCCTAAAAAATAGGTATTTACCCCAATTTGCCTCCCAAACCTGTAAATTTGTTTTTCCCTCTGTGAATTTTACCCAACAAGGCCAAATTCAAGTAAAATCAGTCCATAACTCTCAGAAAAAGACACCCAAAATTGCTCTTTTGCTCATTTTTTCCACAGAAACGCGACCTCCAGTTTGAAAACACAACAAACAAGCATGGAAGCTCCTATGGCCCTCAATATCATGCCCCTCAATGCACCTCATAAAGACCAAGATTGGTTACCCTTGGCTAACAGAGATTTTCAAATTAAAGAGTTAGCTGGTGACATGAACCATCTCCAGGGATTTTGCCAAATTAGGAATAGTCATCTGAGCAACTCTGATATCTTTGGAATATGGGAATCTAATCTCCCGAGGTATTACCTTCCCTCAGTCAATGTGTTCCCAGATATTATCCACCATTGTTGTGCAAACTATGACCCTATCAGTAAAGCAGTTATGACCCCATCACAAACTGTTCTCTTCTACATAACTGTTGAATCTATCAATGAGATGTTACACTTCCATCCAGCTCAGCCCCTTGCTCCTCTTTCCATGGGATTTTTGCTTGAGCAAGGCTCTCAATTGCCCAGTGCAGAAATAACCTGGATTGCTAAATTATTCATGAAGCCAGATTGCCAGCCCCAAGGCCCACCTCCCTATGTACATGCCTGGTTTACTGAAACTGGCAGGCTTATTCTTGACATGATATCCTTTATCTTGGGATTCAAAACCAGTGAATTTGTTGATGAGACCATCTTAGTTATGTTGTCAATGTTTACTCCAGGACAACCCCCTACTGTCAAATATGATTATGCCTCTTTCATTGCCAATAAAATCAATGAGAAATTCATAAACCTGGAAAGAGAAGGAGTCTTCAACTACACTTCATTCATATATCACCTTCTGCTATATTATCAGTCAGACAGCTTTTCATTTCCCGTCAGGAAATTGGATTCCAAAGGAGAGAGGAGGTCTGTGATCTTTTGGACCTCAGTCTTCCACATTGTTTGTGAATCCCCTTATACCTATTGTGAATTCATTGACTTGTTTATACATCCAGCCTCCACTCTATTGATAGGCGCTTCTCCTGCTAGGCTCTCTGGTGATATAAAGAAGATTTTACAGCTCTACAAAAACTACAGAATAGGTGACTGGTACTTCTACCAGAATCATACTAAGATCAGAATATATGGCTGTGAACTTTGCCCTTATAAGCTGCCCAAATATGTGCCCATGAGATTGTTTGCATTGGAGTATTTCAGGCAACTTATCAATGCAGATTTAACTCGCTTTTGCAATGTAAAGAAAAAGGCTCAGCTGAGAATAAGAAACCAGTTAGGCCCTTTTATCATCAATAAAAGGGAGGCATGGGAAGATGTTGATAAGATATTAGGGGAAGACCTTAGATTGAAGAAAAGCTTATGGTGGGTTCCATATGACCCAAATAGCTTTATAAGTGACAGAAAAGTAAAAAAAGGGATCTCGGCCTATAAACATTTTAGAATCGCTGAAATAGAGAAATTTTCTTATCAAGATGAGTGGGTAGAGGGCACATTAATAGAAGAGATTACTGAACAAGAAAAAATGGAAAAATCTATGAAATATTTAGAAAAAACCCTTGACGTGGACTCTTTTGGACAGGTATCTTCCAAGCTACCTCAGCAAACCGAAGTGGGTACATCCTTTGTTGGAACTTCATAGCAGCATGTACAAGAAACCAGTGCACCAGTTACAGGGTCTTCTAAGGGCAAGGAAGTGGCAGGCACGAAGCAGCAAGCAATGACTGATCATCAGGGTCAAATTCCTCTGGTCCAGACCAAAGCAGCAGAGATTCCTACACTACAGAATCCTCTGAATGAGGAGAAAGGCAAGAAAAGAGACAGAGAAGAGGCCACACCCATCAGTGGACCTGCTGAGCAACCAGGTGCAAAAAGGCAAAGACTGAATCCTCTATCTGAAGAGGAAATCATTGAAGAAACAATAGAAAGTCTAAGAGGTGAGATGGTAAACAGCCAATAGACCTCCCCAATGATAGAGACATCAACTAGCTCACATAGGCAGGAGCTAGAAAGGCAGCATAGTGTGGAAGTTTCATCCACTAGGCCACCAAGCAAGCAGACCTCTGACATCAAAAGAACATTCACAGAAATAAAGGCTAGAAACAACCCACCAAGGCTGTAGATTTACAATCAATATCTTAATATGGCTCCCACAAAGTAGCAAATGTTAATGTCGGCATATGACATAAACAAAGGAAAAATGATCATGAGTTATTTTAAGCCCAAGGTACAACAACCACAATCAGCAGCTGACTATATCAGGACAAATCTAGAGGTCCTAGCCAAGGACATTCACCCAATAGACCAAATTGAGCTACATAAACAGACTAGGGAGATGGTCTACTCCACGCTAGCTGACAAAGCTATGTTAGCTCATCAATTGAAAAACTCGAATAATACCATTGCTTAGTTGGATTTAGAGAAAGCTTCTTCTATAGCAAAGGACAACAGGATCAAATCCTTGGAGGACATCATCATTGAACTAGGACATGATCCCAAATATGCCAAAGGCATAAAAGCAGTAATGAAGAAGAAAGAAGAGCACATTGGTACCCTCAGAAAATAGCTTAAAATGCCTCCTTATATGCATCCACAGACTGCAGATGTTGTGCAGCAAAAATCTGAAGAGGACATGATGGACTTGCTCATGAGACTGAATGAGAGATTGAGTGTGACAGAGTAGGCATTGGAGAAAGCTCTACAAGAAAATTGGGGAGAGTCGACCTCCTAGCCACCTGAAGTAGCTCCAACAATCACTACTGCACCCTCCACACTTATAACAACATTGCCTCCTGCTGTCCCAACATCAACAACAGAGGTCATCACAGGAGCAACATCAGCACAAGCAGCACTAGGCAGCAGTACAGTCACGAGCATAAAGAAATTAATAAAATTCATGGAGGAATTGAAACTTCATGTATCAGAGCTGAAGCAGGTAAAATAAAAAATGGCAAAAGTTGAATAGAGTTATGATAAATCCAAGATGAATGTGGCAGAGAAAACAAGGGAGATCAAAGCATTGGAGAACATGGTGAGAGCATTAGAAAAAGACCTGTCTCTGCATAAACCTCTAGCAGAAATCAGGGGGATTTTGTGGACCAACATCACTCAATCCCTTAGTGATGTGCGGAGATCCATCCAAACCATTTATGAGTAGATTGACTTGATAAAAGTGGCCCATGTGGAGATTCAAAAAACAAGAGCCTTATTGGGACAGATGCCTGAGCAAGCTAACCGACTAACACCAAGACTAGTGAAGAACTGGAAGCACTGGAAATTACAGACAGAACAGGCACCATTCTAGACATCAAGAGAGTTCTAACCATGAGAAATCTAATGAAAAATTTGGACAGAAGATGCCAGGACATGCAAGTAGAGATTAATTCTTTCACAGAAATGTTTACAATCTTGCATGAAAAAGGTTTTCCAACCCCTATGGGAAATAATGATCGTCTGATGAAACACAAGGAATATGTATATAAATTGAATACATATGTTGTTGATCAAATTAATACATCATCAAGTACTTCAGGAGAGAAGGCACTTCCATCTGGCCAGGCCCTTTATGACAGCCTGGAAAATTTTTTCTACATAGAGCATGAGGTGAAGCAACTGTTCACCATCCCACCTAGTTTTGTCAGGTACACAGAAATTGATGAAACTTTAAGGAAACTTCAAAGACATAAATTACCAGGACTGGAGTGGTGGAAAAGCATGTTAGAAATTTTATAAACCTATCTGCGGTATCTTTGGTCAATTCAGAATTTTGGACCATCTACTATAATGCGGAGAACAGAAATGCATCATGGTCATGCAGGTCAAAGCACATCACATCAGAGTCAAAGAAACTCTGGCCAAGGCAGAATAACTAGCACAGGGTATCAGTAGAGGATGACCGTGAACCGACTTGCAGCACCTACCTCCAGTACATCTCATAAAGGCAGAACGGCCAGCACAGCATCAAATTTATTACATCAATTTATTGCTCCCCTGTTTTCGAGACTGTCTGTCTCTATCTTTGTAAAACGCATTAATGATCCCCAGATATTATTTCTATGAGATATCATGTAAGATATTTTGATGTTTTTTGTATAAAGACCCCCCAGATGAAGTATTTGGGGTTGGTTGTTGGTTGATTAGGAAGCATTCTAAGACTTTGTTGTAATTCTGAAGTTTTTAGGGAATAAAAGGCTGTTGGAACCATTTTTGTATGGATTACTGAATGAGGAATTGCTGCTAAGGACCATGATATAGAATTCGTGAATCATCTTATGGATCAATAAGTCCATTATAACTTGTGTTTTACAGTTTCTATGTTTATTATATCAT
This sequence comes from Pinus tabuliformis, assembly GCA_031772625.1. Classification (NCBI taxonomy): domain Eukaryota; kingdom Viridiplantae; phylum Streptophyta; class Pinopsida; order Pinales; family Pinaceae; genus Pinus; species Pinus tabuliformis. Next base: position 893,815,769 of record CM062807.1, on the reverse strand, counting down.
CTATGTTTCATGATCTCAATAATAAAGAGAAAGAATAATTCATAATTTGCTTGACTGCACTCTATCTTCAATCTTTGTTATTTTCTATGTTTTCTTTAGAATTAGTATAAACAGTGAATTCTTGATTGCTCTTGTTTCCCCTGATTCTTTCATCTTGGATATTTTCTAAGGAATTCTTCACTGCTCCTTAACAGTACTCAACCATTTTCCCTCTGTCAACATGATGAACGATTCTTGATTGTCCCTCACCCATTGGCCCCATTCCATCTGATTCTAGCCTGAAAATTGTTCAATGTTTGAGTACCTTACTCTGTGACACCTTTCTCTGTTCAGAATCCTAATCCAAGAAGCTATCCTCCTTTGACTCCATCATGCCCAATGGACTGAACTCTTCAGTTTTGCCTCACTACTCTGCTGAATCTCCATTCCTTCAACCAAACACAAAACAAAACCCTCGTACTTCATAACTAGTCTAACACATTTCAAAAACCAAGCTAGATTATAAAGAGAGAGCCCTTTCTGGATGCAAATTGGCTAGAATCTATATGTAAAGATTGGTCTGTGGTTACCTCGGCCGTATTCCCTTTCTTACAACTTTGGGGAACAACCTGAGTGATAACATCATTGGCGACTCTGCTGGGGACTTGAATAATTATTTTTTACTATTGTTTATTTCATAAGCTACAGATGGAGCCTCAAATTTGCTAGGTAGCCTTTGAAACTGCTTTTGCTATGCAATTGCAGGAGTAAATAAATGTTGTTTTAGTCTATCTCCAATCTAATTTATATATTAAATAGTGGTCCAAAATACTTGATTAGTTCCTTGTTTCAATATATCTTTAGGAAAATTCAAAACTCCCATATTTAAAATTCCTAGAAAGATATTGTTAAAAGTTGTATCCTTCAAATATTTCAAGAAAAACCAAAAAATATTCAGAACCTGGCTCCAAAGAAAAAGATTTGTTACACCAGATCAAATCCTGATCCAAATCCCCCACCTGTGTTTGAAAATCCTAATCGGATTCCCAGGATCCTTAAAAGCCAAGAGAGTCAAGAACATTCTGGTAGTTCACACCTTGACACACATCAACAAAACCCTATCTCAACTGAGCTTACTTCTGGAAAATCACAAATCCATTCTATCGTTGTTGTAGCTTCTTCAAGCTCACCATCAGTACTTCAAGCTATCTTTTCCACTCCTCCATCTACAGTATATGTTTCCACTGTTATCCCTACTCTTCCAGTTGTCACACTTATCCCTATGAACATGGCAAACCAATATGCTCCCCTGCAATTACCTACAAATCCAGGGGCTATGCCTCAGGATTATCAAAGCAAAATCACCTATTTTGATGGTACTGGCACTTACACAGCTCAACAACATACTAAGAAGATGACTGATTATTTTGAAAACTATGAGATTGATGTTGATGATGTAAGAATGAAAGTCTTTGTCCAAAGCTTAACTGGAGATGTTAGAACTTGGTTTAGAGCACTCCCTGCAAACACTATCAATGATCCAGAGGCTCTTTATCAGACCTTCTTGAACAGATGGGAAAAGAAGAAAGATCCTCTCCACATTTTATCAGAATATGAAAACTTAAAAAGAGGCCCACAAGAAACTGTTCAAGATTACTGTACCAGATTTAATAATGTATAGAATGCTATCCCTCAGAATCGCAGGCCTCCTCCAAACTTGGCCTTGATCAAATTCCCTAATGCATTTGACACTGACATGGTGTACCAGCTTAGGGAAAGAGCTCCTCGAAGCCTAGAAGACATGCAGAGTATAGCTGTCAGTGTTGACGCCAACCTGATTTCTAAACGAACTCGAGCCATAGCTGAAAGGAGGACACCTTTCAAAGAAGAACCTTCTACCTTTGAAAAAACGTTAGATGCTATACTCAAAGGAATGGATAGACTTGGTGATAGAGTAGAGAGAATTGAGAGGAAATCCCCTTGGGATGGTCAACTGAGCAATACCGTGAGAAATCCAAACTTCAGAAAAAACCAGAATCCTAATATTGTAAAGGTTGGCCCTGACAAAAACATTAGACCTCCATTCCAAGAAAATTTTGCTGAAGCTTCAACTTCTAGTGAACCAACAGAAGATACTCAAATTAACTTAATGGGGCTCAATAGTGAACAGAATTTTCTTGACCCAAGAAGACCAAGAAGTTCACACTCTTAATCAGTTCCAAATTCAATCAGGTGAGTCATTTGATTTTAGGGAGGGATATGACACAGCCATCTATGAAGTCCACAAGCAATATAATTTGAGGAGTAGAAGGATCGATGTCCCTAAAGACAATAAACAGTAAGAAAACAAGAAACCTACCAAAGCTAAGGTCAAGAACCCTCCTGTACAAACTTTTCCTAAAACAATTCATAATCCAAATCATCCAATAGTTGAAGATGTATCACACAATCAACAACCTAGCAAACAACCTTCTACTTCCATTCCTCTCAAAGGAAATGTGGAAGAGCCTCCAAAAATCAATTTGGAAGCATCTTTAGCTCATAACAACACTCCTATAAAAGAGAAGAACACAGAAAATACAGCAGAAAAAGAAAATCTTGCTGCCCGAAATGCAAAATTACAAACATAAAAATCTTTCAACCTTGAAACTAAAATAGGCAAGTTAAAGATAGCCATTCCACTGTCAGAATTGGCCAAGCATGATGTCTATAGAGAAAAAATCAACAGATCACTTCAAATTCCAGAAAACAGAGATACAGTAAATGTCCTTGATGATCAACCAGAATTAATTTTTGGCCCTGAGGTAAACAGAAAATCAGTAGATGGAGGGCTTCCTCCTTTCTATGTTAGTCTAAACATTCATGATAAGGTATTTCATAATACAATGTTTGATTCTGGTGCTTCTCACAACTTAATGCCAAAATTTGTGATGGAGAAGTTGGACCTAGATATAACCAGGCCATACAAAGACCTGTTCTCTTTCGATTCAAGCTAGGTCAGATGTCTAGGGTTGATCAAATATCTATGTGTATCATTAGTTCAATACCCTGCCAAGACAATTTTAATCGATGTAGTGGTAGTTGATATTCCACCAAAATATGGAATGTTGTTGTCTAGATCTTGGGGTGCAAAGCTCCAGGGATATTTACAGCTGCACATGTCTTATGCCACCATTTCAGTATTTGGTCAACCAAAGAGATTGTATCGTGAGATTCTAATGAAATATGTGGTGAGTAGCCAAGAAAAACCTTAGAACTTTCCCATCTACTCCATGCATTCTGACATGGACTCCTTCATCCTATACAATGTTGAAATTTATCCTTCAACTGATGTCAAGGCTTTAGCATTAGAACAAGAAAAAATTGTAAGTGAAAAACCTAGTACTCAAATTCAAGAAATTCCTTTGAACAATGATACATCACACACTCAAGGGAAACCACATGAAACTGAAGATCCAAATCTCCCTAGTAAGAAAATTTTTAAGACTCCTGATACCAAATGTAATCATGAAATCCTATGGTATTTAGAATTTGATGGATCAGTCAATAAACGAGGGGCATGAACAGGAATTTGGGTACACAATCTAGAAAATGATCATGCTTAAGGACATGCTTACAGGTTGAATTTTAGATGTACCAACAATATGGATGAATATGAAGCCCTCTTTCTAGGACTTAAATTAACCAAAAGTTTAGGGCAGTTAGGATATTAGTATTGGGAGATTCTGATTTAGCCATTCAACAGATGAAAGGAAACTTCCTCACTAATGATCCCAGATTAAGATCTTATAGAGGAGCAGCAATTGAAATACTCAATACTTTTCTGGAAACACGGCTTGCCAAAATTCCAAGGAAACACAATTTGCATGCTCACAGTTTGGCAACATTTGCCAGCACTTGTAAACTTCCATTTCAACCCAATCATCAGTTTACAACTGAGATTAAACACAGGCCAACCATATCTAACAATGTAAAAAATTGGCAAGTGTTTGACAATGATCCTCAGATTAACAATTTCTTGACCCTAAAAGAAGAATTTTCCAGCACTAATATAGACTTGGACACTGTTTATGTAGTTGATCAGATGGATAAAATTGAAACAGCCATTTCAGTAGAAAGTGCAACTAAATTGCTACACCCAACAAAATTTACCAAGCAAAAGTTGCAAGATCTTAAAGAAATAAAGCTTGACGAGGTCACTGAACTAGAATCTGAAGTTATTGATTTAAAGGACAATTATTTTCCCACAAGATTAACTCCTCTAGAAAACATTTTTGATTCTAATGACATCCCAAGGAAACCCAAGATGCAGCCTCTAAACGCAGACATTGAGGACTGTAACATAGGAACTGCAGAAAATCCTAAGATGATAAAATTGTCCAAAAATTTACCTCCTGACCAAAAGCTCAAATATGTTGAATTGTTCATAGAATTCCAAGATGTTTTTGCTTGGAGCTATAAAGATCTCAAATCCTATGACACTTCTGTGATTCAGCACAGAATACTCCTCGAAGAAAATCAGAAACCTTTCAAGCAAAAACTTAGAAGGGTCAACCTTGTACTACTTCCTCTAATTGAAAAAGAAGTCAAGAGAATGTATGGAGATGGGATAATTGCACCTATTAGATTTTCAGAATGGGTCTCTAATTTAGTGCCCACTAGGAAGAAAATAGGAGAAATCAGATTGTCTGTGGATTTAAGGAATCTAAATAAGGTTTCTTTGAAAGACCACTATCCCTTGCCAAATATGGACCACATTTTACAAAGGGTAGTAGGTGCCTCTAGGATTTCACTGCTGGATGGGTTCTCAGGCTTCAACCAGATTTTAGTTCACCCTGACGATCAGGAGAAGACTGCTTTTACAACCCCATGGGGAACTTTCAAATATGTGAAAATTCCATTTGGACTCAAGAATGTAGGGGAAACCTTCCAACATGCAATGGATATAGCTTTTGCTAAAGAAATTCATGATTTCCTAGTCATATACCTAGATGATCTCACTGTATTTTCCAAATCAAATCAGTAGCATTTAGATCATTTGAGACAGGTGTTTTTAACATGCAGAAAATATGGTATATCACTAAATCCAAAGAAGTCATTATTCGGTCTAGAACAAGGCAAACTGTTAGGTCATATAATCTCCAAAGATGGCATCAAAATCAATCCTGACAGAATAGAGGCCATTTTACAAATTCCCCACCCCAGAAATGTCAAATTCCCCACCCCTAAGACCAATTTCCACTAAAAGACCATTTCAACAATGGGATTTAGACTTCGTTGGGCAATTCACCCTTCCTCTTCCGGCCAACACAAATGGATCCTGACTGCCACAGATTATTTCACCAAGTGGATAGAAGCCATCCCTTGCAGAAAAGCTAATGATTCAGTAATCATTCAGCTCTTAGAAACCAACATCTTGTCCAGATTTCGCTGTCCTAAAAAAATGATAACTAATAATGCTGCTGCTTTCAAATCCAAGAGAATGATCAGTTTCTGTCACAAATACCGTATCACTCTAGGCCACTCCACAACCTATTACCCTCAAGGATATGGTCTAGCTAAATCTTCCAATAAAATCCTGATTAATATTATTAAGAATGTATTGGAGGAAAACAAGAAAAATTGGCATAAGAGGCTCATCAATGCACTATGGGCAGACAAATTAACTACCAAGAGATCCATTGGAACTAGTCCCTATGAGTTGGTCTATGGTATGGAGGCTGTATTTCCTTCATCCTTAGGAATCCCTGTAATTAAATTACTGTAGGAAGTTCAAGTGGAACCCAATGATATTCAAAGAAGGATAAGTCAGACTATACATTTGCAGCAAACCAGAGAGGAGGTATATCAAAGATCTCAAGTGCTACAAGAAAAACTCAAGAAGATATTTGATAAGAGGACTAAGGCAAAAGATTTATTCATAGGGGACAAAGTTTTGAAGTGGGATTCCAGAAGAGAAGACAAAAGAAAACATGGGAAGTTTGACTTCCTGTGGAAGGGGCCTTTTATTATTTAGGCTTCACAAGGCAACAATACATATTTTCTAAAAAGCTTGGATGATACAGAAGCAGAAGAAGGACCAGTTAATGGTCAGGTGTTGAAACCGTATTTTGATCCAGTTTGTTGATATATCAGGACTCTAACATGTACATAAGGATGTTCAACTTCTGCAGTTTATTACAGCAATAAGAAAAGGAAGGAATGTGTAGAAAATTTTGAGGAACAGTCAAGGAACTTTACCACTTTTGGTGTTGCCTCAGTTTTTAGTTTGTCAAAAATTGTAAAAGACTTGGGAGTTGAAAACACAAGAAAAAACATTCAAACAAACTATCCAAAATAGAGGCGTAATTGTTTGAATCAGCTCATGAGAGATGTGTATATTTTACATGGTCCTTTGTACAGTTTTGTTTACTTACAGCAAAGGAAGATTTCAGAGTGCAACAAGAATTGTACATAAGGCCATCTGACCTGCTGTTCTTGACTTTTCACCAGGAAAAGCCATCCCCAAGTGGAGCCAGTGTTATGCTCCTATACCAATAGGTGTCATATTTCATGATTGACTGGTAAAAGTCCCTAATATGTTCATCCTTTCCTTGCTGCAAAGGTTTTCCATATTTTGAAAAAATCAAAAAATTAAAAAATGTAAAGAGGGTATGCCCTAAAAAAAATATCAAAGGGTAAAAAGAATGAAATGGTCAAAAAAGAAAAGAAATGAACCCCAAATAAAGAGGACTAGGAAAGTGTGCTAGTTCAAAATGCCACTACTATTCTATTTTTGCAAATAATCTGATTGTGTGCAGTTGGTTAACTCTTGCCACAGTTGATGAATGGCCAAATAGCTTAATCTTGGCCAGCTCATGTTTGAATTTCTTGTTTTAGAGATAGAGAATAAAATCTGTCCAAACTGTTCAATCTTGGCAAATAAATAGTTGGGTAGAGAAGCAAAAGGGCTCAACAGTTTAATCTGAGCCCTTGGAAGAAATAAGGGCAGACTTAGATAGGATTGCAGTAGAAAAAAAGAAGAGAATGAGGGTTTGCTAGCTCAAGTGCACCCAATGGCAAAAGAAGAAAGGGTGATAGGTACTGCGGGCTAGGTAGGTAGTTTTGAATTTGCAGAAAGAAACTTGTGGTAGGTTTTGTCTCTCAGAATGATTAAATCTTACTTCTATCACAGGTACTATGGCAGAAGCATCACTAACTCCCCTTCACCCTTTCTCCAAATCATTTGCTAATTCCCCCCAGGGTGTTGAGATCTGCTCAATACTCCTAAATCGCTCCACCTCATTTCATGAAAAAGGCCTAAATAAAACCCCATGTTACTTGGGCGCAAAGCCACATTTATTGTGTAAAACCCTTTTCATGCCCTTTTTCCTAAATTTTGCAACATTATGCTTAGCGCGCATTCATTTCCAAAAAGTTTCATATTGACAAATTAACTGTTATTATATTAAATCCCTAGTAATTCTTTCCAATCCCTGTATTATGTATATATGGATATATATAACCCCCAAACATTAATATCCCGCCCCGATTTTAGTATAAATCATAAATGTTGTTTGTCAGGAATTAATGTTTTATTTGAAATACATTAAGAACCCTCCCCGCCCTCATAAGGAGTTAATTAACCTCACGTTAATTAACAAACCTAATTAAGACCCCACTAACCAATCAAACAAGTCTTGAAACCATTAAAAAAGCATTGAATATGATTGGGCCCCCGCACCGTAACCCTGAGCCATCTCCAACATGCCATTGACCATCAGATCTGGGCCTGCTCATCCAACGGCCCATGATCGTATCGCAAGCCACTTCACCGCTATACTTTAACTCTCGGCGAGCCAGCGGTATTGCCGCCATACCGGGGACACGCGTCAACCTCCCGACGTGGTCGCTGCCTCCCCGCCCCAAACCACCCCGGCCCATAAGTATTGCGAGGCAACACTGCTTACCGCCCTCCTGCTGACCCCGCTCGCTGATGTCACCGCCACATCACCACCACGTCACCGCCACATCATCCTCCTGTACCCCCGCGTCACGACAAAACGTCACATCCTAATGACGTCATCCGACCAAAAAGTGCCAAAAAGCCCTACCAAAGCCAAATTTTGGTAAAAAGTCGAAAAAATGTGATTTTTGCCCATTTTCATTCGTTCTTCTCTGCGAAGCTGTTTCATGCAAACTACGTCCAAGCAGCTGCTCAAGTATACAGTCTGCCACCCGACCAAACAATGTCTAGCATCCTGCTCCACAGCTCGTCTGTCAGCCTGCAATTGCACTGTTCACCCCTAAAAAACAGGTATTTACCAAAATTTGCCTCCCAAACCTATAAATTTGTTTTTCCCTATGTGAATTTTACCCAACAAGACCAAATTCAAGTAAAATCAATCCATAACTCTCATAAAAAGACACCCAGAACTGCTATTTTGCCCATTTTTTCCACAGAAACTCGACCTCCAGTTTGAAAACACAGCAAACAAGCATGGAAGCTCTTGTGGCCCTCAATATCGCGCCCATCAATGCACCTCATAAAGACCAGGATTGGTTACCCTTGGCTGAAAAAGATTTTCAAATTAAAGAGTTAGCTGGTGACATGAACCCTCCAGGCATTTTACAGAATTAGGAATAGTCATCTGAGCAACTCTGATATCTTTGGAATATGGGAATCTAATCTCCCCAGGTATTACCTTCTCTCAGTCAATGTGTTCCCAGATATTATCCACCATTGCTGTGCAAACTATGACCCTGTCAGTAAAGCAGTTATGAACCCATCACAAACTGTTCTCTTCTACATAGCTATTGAATCTATCAATGAGATGTTACACTTCCATCCAGCTAAGCCCCTTGCTCCTCTTTCCATGGGATTTTTTCTTGAGCAAAGCTCTCAATTGCCCAGTGAAAAAATAACCCGGATTTCAAGCGACCTCTACAAACTGGAGTGGGTACATCCTCTGCTGAAACTTCACAGCAGCCTATACAAGAAACCAGTGCACCAGTTACAGGGTCTTCTAAGGGCAAGGAAGTGGCAGGCACAGAGCGGCAAGTAATGACTGATTAGCAGGGTCAAATTCCTCCGGTCCAGACCAAATCAGTAGAGATTCCTGCACTACAGACTACTCTGAATGAGGAAAAAGCTAAGAAAAGAGACAAAGAAGAGGCGACACCCATCCATGGACCTGTTGAGCAACCAGGTGAAAGAAGGCAAAGAATGAATCCTCTATCTGAAGAGGAAATCATTGAAGAAACAATAGAAAGTCTAAGAGGTGAGGGGGTAACCAGCCAACAGACCTCCCCAGTGATAGAGACATCAACTAGCTCACATAGACAGGAGCTAGAAAGGTAACATAGTGTGGAAGTTTCATCCACTAGGCCACCAAGCAAGCAGACCTTTGACATCAAAAGAACATTCACAGAGATAAAGGCTAGAAATGACCCACTAAGGTTGCAGATTTACAATCAATATCTTAAAATGGCCCCCACAAAGCAGCAAAGGTTAATGTCAGCATATGACATAAAAGAAGGAAAAATGTTCATGAGTTATTTTAAGCCCAAGGTACAGCAACCACAATCAACAGTTGACTACATCAAGAAAAATCTGGAGGTACTAGCCAAGGACATTCACCCAATAGACCAGTTTGAGCTACATAAACAAACTGGGGAGATGGTATACTCCACACTAGTTGACAAAGCTATGTTAGCTCATAAATTGCAAAACTCCTTGAATAATACCACTGCTCAGTTGGATTTAGAGAAAGCTTCTTCTCTAGTAAAGGACAATAGGATCAAATCCTTGGAGGACATCATCATTGAACTAGGACATGATCCCAAAGATGCCAAAGGCATAAAAGCACTAATTAAGAAGAAATAAAAGGACATTACTACCCTCAGAAAATAGCTTAAAATGCCTCCTTCTGTGCATCCATAGACTGTAGATGTTGTGCAGCAAAAATCTGAGGAGGACATGATGGACCTGCTCATGAGACTAAATGAGAGATTGAGTGAGACAGAGTAGGCATTGGAGAAAGCTCTACAAGAAAAGCAGGGAGAGTCGACCTCCCAGCCACCTAAAGTAGCTCCAACAATCACTACTGCCCCCTCCACACTTATAACAACATTTCCTCCCGCTGTCTTAGCATCAGCAACAGAGGTCATCGTAGGAGCAACATCAGCGCAAGTAGCACCAGGCAGCAGTACAGTCATGAGCACAGAGAAATTAATAAAAGCCATGGAGGAATTGAAACTCCAAGTATCAAAGCTGAAGTAGGTAAAAGAAAAATTGGCAAAAGTTGAACAGAGTTATGGTAAATCCAAGTTGAATGTGGCAGAGAAAACAAGGGAGATCAAAGCATTAGAGAACAACGTGAGAGCATTAGAAAAGACCTCTCTCTGCATAAACCTCTAGCAGAAATCAGGGGAATTTTGTCGACCAACATCACTCAATCCCTTAGTGATGTGTGGAGATCCATCCAACCATTTATGAGCAGATTGACTTGATAAAAGTGGCCCAAGTGGAGATTCAAAAAACAAGAACCTTATTGGGACAGATGCCTGAGCAAGCTAACTGGCTAATACATTTTTTAAACACCAAGACTAGTGAAGAACTGGAAGCACTAGAAATTAGAGACAGAACATGCACCATTCTAGAAATCAAGAGAGTTCTAACCATGAGAACTCTAATGCAAAATTTGTACAGAGGGTGCCAAGACATGTAGGTAGAGATTAATTCTTTCAATGAAAGTTTTAGAATCTTGCATGAAAAAGGTTTGCCATGTCATTTTGGAAATAATGATCGTCTGATGAAACACAAGGACTATGTATATAAATTGAATACATATGTTGTTGATCAAATTAATACATCATCAAGTACTTCAGGAGAGAAGGCACTTCCATCTGGCCAGGCCCTTTATGACAGCCTGGAAAATTTGTTCTACATAGAGCATGAGGTGAAGCATCTGTTCACCATCCCACTTAATTTCTTCAGGTACACAGAAACTGACAAAACTTTAAGGAAGCTTCGAAGACATAAATTACCAGGATCGAAGTGGTGGCAAAGCATGTTAGAAATTTTATAGACCTATCTGTAGTATCTGTGGTCAATTCAGAATTTTGGACCATCTACTATAATGCAAAGAGCAGAAATGAATCACGGTCATGCGGGTCAAAGCACATCACATCAGAGTCAAAGAAACTTCGGCCAAGGCGGAATAACCAGCACAGGGTATCAGTAGAAGATGACCATGAACCGACTTGCAGCACCTACCTCTAGTACATCTCATAAAGGCAGAACAGCCAGCACATCATCAAATTTATTACATCAATTTATTGCTCCCCTGTTTTCGAGAATGTCTATCTCTATCTTTGTAAAACGCATTAATGATCCCTAGATATTATTTTTATGAGATATTATGTAAGATATTTTGATGTTTTTTGTATAAAGACCCCCCAGACGAAGTATTTGGGGTTGGTTGTTGGTTGATTAGGAAGCATTCTCAGACTTTGCTGTAATTCTGAAGTTTTTCTAGAATAAAAGGCTGTTGGAACCATTTTTGTATGGCTTACTGAATGAGGAATTGCTGCTAAGGACCATGCTACAGAATCCTTGAATCATATTATGGATCAATAAGTCCCTTCTAACTTGTGTTTTACAGTTTCTATGTTTATTATATCATCTATGTTTCATGATCTCAATAATAAAGAAAAAGAATAATTCAGAATTTGCTTGACTGCACTCTGTCTTCAATCTTTGTTATTTTCTATTTTTTCTTCAGAATTAGTATAAACAGTGAATTCTTGATTGCTCCTGTTTCCCGTGATTCTTTCATCCTGGATATTTGCTAAGGAATTATTAACTACTCCTTAACAGTACTCAGCCATTTTCCCTCTGTCAACATGATGAAGGATTCTTAATTGCCCTTCACCCATTGGCCCCATTCCATCTGATTTCAGCCTGCAGATTGTTCCATATTTGAATACCTTGCTCTGTGACACCTTTCTCTATTCAGAATCCTAATCCAATAAGCTATCCTCCTTTGACTCCATCATGCCCAATTGACTGAAACTCTTCAGTTTTTCCTCACTATTCTGTTGAATCTCCATTCCTCCAACCAAACACAAGACAAAACCCTTTTACTTCATAACTAGTCTAACACATTTCAAAAACCAAGCTAAATTATAAAGAGAGAGCCCTCTCTGGATGTAGACTGGCTAGAATATGTATCTAAAAGATTGGTCCGTGGTTACCTCGTCCGTATTTCCTTTCTTACAACTTTGGGGAACAACGTGAGTGATAAAATCATTGGCGACTTCGTTGGGGACCTGAATAATTATTTGTTACTGTTGTTTATTTCATAAGCTACAGATGGAGCTTGAAATTTGCCAGGTAGCCTTTGAAACTGCTTTTTCTATCCAATTGTAGGAGTAAATAAACGTTGTTTCAGTCTATATCCAATCTAGTTTATATATTAAACAATGGTCCGAAATACTTGATCAGTTCCTTGTTTTAATAGATCTTTATGAAAATTCAAAACTCCCATATTTAAAACTTCCTAGAAAGATACTGTTAAAAGTTGTATCCTTCAAATATTTCAAGAAAAACCAAAAAATATTTAGAATTTGGCCCCAAAGAAAAAGATCCGTTACACCAGATCAAAGCCTGATCCAAATCCCCCACCAGTGTATGAAAATCCTAATCGGATTCCCAGGATCCTTAAAAGCCAAGAGAGTCAAGAACATTTTACTAGTTCACACCTTGACACACATCAACAATACCCTATCTGAACGGAGCTTACTTCTGAAAAATCACAAATCCATTATGTTGTTGCTGTAGCTTCTTCAAGCTCACCATCAACACTTCAAGCCATCTTTTCCACTCCTCCATCTACAGCATATGTTTCCACTGTTATCCCTACTCTTCCAACTGTCACACTTATCTCTTTGAACATGGCAAACTGATATGCTCCCCTACAATTACATGCAAATCCAGGGGCTATGCCTCAGGATTATCAAAGCAAAATCACCTATTTTGATGGTACTGGGACTTACACAGCTCAACAACATACTAAGAAGATGACTGATTATTTTGAGAACTATGAGATTGATGTTAATGATGTAAGAATGAAAGTCTTTGTCCAAAGCTTAACTGGAGATGTTAGAACCTGGTTTAGAGCACTCCCTATAAACACTATCAATGATCCAGAGGATCTTTATCAGACATTCTTGAACAGATGGGAAAAGAAGAAAGATCCTCTCCACTTTTTATCAGAATATGAAAACTTAAAAAAAGCCCACAAGAAATTGTTCAAGATTACTGTACCAGATTTAATAATGTATACAATGCTATCCCTCAGAATCTCAGACCTCCTCCAGACTTGGCCTTGATCAAATTCCCTGATGCATTTGACTCTGACATGGCATACTAGCTTAGGGAAAGAGCTCCTCGAAGCCTAGAAGACATGCAGAGTATAGTTGTCAGTATTGAGGCCAACCTGATTTCTAAACAAACTCGAGCCAGAGTTGAAAGGAGGACACCTTTAAAAGAAGAACCTTCTGCCTTTGAACAAAAATTAGATGCTATACTCAAAGGAATTGATAGACTTGGTGATAGAGTAGAGAGAATTGAGAGGAAATCCCCTTGGGATGGTCAACCGAGCAATACCGTGAGAAATCCAAACTTTAGAAAAAACCAGAATCCTAATACTAGAAAGGTTGGCCCTGACCAAAACATTAGACCTCCATTCCAAGAAAATTTTACTGAAGCTTCAACTTCTAGTGAACCAACAAAATATACTCAAATTAACTTAATGGGGCTCAATAGTGAATAGTAAATTTTCTTGACCCAAGAAGACTAAGAAGCTCACACTCTTAATCAGTTCCAAATTCAATCAGGTGAGTCATTTGATTTTAGGGAGGGATATGACACAGCCATCTATGAAGTCCACAAGCAATATAATTTGAGGAGTAGAAGGATAGATGTCCCTGAAGACAATAAACAGAAAGAAACCAAGCAACTTACCAAAGCTAAGGTCAAGAACCCTCCTATACAAACTTTTCCTAAAAAAATTCATAATCCAAATCATCCAATAGTTGAAGATGTATCAGACAATCAACAACCTAGCAAACAACCTTCTACTTCCATTCATCTCAAAGGAAATTTGGAAGAGCCTCCAGAAATTGAGTTGGAAGCATCTTCAGCTCATAACAACACTCCGGTAAAAGAGAAGAACACAGAAAATATAGTAGAAAAAGAAAATCTTGCTGCCCAAAATGCAAAATTAGAAGCAGAAAAACCTTTCAACCTTGAAACCGAAATAGGTAAGTTAAAGATAGCCATTCCACTGTCAGAATTTGCCAAGCATGATGTCTATAGAGAAAAAATCAGTAGATCACTTAAAATTCCAGAAAACAAAGATGCAGTAAATGTCCTTGATGATCAACCAGAATTAACTTTTGGCACTGAGGTAAACGGAAAATCAGTAGATGGAGGGGTTCCTCCTTTCTATGTTAGTCTGAACACTCATGATAAGATACTTCATAATGCAATGTTTGATTCTGATGCTTCACAACTTAATGCCCAAATCTGTGATGTAGAAGTTGGACCTAGATATAACTAGGCCATACAAAGACCTGTTCTCTTTTGATTCAAGCCAAGTTAGATGTCTAGGGTTGATCAAAGATCTATGTGTATCATTAGTTCAATACCCTGCCAAGACAATTTTAATAGATGTAGTGGTAGCTGATATTCCACCAAAATATGGCATGTTGTTGTCTATATCTTGGGGTGGAAAGCTCCAGGGATCTTTACAGCTGGACATGTCCTATGCTACCATTTCAGTATTTGGTCAACCAAAGAGATTGTATCAAGAGATTCTAATGAAATATGTCGTGAGTATCCAGGAAAAACCTTAGAATTTTCCCATCTACTCCATGCATTCTGACATGGATTTTTTCATCCTATAAAATGCTAAAATTTATCCTTCAATTGATGCCAAGGCTTTAGCATTAGAACAAGAAAAAATTGTAAGTGAAAAACCTAGTGTTCAAACTCAAGAAATTCCTTTGAACAATGATACATCACACACTCAAGGGAAACCACATGAAACTGAAGATCCAAATCTCCCTAGTAAGCAAATTTCTAAGACTCCTGATACCAAATGTAATCATGAAATCCTATGGTATTTAGAATTTGATGGATCAGTCAATAAACTAGGGGTAGGAGTAGGAATTTGGGTATACAATCTAGAAAATGATCATGCTGAAGGACATGCTTACAGGTTGAATTTTAGATGTACCAACAATATGGCTGAATATGAAGCCCCCTTGCTAGGAATTAAATTAACCAAAAGTTTAGGGGCAGTTAGGATATCAGTATTGGGAGATTCTGATTTAGTCATTCAACAGATGAAAGGAAACTTCCTCACTAATGATCCCAGATTAATATATTATAGAGGAGCAACAATTGAAATACTCAATATTTTTCTGGAAACACAGCTTGCCAAAATTCCAAGGAAACACAATTTGCATGCTCACAGTTTGGCAACATTTGCCAGCACTTGTAAACTGCCATTTCAACCCACTCATCAGTTTTCAGCTGAGATTAAACACAAGCCAACTGTACCCGACAATGTAAAAAACTGGCAAGTGTTTGACAATAATACTCAGATTAACAATTTCTTTACCCTAAAAGATGAATTTTCCAGCACTAATATAGACATGGACACTATTTATGAAGTTGATCAGATGGATAAAATTGAAACAGACATTTCAGCAGCAAGTGCAACTAAATTGTTGCACCCAACAAAATTTACCAATCAAAAGTTGCAAGATCTTAAAGAAATAAAGCTTGACGAGGTCACTAAACTAGAATATGAAGTTATTGATTTAAACGACAATTATTTGCCCACGGGATTAACTCCTCTGGAAGACATTTTTGATTCTAATGATCCCAGGGAAACCCAAGTTGCAGCCTCTAAACGCAGACATTGAGGACTGTAACATAGGAACTGCAGAAAATCCTAAGACGATAAAATTGTCCAAAACTTTGCGTCCTGACCAAAAGCTCAAATATGTTGAATTGTTCAAGGAATTCCAGGATGTTTTTGCTTGGAGCTATGAAGATCTCAAATCCTATGACACTTCTGTGATACAGCACACAATACCCCTAAAAAAAATCAGAAACCTTTCAAGTGAAAACTTAGAAGGTTCAACCCTGTACTACTTCCTCTAATTGAAAAAGAAGTCAAGAGAATGTATGAAGCTAGGATAATTGCACCTATTAGATTTTTAGAATGGGTCTCTAATTTAGTGTCCACTAGGAAGAAAATAGGAGAAATCAGATTGTGTGTGGATTTAAGGAATCTAAATAAGGTTTCTTTGAAAGACCACTATCCCTTGCCCAAGATGGACCACATTATACAAAGGGTAGTAGGTGCCTCTAGGATTTCACTGCTGGATGGGTTCTCAAGCTTCAACCAGATTTTAGTTCACCCTGACGATCAGGAGAAGACTGCTTTTACAACCCCATGGGGAACTTTGAAATATGTGAAAATGCCATTTGGACTTAAGAATGCAGGGGCAACCTTCCAACGTGCAATGGACATAGCTTTTGCTAAAGAAATTCATGATTTCGTAGTCATATGCCTAGATGATCTCACTTTATTTTCCAAATCAGATTAGCAACATTTAAATCATTTGAGACAGGTGTTTTTAACATGCAGAAAATATGGTATATCACTAAATCCAAAGAAGTCGTTATTCGGTCTAGAAGAAGGCAAACCGTTAAGTCATATAATCTCAAAAGATGGCATCAAAATCGATCCTGACATAATAGAGGCCATTTTACAAATTCCCCACCCCAGAAATGTAAAAAAACATCAAGCCTTCCTAGGGAAAATCAACTTTGAAGAAGATTCATAGCCAATTTGGCTGAATTGATTAGATTGTTGAATAACATGTT
Organism: Pinus tabuliformis; assembly: GCA_031772625.1. NCBI lineage: Eukaryota > Viridiplantae > Streptophyta > Pinopsida > Pinales > Pinaceae > Pinus > Pinus tabuliformis. The sequence continues at coordinate 893,798,842 of CM062807.1, read as the reverse complement.
GAAAAAAGATTTCAAGGTTAAATGGACACTAGAGGCCAAACAAGTATTTGAAGAAATAAAAATAGCTTTGACCAAAACACCAGTCCTTACAAGCCCAAAATTTGACAGAGACTTCATAATCTTTTAATTTGCATTAGAACATGCTATTGCTGTTGTTTTACTAAAGAAAGACAATCAAGGATGTGAAAAACCCATAGCCTTCTTTAGCAAAGCGCTCAGAGATGCACCTCTAAAATACCCAATCATGGAAAAACAGGCTTATGCACTTGTGAAATCCATCAAAGATTTCGGAGTCTACATATTATACTCTCGTATAATCGCTTATGTATCAAGCATTGTTGTCAAAGATATCCTGACTCAAGAAGGGATTGAAGGCAAGAGAGGCAAATGGATTTCTACTATACTGGAGTATGATATTGAAATAAAACCTACAAAGCTTTTAAAAGGACAGGGATTGGCTAAACTCATGACTGAAACTAATTGCCAAACCCTGGATATTAATGAACTGGATAATGAACAGGAGATGACGACATCACAAATCGGCCAGGTCTTCCTAGAATCACCTTGGTATGCTGATATATGCTATGTATTATTAAACCTGCAAGCTCCTCCAAGGTTATCCAGAACAAAGAAAATGTTTTTGAAAATGAAAGCTTCAATGTTTTGTATTTTAGATGGTGCTCTCTTTTGGAAAAATCATGAAGGTGTTCTATTAAATTTTCTAATAAAAGATGAAGCTGATAAGGTACTCAAAGAATTTCATGCAGGGGACTGTGGTGGACATTTGTACTAGAAATCGACTGCTGATAAAATCTTAAGGGCTGGATTTTACTGGCCAACCTTGTTTGTTGATGTCAAAACGTTTGTTACTGCTTTCCATAAATGTCAAATCTTTAAAGGCAAGAGGAAACTTTTACCTCTACCCCTAAGACCAGTTTCCACTGAAAGACCATTTCAACAATGGGGTTTAGACTTCGTCGGAGAAGTTCACCCTCCCTCTTCCGGCCAACACAAATGGATCCTAACTGCCACAGATTATTTCACCAAGTGGATAGAAGCCATCGCTTGCAGAAAAGCTAATGATTCAGTAATCATTCAATTCTTAGAAACCAACATCTTGTCCAGATTTGGCTGTCCTGAAAAAATCATAACTAATAATGCTGCTGCTTTCAAATCCAAGAGAATGATCAGTTTCTGTCACAAATACCGTATCACTCTAGGCCACTCCACAGCTTATTACCCTCAAGGATATGGTCTAGCTAAATCTTCCAATAAAATCCTGATTAATATTATTAAGAATGTATTGGAGGAAAATAAGAAAAATTGGCATAAGAGGCTCATCAATGCACTATGGGCAGACAAATTAACTACCAAGAGATCCATTGGAACTAGTCCCTATGAGTTGGTCTATGGTATGGAGGCTGTATTTCCTTCATCCTTAGGAATCCCTGTAATGAAATTACTGCAGGAAGTTCAAGTGGAACCCAATGATATTCAAAGAAGGATAAGTCAGACTATACATTTGCAGCAAACCAGAGAAGAGGTATATCAAAGATCTCAAGTGCTACAAGAAAAACTCAAGAAGATATTTGATAAGAGGACTAAGGTAGAAGATTTCTTCATATGGGACAAAGTTTTGAAGTGGGATTCCAGAAGAGAAGACAAAGTAAAACATGGGAAGTTTGACTTCCTGTGGAAGGGGCCTTTTATTATTTAGGCTTCACAAGGCAACAATACATAGTTTCTAAAAAGCTTGGATGATACAGAAGCAGAAGAAGGACCAGTTAATGGTCGGGTGTTGAAACACTATTTTGATCTAGTTTGTTGATATATTAGGACTCTAACGTGTACATAAGGATGTTCAACTTCTGCAGTTTATTACAGTAATAAGAAAAGGAAGGAATGTGTAGAAAATTTTGAGGAACAGTCAAGGAACTTTACCACTTTTGGTGTTGCCTCAGTTTTTAGTTTATCAGAAATTGTAGAAGACTTGGGAGCTGAAAACACAAGAACAAACATTCAGAAAAACTATCCAAAATAGAGGCGTAATTGTTTGAATCAGCTCATGAGAGATGTGTATATTTTACATGGTCCTCTGTACAGTTTTTTTTACTTACAGCAAAGGAATATTTCATAGTGCAACAAGAATTGTACATAAGGCCATTTGACCTGTTCTTGACCTTTCACCAGGAATAGCCATCCCCAAGTGGAGCCAGTGTTATGCTCCTATACCAATAGGTGTCATACTTCATTATTGACTGGTAAAAGTCCCTAATATGTCCATCCTTTCCTTGCTGCAAAGGTTTTCCATATTTTGAAAAAATCAAAAAATTAAAAAAAGTAAAGAGGGTATGCCCTAAAAGAAAGATCAAAGGGAAAAATGTTGGGTCCCTATAATACTAGTGATTACCCCATTACTATTGTAGTTATACCCCTTATTAATATTGTTGTGCCCCTATTTCCCCCATATTGTTATGATTGTGCCCCATAGAATCCCTCTATTGTTATTTTTGTGGCTTTATATTATTATTGTTAGGTCGGCTGGATTGTATTCTCCTTAGACTCCTATATATAGAAAGGAGGTTTTGTCATTTGAATCATCCAAGAATTGTTCATTTATGTAATGTAAAGGAGGTTTCCCCCTCGAAGAGGCTGAATTCTAAGGTGTTGATCTATCTTTTCTATCTTTTTTTTGAGCTGGTATCATAACATTTGGTATCAAAGCTTTGGATTCTAGGGTTTCGCTGCTCCAAACAGGTCATCATGGAATTTTCACTATAACTATTTTTCTACGATGTTTCAGAAGTTTCAAAAAAAACCCATTTTAGAATAAATCTCACTGAACCTCGGGTGCGAATTTCAGAGCTTTTCGTGCAATATTTGCGAAGATATGATCTGAGGAAGTTGGTCTTTTTGCAGACTCCTGAATTACATTCCAAACAGGTGACCTGGGGAAAATATTCATAACTTTCTCTTTGGGGATCAGACTGAAATGTTGTAAGAAGGTACATAAAGAAGATGGAATGTAGTTTCTTGAATGCATTTTTTAGATCCAAAGGTTGAAACAGTGACTCGTGGCATGTCGTACAAGTTCGCTCTACTGAACTAGTCTATAATCAAGTCACTGTGGGAGATTTCGCATAACTCTTCCTTGGAGAATCCAATTTGGGTCAGACTTGTGGCATTGGAAATAGGACACATAGAGCTACTATAGATCACAAATTCAGAACTAGATGATTGGAAAGTATAGAGATACATCAGAGGCAATATCGAGCTCCTACAAAGTGAAAAAAGGTGTGTAGATTTTTTTTAATTTTTGTTTAAGCTTGGTTTGAAAATTTATTGTGGAGGAATTCAAAGGGCATAGTAGAGAATTATTATCGGTAACTGATGCCCCGAGGAAAGAAAATGCAAACACCTAGTAAGGAACCTGAAAGCTCTAGCATGACTCATGAAGAAGAGGAAGAAATGCTACATGATATATCAAAATTACAAGAACAAGTGCAACAAATGTCACGCTCACAAAAGTTAACATAAGCTAAGATAAATGGCGTGGAAGCTAAGATGAATGGCATGGAAGCAAAGATGGACAATTTGAAGATAGATTTGAACACAAATTTGAAGACAGGCATGGCAGATTTGAAGACAGATTTGACAAATTTTCTACAAGAAATACTTACTAATGGTGAAAAGGTAGTAAAGGAAACTCATGATGAGAACAAAAGAAATGTTAATCATGATTCCATAGATGCTAATGTTGGATCGAAGACTCACCATATTCCAAAAATCGATATGAGGAAGTTTGATGGCAAGGATCCTGCCACATGGATATTACAGATGGAGCAATTCTTCGATCTCAATAATGTGCAAAACACACAAAAGGTACGTATGGCAACTTTATATTTGGAACCAAATCAGTTTGTATGGTATCAATGGCTTTGCTCTCGTAAACAATTTATCACTTGGGCAATTTTTACGGAAGAATTGATAGCACATTATGAGGATACAAAAAGCAACACTTTTTTTAGCCAATTGATAAGTCTCAAACAAAAGGGTTCAATAATGGAGCACATTGAGGAGTTCCAAAAATTGAACATAAGGGTAAAAGATATTCCAGAGGAGCATAGGATTGATGTGTTCATAGGGTCTTTAAAGGATAATATCCAACATGATGTTCGCCTTTGGGAACCTGATTCATTAGAGAAGGCATTCAGGTTAGCAAGAAAAATGGAAAGCAAAATTATGGCAACCAGGAAGCATACCACTCACAACTATAAAGATGGAAGTGTTGTTGCCCCTAGTCTTCCACAACCTATAAGGTTGACACCACAACAATTGGAAGAAAAAAGAGCAAAAGGGCTTTGTTACAGTTGTGATAGCAAATACACTAAAGGTCATAAGTGTGCTGAGAAGAAATTATTCTACATAGATTGTGAAGAGGAAGAAGAAAAGGAGCAAGAAAGGTCAAAAGAAGAGGATATACTCCAGGAACAAAGCCTAGATGAAGAACAAATAAATCCGACCATATCTTGTAATGCATTGGCAGGAATTACCACTCCTCAAACCATCAAGATAGAAGGACAAATCAAGAAGAAAAAGGTAATAGTGTTGATTGATTCAGGAAGCACCCACAATTTTATTCATTGTAGGGTAGCAAAAGAATTGAATTGCTTCCTATATCCAGCACCAGAGTGTCAAGTGATGATTGCAAATGGAGGAACAATAAATTGCTCTGGAAAGTGCCATAATATCAAGCTATCCATGGGAGAATATGTATTGACTAGCCCAATGCTTTCCATTCCAATGGGAGGTGCTGATGTTGTACTAGGAGTCCAATGGCTACAATCCTTGGGTACAATAGCTTTTAATTTTCAAGAACTTTTCATCAAATTTTCTACGGAAGGAAAGGAAGTTGAATTAAGGGGTATTGCAGGGAAACCAGGAAAGATAATCAGCTCTAATGGTATGACAAAGCTTCTAAAAAAGGAGCAAAGAGGTGTAATTGCACAATTATGTTCGCTAGATGTTTCCACATCAGAATCATCTATTTCTCCAGATCTCCAAAAAGTCCTGGACAATCATTCCAAGGTATTTGAGACTCCCAAAGGTCTCCCACCTATGCGTGATCATGATCATGCTATTCATCTGATTCCAGGAAGTGTTCCTCCAAACATCAGGCCGTACAGATATCCCTATGTCCAAAAGAGTGAAATTGAACGTATGGTTGCAGAAATGCTAGAGGCTGGTATAATTCAACCGAGTCAAAGTTCTTTCTCTGCTCCAGTAGTATTGGTGCACAAGAAGGATGGATCATGGCGCATGTGTCCGGATTATAGGGAGCTCAACAAGCTCACTATTAAAGATAAGTTCCCCATTCCTGTCATTGATGAATTACTGGATGAATTGCATGGATCAATTTACTTCACCAAGTTGGATCTTCGTTCAGGATATCATCAAATCAGAATGAAGATTGAAGACATTCCGAAAACAGCATTTAGAACTCATGAGGGTCATTATGAATTTTTGGTCATGCCTTTTGGCCTTACCAATGCACCTTCAACATTTCAAGGTTTGATGAATTCAATTTTCAAACCATTCCTTAGAAAATTTGTGTTAGTATTTTTTGATGATATACTAATCTACAGCAAGTCTTGGAAGGATCATGTTGAACATGTTGACAGGGTGCTACAACTATTGGAGGAGAAACAATTATATGCAAAAAGATCCAAATGTTTCTTTGGAGTCCAGGAGGTGGAATATTTGGGTCATATTGTATCTCATGAAGGAGTTAAGGTAGACCCTAGCAAAATTAAAGCCATTAAGGAATGGAAAATCCCCACATCCATAAAGCATCTGCGAGGATTTCTTGGGTTGACAGGGTATTATCGCAAGTTTGTTAAGAATTATGGGAGAATAGCAGCACCTCTAACAACATTATTGAAGAAAGATGCATTTTCATGGACTCTGGAAGCAACAAAGGCCTTTGAACATCTTAAAGAGGCAATGTGCCAAGCACCGGTCTTAGCTACACCGGACTTCACAAAAACCTTTATTGTGGAATGTGATGCTTCAGGAAATGGAATTGGTGTTGTTCTAATGCAAGATGAAAGACCCATTGCTTTTGAAAGTCGTCCAATCAAGGGAAAGTTTTTAAGCAAAGCTATTTATGAGAAGGAAATGTTGGCAATACTCCATGCACTTAAGAAATGGCGACCCTACCTAATGGGAAGACACTTCAAGGTAAAAACGGATCATGATAGCCTTAAATACTTTTTAGAACAAAGATTATCCTCTGAAGAGCAACAAAAGTGGGTCACAAAGATGTTGGGTTATGACTTTGAAATCATCTACAAAAAAGGGAAGCAAAATGTGGTGGCAGATGCACTCTCAAGAAAGGATGAGGATGTGGAAGCATTGTTGTGCGCCATTTCTATTATCCAACCAGATTGGATAAACGAAGCAAGGGAGGAATGGAAGAATGACGAAGAAGTGTGGGCACTTATTCGAAAGTTACAACAAGATTCCAGTACGTCTGATACATTTAGCTGGCAAAATGATTCGTTATGGTACAAAGATCGCTTATACCTCTGTAAGAATTCCCAGCTAAAACAAAAGATTCTTATGGAATTGCACACTTCTCCCTTAGGAGGGCACTCAGGATTTTTAAAAACTTACCACAGGGTTAAGAAGGAATTTTTTTGGGATGGCCTTAAATCAGATATTCAAAAGTTTGTGGCAGAATGTTTGGTTTGCCAACAAAATAAAGTTGAAACAATTAAGACACCGGGTCTATTACAACCTTTATCCATTCCAAGCCAACGTTGGGAGGAGGTTTCAATGGATTTTATCACAGGTTTACCCAAGTCTGAGGGAAAGAGTGTCATCATGGTGGTAGTTGACAGACTTACCAAGTATGCACACTTTTGTGCATTATCACATCCATTTAAAGCCAGTACAGTTTCTACTGCATTTATGGAAACAATTCAAAAGCTACATGGAAACCCAAAGATTATTGTAAGTGACAGAGATCCCATTTTCACTGGAAATTTTTGGACAAAATTATTTTCTTGTCTTGGTACTCAGTTAGCTCATAGCTCATCTTATCATCCTCAATCTGATGGGCAAACTGAGATAGTAAACAAATGTTTGGAAGGATATCTTCGTTGCTTTGTATCTGATAAACAGACACAATGGGTCAAATGGTTGCCTCTGGCTGAATGGTGGTATAACACTTCCTTCCATACAGCAACAAAAATGACCCCATTTATGGCACTTTATGGGTATCAACCACCATCCATCACATCATATTTAAGAGAAAATTCTAAGGTTCAGGCAGTGGAACATCACATCGAACATCAACAACAAGTCCTCCAACTCTTAAAGGATAACCTCGTGTTGGCACAAAATAGAATGAAACAACAGGCAGATCAACATCGCAGTGAAAGAAGTTTTGATGTAGGTGATTGGGTATTCCTACGGCTACAACCATATAAGCAAATGTCCCTCAAGCAAGCTAAGAAGGATAATAAATTATCACCAAAGTATTATGGTCCGTACAAGGTGTTGCAAAAGATTGGTACTATGGCATACAAATTGGAGCTTCCTGCAGCTTCTCGATTGCACCCAGTTTTCCATGTTTCATGTTTAAAGAAGGTTATAGGCGACAAGCTCCCAGTTCAAACAATATTGCCAGAACTTGACGAGGAAGGAAAAATTATATTGGAACTGGAAGCAGTCACAGAAACAAGAACTCGACAGCTACGAAATCGATCAATTTCAGAGTATCTTATCAAGTGGAAGAACTTATCCGCTGAAGATTCCACATGGGAGGATGAGAATTTTATGCAGAAGTATCTAGAACTACTCAAGCGTTGAGGACAACACTTTTTTGAAGGAGAGGGGCATGTTGGGTCCCTATAATACTAGTGATTACCCCATTACTATTGTAGTTATACCCTTTATTAATATTGTTGTGCCCCTATTGCCCCCATATTGTTATTATTGTGCCCCATAGAATCCCTCTATTGTTATTTTTGTGGCTTTATATTATTATTGTTAGGTCGGCTGGATTATATTGTGACTCCTTAGACTCCTATATATAGAAAAGGAGATTTTGTCATTTGAATCATCCAAGAATTGTTCATTTATGTAATGTAAAGGAGCTTTCCCCCTCGAAGAGGCTGAACTCTAAGGCGTTGATCTATCTTTTCTATCTTTTCTTGAGCTGGTTTCATAACACAAAAAGAATGAAATGGTCAAAAAGGAAAAGAAATGAACCCCAAAAAAAGAGGACCAGGAAAGTCTGCTAGTTCAAAATGCCACTACTATTATATTTTTGCAAATAATCTGATTGTGTGCAGTTGGTTAACTCTTGCCACAGTTGATGAATGGCCAAATAGCTTAATCTTGGCCAGCTCATGTTTGAATTTCCTGTTTTAGAGATAGAGAATAAAATCTGTCCAAAATGTTCAATCTTGGCAGATAAATAGTTAGGTAGAAAAGCAAAAGAGCTCAACAGTTTAATCTGAGCCCTTGGAAGAAATAAGGGCAGAATTAGATAGGATTGCAGCAAAAAGAAAAGAAGAGAATGAGAGTTTACCAGCTCAAGTTCACCCAATGGCAAAAGAAGAAAAGACGATAGGTACTGCAGGATAGGTAGGTAGTTTTGATGTTGCAGAAAGAAACTTGTGGTAGGTTTTGTCTCTCAGAATGATTAAATCTTACTTCTATCACAGGTACTATGGCAGAAGCATCACTAACTTCCCTCCACCCTTTTTCCAAATCATTTGCCAATTCCTCCCAGGGTGTTGAGATCTCTCAATACTCCTAAATCACTCCACCTAATTTCATGAAAAGGCCTAAATAAAAACCCATGTTACTTGGGCGCAAAGCGACATTTCTTATGTAAAACCCTTTTCATGCCCTTTTGCCTAAATTTTTCAACATTATGCGTAGCACGCATACATTTTCAAAAAGTTTCATATTGACAAATTAACCGTTATTATATTAAATCCCTAGTAATTCTTCCCAATCCTCGTATTATGTATATATGGATATATATAACCCCTGAACATTAATATCCCGCCCCAATTTTATTATAAATCATAAACGTTGTTTGTTGGGAATTAATGGTTTATTTGAAATACATTAAGAACCCTCCCTGTGCTCATAAGGAGTTAATTAACCTCACGTTAATTAACAAACCTAATTAAGACCCCACTAACCAATCAAACAAGTCTCAAAACCATTAAAAAAGCATTGAATATGATTGGGTCCCCGCACCATAACCCTGAGCCATCTCCGACATGCCGTCGACCATCAGATCTGGGTCCACTCATCCAACGGCCCATGATCGTATGGCAAGCCACTTCGCTGTTGTACTTTAACTCTCGGGGAGCCGGCAGTATTACTGCTGTACCGGGGACACGCGTCAACCTCCTGTCGTGCTCGCTGCCTCCCCACCCCAAACCACCCTGGCCCATAAGTGGTGTGGGTCAATACCGCTTACCACCCTCCCACTGACCCCGCCCACTAACGTCACTGCCACATCATCCTCCCGTAACCCCGTGTGATGACAAAACATCACATCCTAATGACATCATCCGACCAAAAAGCCCCGCCAAAGCCAAATTTTGGTAAAAAGTCAAAAAATGTCATTTTCGCCCGTTTTCATTCATTCTTCTCTACGAAGCTATTTCATGCAAACTACGTCCAAGCAGCTGCTCGAGTATACAATCCACCACCCAGCCAAACAAAGTCCATCATCCTGCTCCGTAGCTCGTCGGTCAACCTGCAATTACACTGTTCGCTCCTAAAAAATAGGTATTTACCCCAATTTGCCTCCCGAACCTGTAAATTAATTTTTCCCTCTATGAATTTTACCCAACAAGGCCAAATTCAAGTAAAATCAGTCCATAACTTTCAGAAAAAGACACCCAGAACTGATCTTTTGCCCATTTTTTCCACAGAAACGCGACCTTCAGTTTCAAAAACACAACAAACAAGCATGGAAGCTCCTGTGGCCCTCAATATCGCACCCCTCAATGCACCTCATAAAGACCAGGATTGGTTACCCTTGGCTGACAGAGATTTTCAAATTAAAGAGTTAGCTCGTGACATGAACCGTCTCCAAGAATTTTACCGAATTAGGAATAGTCATCTGAGCAACTCTGATATCTTTGGAATATGGGAATCTAATCTCCTCAAGTATTACCTTCCCTCAGTCAATATGTTCACAGAAATTATCCACCATTTCCGTGCAAACTATGACCCTGTCAGTAAAGTAGTTATGACCCCATCACAAACTGTTCTCTTCTACATAACTGCTGAACCTATCAATGAGATGTTACACTTCTATCCAGCTCAGCCCCTTTCTCCTCTTTCCATGGGATTTTTACTTGAGCATGGCTCTCAATTTCCCAGTGCAGAAATAACCTGGATTGTTAAATTATTCATGAAGCCAGATTGCCAGCCCTAAGGCCCACCTCCCTATGTACATGCCTGGTTTACTGAAACTGGCAGGCTTATTCTTGACATGATATCATTTATCTTGGGATTCAAAACGAGTGAATTTGTTGATGAGACCATCTTAGTTATGTTGTTAATGTTTACTCTAGGACAGCCCCCTGCTGTCAAATATGATTATGCCTCTTTCATTGCCAATAAAATCAATGAGCAACTCATAAATCTGGAAAGAGAAGGAGTCTTCAAGTACACTTCATTTATATATCACCTTCTGCTATATTATCAGCCAGACAGTTTTTCATTTCCCATCAGGAAATTGCATTCCAAAGGAGAGAGGAGGTCTGTGATCTTTTGGACCTCAGTCTTCCACAATGTTTGTGAATCCCCCTATACCTACTGTGAATTCGTTGACTTGTTTATACATCCAGCCTCCATCTATTGATAGGAGCTTCTCCTCCTAGTCTCTTTGGTGATATAAAGAAGATTTTACAGCTCTCCAAAAACTACAGAATAGGTGACTGGTACCTCTACCAGAATCATACTGAGATTAGAATATATGTTTGTGAACTGTGCCCTTATAAGCTGCCCAAATATGTGCCCATGAGACTGTTTGCACTGGAGTATTTCAGGAAACTTATCAATGCAAATTTAACTCACTTTTGCAATGTAAAGAAAAAGGCTCAGCTGAGAATAAGAAACCAGTTAGGCCCTTTTATCATCAATAAAAAGGAGGCATGGGAAGATGCTGATAAGATATTAGGGGAAGACCTTAAATTGAAGAGAAGCTTTTGGTGGGTGCCATATGACCCAAATAGCTTTATAAGTGACAGAAAAGTAAAAAACAAGCTCTTGGCCTATAAACATTTTAGAATCCCTGAAATAGAGAAATTTTCTAATCAGGATAAGTGGGTAGAGGGCACATTAATAGAAGAGATTAGTGAACAAGAAAAAATGGAAAAAGCTACAAAAGATTTAGAAAAAACCCTTGACCTGGACTCTTTTGGATAGGTATCTTTCAAGCTACCTCAGCAAACCGGAGTGGGTACATCCTCTGCTAGAACTTCACAGCAGCCTGTATGAGAAGCCAGTGCACTGGTTACAGGGTCTTCTAAGGGCAAGGAAGTGGCAGGCACGGAGCAGCAAGCAATGACTGATCAGCAGGGTCAAATTCCTCTGGTCCAGACCAAAGCAGCATAGATTCCTACACTACAGACTCCTCTGAATGAGGAAAAAGGCAAGAAAAGAGACAGAGAAGAGGCCACACCCATCAGTGGACCTGTTGAGCAACCAAGTGAAAAAAGGCAAAGACGGAATCCTCTATCTGAGGAGGAAATCATTGAAGAAACAATAGAAAGTCTAAGAGGTGAGAGGGTAACCAGCCAACAGACCTCCCCAATGATAGAGACATCAACTAGCTCACATAGGCAAGAGCTAGAAAGATAGCATAGTGTGGAAGTTTCATCCACTAGGCCACCAAGCAAGCAGACCTCTGACATCAAAAGAACATTCACAGAGATAAAGGCTAGAAACGACCCACTAAGGCTGCAGATTTACAATCAATATCTTGAAATGGCCCCCACAAAGCAGCAAAGGTTAATGTAAGCATATGACATAAAAGAAGGAAAAATGATCATGAGTTATTTTAAGCCCAAGGTACAGCAACCATAATCAGCAGCTGACTACATCAGGACAAATCTGGAGGTCTTGGCCAAGGACATTCACCCAATAGACTAGATTGAGCTACATAAACAGACTGGGGAGATGGTATACTCCACGCTAGCTGACAAAGCTAAGTTAGCTCATAAATTGCAAAACTCCTTGAATAATACCACTGCTCAGTTGGATTTAGAGAAAGCTTCTTCTCTAGCATAGGACAACAGGATCAAATCCTTGGAGGACATCATCATTAAACTAGGACATGATCCCAAAGATGCCAAAGAATAAAAGCACTAATGAAGAAGAACGAAAACAGCTTAAAATGCCTCCTATGCATCCACAGACTGCAGATGTTGTGCAGCAAAAATATGAAGAGGACATGATGGACCTGCTGATGAGACTGAATGAGAGATTGAGTGAGACAGAGCAGGCATTGGAGAAAGCTCTACAAGAAAAGCAGGGAGAGTCAACCTCCCAGCCACTTGAAGTAGCTCCAACAATCACTACTGCCCCCTCCACACATATAACAGCATTGCCTCCCATTGTCCCGGCATCAACAACAGAGGTCATCACAGGAGAAACATTAGCACAAGTAGCACCAAGCAGCAGTATAGTCATGAGCACAGAGCAATTAATAAAATCCATGGAGGAATTGAAACTCCAAGTATCAGAGCTGAAGCAAGTAAAAGAAAAATTGGCAAAAGTTGAATAGAGTTATGACAAATCCAAGATGAATGTGGTAGAGAAAACAAGGGTGATCAAAGAATTGGAGAACAAGGTGAGAGCATTAGAAAAAGACCTCTCTCTGCATAAACCTCTAGCAGAAATCAGGGGAATTTTGTGGACAAACATCACTCAATCCCTTAGTGATGTGTGGATATCCATCCAAACCATTTATGAGCAGATTGACTTGATAAAAGTGGCCCAAGTGGAGATTCAAAAAACAAGAGCCTTATTGGGACAGATGCCTGAGCAAGTAACTAGCTAATACATTTTTTAAACACCAAGACCAATGAGGAACTAGAAATTAGAGACAGAATAGGCACCATTCTAGACATCAAGAGAGTTCTAACCATGAGAACTCTAATGCAAAATTTGGACAGAAGATGCAAGGACATGTAGGTAGAGATTAATTCTTTCATAGAAAAGTTTACAATCTTGCATGAAAAGGTTTTGCCAAGTACTTTGGGAAATAATGATCGTCTGATGAAACACAAGGACTAGGTATATAAATTGAATACATATGTTGTTGATCAAATTAATACATCATCAAGTACTTCAGGAGAGAAGGAACTTCCATCTGGCCAGGCCCTTTATGACAACCTAGAAAATTTGTTCTACATAGAGCATGAGGTAAAGCATCTATTCACCATCCCACCTAATTTCTTCAGTTACACAGAAAGTGACGAAACTTTAAAGAAGCTTCAAAGACATAAATTACTAGGTCTGGAGTGGGGGCAAAGAATGTTAGAAATTTTATAAACCTATTTGCAGTATCTTTGGTCAATTCAAAATTTTGGACCATCTACTATAATTAGGAGAACATAAATGAATCACGGTCTGTTACACTAAAAAATGTCACCATGACTACTTACAGTTAGTATGGCTCAAATCAACAGTCATACTACCCTTTTTAGGCAAGTCTTATGCCTCTGCTATCCATCTCAAACTCAAAGAAGAGAGAAAGTCTTGTAAAAAATGTGTTTATCTCTGGGGTCGCAGGTTCTCTCGAGCCTTACCTGCGGGGACGCTGATCATGTTCACAAAGTCTGCGTCTTTGGACGCTCTGTATGTCAAAGGACAGGTGTGTCCTTCTGTAAAAGGCAAAATGCGCAAGTTTCATCTTAAAAAAGTTACTTGTGGTTACTTCTAGAACTTTCTAGAGGTCGGTTTGATGATTTGGATGCGCCTCCAGTTGGTTCATGTATCTCTATTAAGGGGGAACTTATCCCATCAATAAGGGAGCTATCCCACCCAAAGAGGGGGATTATCCCATTGATGGTGGACCTGAATAACCTCTTTACAGCACTATAAATAAAGGCATTGAGCCAGAAGGAGGAGAGGTTGAAGCTATACATTTTCTTTGGGTAAATGCTGCAGGAATTAGGACTCCCATTTAGAACCTTGTGAGGAGAGATTGTCTTTGCTTGATTCTACTTGGAAGTGGGTGAGCTTTGTCAAAGTAGAGGAAAACCCTTGATGGACCCTGGGAGGAACTTGCACAACACCAAGGCCAGGTTGTAAGAGTTTCTTTGTTTCGTTATTAATACAAACTGGTTTATTTTTCTCAATAGCTTGTGTTAATGAGTTATTTCATGTGTTCCTTGGTCTGCATGTTGAATATATGTTTTATTATATGAAATGCAAGTGCTTGGTAATTGTTTGATTGTTTGTGGTTGCAGGAATTGATGTGAAGGAGGAGCTCATCCGGATCGGCAAGGACGGACTACAACAACAGCGTTTTGGAATAAGGTAAGCCTAAACACTTGTAGTTTTCATGTTTTAAAAGGTATATTTAGAGAAAGATCACTCCATTTTGTCTTGTTTGTCGCTAGAGAGTTTAGACTCCTAGGGAGGTCAGTTGTGCCCGCACAAACGACTTTTTCCGCCACGACAAATTGGCGACTCCACTGGGGATCGAACCCAGAATCTCTGGTTTCGCAGACCTGAACCTAATGATCTTTGATCTAGAAAATAGTACACCACGTCTCCCCCATCAAATGGCTTTCCAAATTCCAGTGATAGTCAAAAACAGACCTATTCATCGGACTGTGATTGATGAGGGAGCCTCTACGTGTATTATGTCGATTCAATGTTGGAGATCGCTTGGTTCTCCTTCGTTGAACCAATCCCCCACCATCCTTAAGGCCTTCGACGGCCGTGGGTTCCGTCCGTTTGGTATTCTACAAGAATTGCCGATAGGGGTAGAAGGTAAAACCGTTACTCTAGATGTGGAAGTGGTTGATGCCCCTCTAGACTACAACCTTCTTTTGGGTCGAAGTTGGTCATATGCTATGACAGCGGTTGTTTCATCGGTCTTCAGAATAATCAAGTTTCCACATAACGGTAAGATCGTGACTATTGATCAGCTGACATACTTTTCATCCGACCCAGCCTCTTCAGAGAGTATCCAGCATGTCGGTAAGACGACAATCCCTTATAAGGACGTAGGTGTAGGTTTAGTTAAGGATTCCGGTTTACTGGGAACTTTTCCTCTCCCTCCACTCAACGTAGACCCTTCATTTGCAACAATTCATATGATTACATCAGAAAACATTGTTTATGATGATCCTTGGATTGTCCCATCCGACTCTGAGATAGACTCATTCGGTGATGCTATGCCTTTAAGTCCATATGAAATTGCTTATGAAGCTGTCATGTCTTTTACCGACTCTCATTCAACTGAAATCGACCAAATGAATGTGGTCAGTGAAGAATCCCTTTTCACCTCAACCTTAGAACGGATAGCATTTCCCGAAGTCGTGTCATCTGACGAACAGCTTCGCGAAATCCTAAGTGTAGATGATCTACCATGGGAGGATCTCCATCACAGATCTTCGTTTTTACCTAAGGATGATGCATTTGAAAATGATTTTTCATCTATCTTTACCGCTGAATATGTCAAAGACGCTCAGGATCCAACGAAACATTCTGATTCAGAGCTGAATTTAGGGAATATTTCTCGTACTATTCCCATTGATATTTTAGTGAAACCCGGAATCGAGGAGAACATTCATATAGGTGCCGCATGTACTGAAGAAGAAATCCAAATTTACAAGGCCCTATTCCAAGAATTCCGCGATGTGTTTGCCTGGTCTTACGAGGAAATGCCGGGAATCGATCCAGCCATTGTTGTTCATGAAATAAAGACCTACCCGGATGCTAAACCCGTCCGGCAACGGTTGTGTCAGATTCACCCTCGAAAAGCGGCTGCGATTAAAGCAGAAGTCGAAAAGCTGTTGAAAGCAGGTTTCATTTATCCGATCCCGTTAACGGATTGGGTATCGAATATTGTTCCGGTTAACAAGAAACAAGGAACAATAAGAATCTGTATCGACTATAGGGATATAAATCGAGCTTGTCCAAAAGACAACTATCCTACGCCTTATATCGATCAAATTATTGATGATTGTGCCGGAAGTGAAATGTTTTCCTTTATGGATGGATTTTCGGGCTATAATCAAATCAATATTCTACCTGCCGACCAACCAAAAACGGCATTCATTTGTCCATGGGGGACATTTGCTTATTGCAAATTACCTTTCGGGCTTAAGAATGTCGGGGCTACTTTTCAACGGGCGATGTCTTATGCATTTCACGACATCAAGCACATTGTGCAACCCTATCTCGATGATTTGCCTGCTCATTCTTTACATCGAGCTGATCACCTTGTCCATCTACGAGCAATCTTTTTGAGGTGTAGGCATTATCGAATTCGGTTGAATCCCCACAAGTGTGTTTTCTGTATAGAAACAGGTCGATTGCTGGGATTTGTTGTTTCAAAAGCCGGCATTCACGTCGATCCCTCGAAAGTCGAGGCTATCATCAAATTGCCTCCTCCTTCGAGTTTGCGCCAACTCCAAAGTTTGCAAGGGAAAGCGAACTTTTTACGCCGATTCATCCCAAACTACGCCGAGGTCACTAAAGGTTTTACACGGTTGTTGAAACAGAATGCACAATTCTTTTGGGACGAGATTGCCCAACAATCTTTTGATGCACTTAAACACGCGTTAACCCATGCACCGTTATTGCATCCTCCCAACTACAACCAAGACTACTTCTTATACCTCGCAGCTTCGCATTCCACCATTGGAATGGTGTTAGTTCAAGAAGATGAATTCGGAGCGGAGCATGTGATATATTATCTTAGTAGGACCTTGAATCCAACTGAGCTAAAATATTCGCATGTGGAGAAATTGGCCCTGGCAGCCGTTCAAGCTGTCCAGCGTTTTCGTCACTACATTCTTCTCCGTAAAACTATAGTTATTTCAGATTGCAACCCTATGATTTATATCTTGACAAAACAATTGCTAGGGGGCAAGTACTCTAAATGGATAGTTATCCTGCAAGAGTTCGACTTGGAGTTCGAGAAGTCCAAGTCTAAGAAATCCTTAGTTTTCGCGGAATTGATGTGTGATTTCCCTAGTGCTGACACAGAGACTGTGGCAGAAGAGTCCATTGCGGACGAATCTTTGTTTCTTATCAGTACTGTAGATCCGTGGTACGGGGATATAATCATCTATCTCCAAACCCAAACCTTTCGGCCTGAAGCTTCCAAAGCGGAACGTCGAAAAATTCGGTTTCAATCCCAGCCATACAGAATTATTGGAGATACACTTTATCGCCGGGGGGCAGACTTAGTTTTTCGACGTTGTTTAACTCACGAAGAGGCTGAGAGAGTTTTGAATGATTGTCACTCGGGAGCATGTGGCGGTCATATGTCTGGGTATGCCACAGCTCAGAAGGTGTTGCGCGCTGGCTATTTCTGGCCGTCTATGTTTAAAGATTGTATCATTGCCGTCAGGAAATGCCACAACTGTCAAGTGTTTGATCGCAAGATGCGCGCTCCACCTGCTCCTCTCCATCCTATAATTGTCGCTGGTCCATTCGCCAAATGGGGTATCGACTTTATTACTTGTAACCCTCACTCGGCCGGGGGGCATGCGTATATCATCCTTGCAGTTGATTATTTTACTAAGTGGGCCGAGGCGATGCCTACATTCGACGCAAGCGGCAAAACAGCTGTAGTTTTCGTATTCAATCATATCATAACTAGGTTTGGTGTCCCACAAGCAATCATTACTGACCATGGGAGCCATTTTCGAAATGTCATGATGTCTGAACTTACAAGCCAGCTTGGTTTGCGCCACGATAGCTCTACTCCTTATTATCCGCAAGCCAACGGTTTGGTTTAGTCTATCAACAAAGTTTTGGTTATCATGATCCGACGAACCATTGGTGTTCATCGGTCGAATTGGCACAACATGTTATTTTCAGCGCTATGGGCATACCGGACCTCAGTGAAAAATTCAACAGGGTTCACTCCTTTCCAGCTAGTTTATGGCTTGGAAGCTGTGTTACCCATTGAATGCGAAATCCCATCACTTCAAATGGCTGTCGAATTACTTCCAGCTACTTCCGAAGAGGAGAAACGTTTATTATACTTGGCTAAATTAGATGAGACTCGACGTGACGCTACATTGGCAATCGAGACTCACGCGAAACGCATGAAAGCTCAGTATGATAGAAATGTAACCCCTCGAAGTTTTTCGGAAGGAGACCTAGTGCTATTATATGATCAAGCTAACGATAAGCTAGGTGCTGGAAAATTCATTCCCATGTGGCATGGACCCTACATTGTAAAGCGAAAGCTAGCAAAAGGGGCTTATGAGCTAGTTGACTTTGATGGGGACTCTTTGGGTAAACCCAGAAATGGACTTTACTTAAAGAGGTATTATGCTTAAATGATGGGAATGGAGAAATTTTTAGATAGGTTAGATTTTCTTTCTAGCTAGCAAGTGTGTTAGTTTATTCAGTGTGCTTAGCTTAGAGAGTGTGTTTTTTCGTCATTATTCTGGCTTATCTTGGTTTTACTCTTGATATTGCAGATGTCGACGCCTCTCCAAACATATATTGGATTTGCTGATGGTGCTTGTCGTAGTACACGGAATATCTCTTCCGCAGCTTGGGTTATCTATTCGCCCTTTGACGAGTTAGTTTCTATGCATGGGGTAAGCCTCGGTCAAACAACGAATAACATTGCAGAATACAGTGCAGTGGTTGAATTATTATCCGAATCTATTTCATTTGGAATTCGACGTTTGATAGTGAGGTTAGATTCTGAACTTGTTGTATTACAGCTTAATAGAGTTTATGCCATTAGAAATCCTGTGTTATTAAGGTTGTTTTTGAGAGTGCGTCTCTTGGAACGTGAATTTGATTACATTGAATATCAGCATATTCCAAGGTCTTTAAATACATTAGCAGATGCAATTGCTTCTCGAATGTTGGACAGACATTTACGATAATCATGCAAGTAAATTTAAAAACTTTTCATCACATATGTTAAACAAGATAAGCCGGTAATAGTGATATATATAGATAGAAGTGTGTCAAAAAATATATACATCGTCTTCGATCATAGGTTGAAAAACACCTTATGATCAACAAAATGATAAGTACAAAAAGTCAAAATGTCACATGTGACTACAAAAGTGACTAGTCAATCACTGGTGGTGCTCTCTGTATGACACCACTGCACGGGCTACCTTACGCAAAAATCTCCTAAACGGTCCAGGGACCGCGACTACAAAACGCTGAAGTCTGATAGGAATGTCGTCCATAGTAGTCTCAAGTATGTCCACCGTGAGACGCTCTAGATCATGCTCCAACTCAGCTAGTACGTCTGCAGCCGCGTCCTGTGGGGCCGGTACCGGTGCAGCTGGATGTAGTCTATCAAAAGGCCGGAGGTTGGCTGGACGCTGTGGACCAACATCTGCATTTTGAAAATTTTTACTGTTAGTTTGAGACGATATATATGAAAAATAAAAAAATACATAATTAGAAAACTTGTGAAAATAAAAATACCTCTGTCGTCCCATTGTTCTCCCTGTGGAAGAACCATGTCCGGATCACCTCTGAAATCCATTCCGGCATACGGAAAGTCCTGTATCGAAAAAACCTGGTCCTCTAACCAGTGAAAGTAACTATCTGAGAATCGAACCACCGCCGCGCCCTCGTCAGGATGCCGGGCCATCACCGCAACCCATCGTATCAGCTTTGGCTCCCGAGGACCCAAGATATCAACAGTGAGTTGCTGAGGGATCAACATTGGAACTCTCTCCAAGGCAAAGCTCACGACTAGAGGCCCATATCCAAAATTTTTTAGTCGTCCGTTCTTTGCCTTGGTCAGTTCGCTCTTCATATGAGCCGACACAGCTTCACACCAGTTGAAAATGGTGCCTTGGTAACAGTCAATTGCCATCCGCATTTGGGATCCGGAAGCAATGTGTAAAGCGGCCACGCCGCAAATTCTGGTTACCGTGAACGCTATGACTTTGAGTTCACGCAGAGTGATGTGTTTTATCTCTATGCCTTTCGAATGGTGAGCCCCAGGTGTGCACCACTCGTCGCGGAGACTATCAAGGGATTGGCCACCTGGCCTAGTCCCCGCAAGACTAAGTTGCTCACCTCTGTTCGGCAAGCCAGTGAGAAAGTATACATCCGAGGGCTCTATCTCGAGCTGGTGCCCTCCTATGTAAAAGCATTGTTCTTGGACGTTCCATCGCTCAACCAGCCATTCCAAGAATCTTACCTGGCCCCTCATGCCCGGTATGGTCCAATATTTGTATAAACCGCATGCTCTTAGGGCATCCAGAGAAGGTTGGTGATTTATTGCAGCTTCATCTTCCTCTACATGCTCTCTTTCTCTCCAGTTTAACATGATTAATACCCTGCACATCAAAAATAGCAATTAGAAATTGATTTGGGAATTTTTGGTAGTTTTTTGAGAGAGTTGGGGTTTTGAAATGCGCACTTCTCGGAAGACGCACCCCGGCTTTGTAGCACAGGGCGCCCGGACGCGGCTGGCCTAAAGGTGGGCTGCGTCTCCCGACCATTTTCCCGTATGAGAAAAAGTCGGGGGACGCGGGTCATCCGAAGGGCACCCGCATCCGCCGAGAGGCGCATTCCAAAACCAAAACCCCCCCAAAAAATGAAACTAAGACCTAAAAATTAATTCTAAACGGATAGAAATGCAGAGTAGGATGTGTGAAATACCTGGATGAGACGGCGTTCGATTCTGACGGTCAGATTTTCCGCAGCGACCACGGGAAGTTTCTTGTCAAAAGCTCCTTTTTCAACCTCCAAAGTCAAACGGTAAAAATGATATGGTAAAAGGTCTTTTTATAGGTTTTTTGGATGAATTAGTTCATTTTTTACCATGAAAAGATGTTTTTCGATGTATTTTTGCCTATTTTAAACAGGTATGAGTAATGTGTCGCTTTTGTGCAGGACAAAGGGATTTCAAGGGAAATTGTAATTTTTTCACAAACAAAAATATCAGAGTCATCTTTAAGCCCTTTTCTGACTCCTAAAACATGAAAAGATCGCCGAGCGTTTCTTTTACACTCGTTAAAACAGAATTAAAAGACGGTCCTCTTTTAGCTCTTTTCTGACCGTAAAATCAAGAAAAGATTTCCGGGTTTTTGTCGTTTCAAACTCGATAAGGAAATAAAACGACGTGTCCTTGATCGCTTTTTACTTTTCAGGTCAACGACACTATTATGAAAGTACTCCTTGGTCGCAAGATCAAGCGGTTCCCCCAGGTATTATTTTAAACTTTTTCGGGCTTGAGGGACACAAATATACGAAAAAGTTCAACGTGGAGTCTCCTTTAGTTTTTTCAGACTCTCTAAAATTGAAAAACGCCGAGTTTCTCCTATACTGGGCTCGTTAAACTTTTACAGTAGAGGACCTGTTCAATTACAAACAGGAACGAACCACTCCTTCCTAGGGTTCGAATTTAAACTAGGTTGGACTCGTCCGAAGGATGAGCTTATAAACAAGCATATGTTATCCTCCTCAAGCTTGTTAAAAATAAAGAGGTACTTGCCAGAAATGGTGGGGGAAAAGAGAGAAGAATGAACCTGTTTGTTACCTTTTGTCTCGAAAGAAACTTTATCACCGCTCTTGAACACGACACTGTCTCGTTCACCTGGGTTGGGAAATCTTTTACCTCACAAGTTGATCAAACCACTTTGAAAGTCTTTAACCGGGTTCGGGGATTAACTTTGAGTTATTCGTCACCAAGCCATCTGTTGTGTCGTTATGTGTTCAAGAGGTCTGCAAGCAAAAACTTTCATCTGCAAAATACTTGTCATCCATTTGACCATCCCTGAGTCAGTCCTTACAGCAACATTTCTTCAACTTGAACAATGATTTCGTGTTGCGGGCTTACCTGCAACGGGTCGCTTTCTATCGACATCGACACATTATCTAGAAAGATGACTTAGGAATCGACAGTACCTTGAAGTCTGCATGCATCAATGGCAGGTTTCTCGCCTTTGACGTCAGTTTACATCATTGACTTTCAATCAAAGGATTCCGTGAAGTGTTCGACATCAAAACATCTATTCACATTTCACGGGTTGTGCTTGGTATTTTGAGAACCATTGACATTACTGGTGGTTTCTCTCACGCTTGTTAACAGTTTACATCATCGACTGGTAATCAAGTGGTTTCTAACATGTTCGACATCAAATCATTTAATCACATGGCTAGAATCGTACCAATTCGGGAAGTAGAAGTGAAGACCCTGGATCTAGTTTCCACCATCCAGGCTGCGAGGAGTTTTGTATTCATTATCTATGTAGACTAATCATAAACAGATGGCTGCGTCCATACTGTGTCTACAAAAGTCTATAAAAATGATGTACTGCAAGATCATTCCTGTATCAGAATAGTTAGTCCATTAGTTAAAGTTTTGAATCTGAGTATGGGAATGCCTACCTCAGTGATGATATAATCTTATCCATGTATTTTGTGTTGAAAATTGCAGGTTCCAACCAGGTCATCCACAAGACAATCCTTGAAATGATAAAGCGCTTCACCCTTCCTAGATATTACAAAACCCTAATCTATTCCAGGCTTCGCACTTTAGGGGGCAATCTGTTACACTAAAAAATGTCACCATGACTACTTACAGTTAGTATGGCTCAAATCAACAGTCATACTACCCTTTTTAGGCAAGTCTTATGCCTCTGCTATCCATCTCAAACTCAAAGAAGAGAGAAAGTCTTGTAAAAAATGTGTTTATCTCTGGGGTCGCAGGTTCTCTCGAGCCTTACCTGCGGGGACACTGATCATGTTCACAAAGTCTGCGTCTTTGGACGCTCTGTATGTCAAAGGACAGGTGCGTCCTTCTGTAAAAGGCAAAATGCGCAAGTTTCATATTAAAAAAGTTACTTGTGGTTACTTCTAGAACTTTCTAGAGGTCGGTTTGATGATTTGGATGCGCCTCCAGTTGGTTCATGTATCTCTATTAAGGGGGAACTTATCCCATCAATAAGGGAGCTATCCCACCCAAAGAGGGGGATTATCCCATTGATGGTGGACCTGAATAACCTCTTTACAGCACTATAAATAAAGGCATTGAGCCAGAAGGAGGAGAGGTTGAAGCTATACATTTTCTTTGGGTAAATGCTGCAGGAATTAGGACTCCCATTTAGAACCTTGTGAGGAGAGATTGTCTTTGCTTGATTCTACTTGGAAGTGGGTGAGCTTTGTCAAAGTAGAGGAAAACCCTTGATGGACCCTGGGAGGAACTTGCACAACACCAAGGCCAGGTTGTAAGAGTTTCTTTGTTTCGTTATTAATACAAACTGGTTTATTTTTCTCAATAGCTTGTGTTAATGAGTTATTTCATGTGTTCCTTGGTCTGCATGTTGAATATATGTTTTATTATATGAAATGCAAGTGCTTGGTAATTGTTTGATTGTTTGTGGTTGCAGGAATTGATGTGAAGGAGGAGCTCATCCGGATCGGCAAGGACGGACTACAACAACAGCGTTTTGGAATAAGGTAAGCCTAAACACTTGTAGTTTTCATGTTTTAAAAGGTATATTTAGAGAAAGATCACTCCATTTTGTCTTGTTTGTCGCTAGAGAGTTTAGACTCCTAGGGAGGTCAGTTGTGCCCGCACAAACGACTTTTTCCGCCACAACACGGTCATGCAGGTCAAAGCACATCACATCAGAGTCAACGAAACTCCGGCCAAGGCAGAATAACTAGAATAGGGTATCAGTAGAAGATGGCCATGAACCAACTTTGCAGCACCTACCTCGAGTACATCTCATAAAGGCAGAACAGCCAGCATAGCATCAAATTTATTACATTAATTTATTGCTCCCCTGTTTTTGAGACTGTTTGTCTCTATCTTTGTAAAGTGCATTAATGATCCCCATATATTATTTCTATGAGATATTATGTAAGATATTTTGATGCTTTTTGTATAAAGACCCCCCAGATGAAGTATTTGGGGTTGGTTGTTGGTTGATTAGGAAGCATTCTCAGACTTTGCTATAATTCTGAAGTTTTTCTGGAATAAAAGGCTGTTGGAACCATTTTTGTATGGCTTACTGAATGAGGAATTGTTGTTAAGGACCATGCTACAGAATTCTTAAATCATCTTATGGATCAATAAGTCCCTTCTAACTTGTGTTTTACAGTTTCTATGTTTATTATATCATCTATGTTTCATGATCTCAAAAATAAAGAAAAAGAATAATTCGGAATTTGCTTGACTGCACTCTGTCTTCAATCTTTGTTATTTTCTATGTTTTCTTCAGAATTAGTATAAACAGTGAATTCTTGATTGCTCCTATTTCCCCTGATTCTTTCATCCTGGATATTTGCTAAGGAATTCTTAACTGCTCTTTAACAGTACTCAGCCATTTTCCCTCTATCAACATGATGAAGGATTCTTAATTTCCCTTCACCCATTGGCCCCATTCCATCTGATTTCAGCCTGCAAATTGTTGCATATTTGAGTACCTTGCTCTGTGACACCTTTCTCTATTCAGAATCCTAATCCAGGAAGCTATCCTCCTTTGACTCCATCATGCCCAATGGACTGAAACTCTTCAGTTTTGCCTCACTGTTATGCTGAATCTCCATTCCTCCAACCAAACACAAAATAAAACCCTCGTACTTCATAACTAGTCTAACACATTTCAAAAACCAAGCTAAATTATAAAGAGAGAGCCCTCTCTAGATGTAGATTGGCTAGAATTTGTATCTAAAAGATTGGTCCGTGGTTACCTCGGCTGTATTCCCTTTCTTACAACTTTGGGGAACAGCCTGAGTGATAACGTCATTGGTGACTCTGCTGGGGACCTGAATAATTATTTGTTACTATTGTTTATTTCATAAGCTACAGATGGAGCCTAAAATTTTCCAGGTAGCTTTGAAAATGCTTTTTCTATGCAATTGTAGGAGCAAATAAATGTTGTTTCAGTCTATATCCAATCTAGTTTATATATTAAACAGTGTTCCCAAATACTTGATCAGTTCCTTGTTTCAATAAATCTTTATGAAAATTCAAAACTCCCATATTTAAAACTTCCTAGAAAGATACTGTTAAAAATTGTATCCTTCAAATATTTCAAGAAAAACCAAAAAATATTCAGAAGTTGGCTCCAAAGAAAAAGATCCGTTACACCAGATCAAATCCTGATCCAAATCCCCCACCTGTGTTTGAAAATCCTAATCGGATTCCCAGGATCCTTAAAAGCCAAGAGAGTCAAGAACATTCTGCTAGTTCACACCTTGACACACATCAGCAGAACCCTATCCGAACTGAGCTTACCTCTGGAAAATCACAAATCCATTTTTTCGTTGCTGTAGCTTCTTCAAACTCACCGTCAGCACTTCAAGCCATCTTTTCCACTCCTCCATCTACAGCATATGTTTCCACTGCTATCCCTACTCTTCCAGCTGTCACACTTATCTCTGTGAACATGGCAAATCGATATGCTCCCCTGCAATTTCCTGTAAATCTAGGGGCTATGCCTCAGGATTATCAAAGCAAAATCACCTATTTTGATGGTATTGGTACTTACACAGCTCAAAAACATACTAAGAAGATGACTGATTATTTTGAAAACTATGAGATTGATGCTAATGATATAAGAATGAAAGTCTTTGTCGAAAGCTTAACTAAAGATGTTAGAACCTGGTTTAGAGCACTCCTTGTAAACACTATCAATGATCTAGAGGCTCTTTATCAGACCTTCTTGAACATATGGGAAAAGAAGAAAGATCCTCTCCACATTTTATCATAATATGAAAACTTAAAAATAGGCCCACAAAAAACTGTTCAAGATTATTGTACCACATTTAATAATGTATACAATGCTATCCCTTAGAATCTCAGGCCTCCTCCAGGCTTGGCCTTGATCAAATTTCCTGATGCATTTGACTCTGACATGGCATACCAGCTTATGGAAAGAGCTCCTTGAAGCCTAGAAGACATGCAAAGTATAGCTGTCAGTGTTGAGGCCAACCTGATTTCTAAACGAACTCGAGCCAGAGCTGAAAGGAGGACACCTTTCAAAGAAGAACCTTCTGCCTTTGAACAATAATTAGATGTTATACTCAAAGGAATGGATAGAATTGGTGATAGAGTAGAGACAATTGAGAGGAAATCCCCTTGGGATGGTCAATCGAGCAATACCGTGAGAAATCCAAACTTCAGAAAAAACCAGAATCCTAATACTGGGAAGGTTGGCCCTGACCAAAACATTAGACCTCCATTCCAAGAAAATTTTGCTGAAGCTTCAACTTCTAGTGAACCAACATAAGATACTCAAATTAAATTAATGGGGCTCAATAGTGA
Source organism: Pinus tabuliformis (assembly GCA_031772625.1). Lineage (NCBI taxonomy): Eukaryota > Viridiplantae > Streptophyta > Pinopsida > Pinales > Pinaceae > Pinus > Pinus tabuliformis. The sequence goes on along the minus strand of CM062807.1, from coordinate 893,772,327 downwards.
ACAACAAATTTTCTTGACCCAAGAAGACCAAGAAGCTCACACTCTTAATCAGTTCCAAATTCAATCAGGTGAGTCATTTGATTTTAGGGAGGGATATGACACAGCGATCTATGAAGTCCACAAGCAATATAATCTGAGGAGTAGAAGGATAGATGTCCCTGAAGACAATAAACAGAAAGAAACCAAGCAACCTACCAAAGCTAAGGTCAAGAACCCTCCTGTACAAATTTTTCATAAAACAATTCATAATCCAAATCATCCAATAGTTGAAGATGTATCAGGCAATCAACAACCTAGAAAACAACCTTCTACTTCCATTCCTCTCAAAGGAAATGTGGAAGAGCCTCTAGAAATCAAGTTGGAAGCATCTTCAGCTCATAACAAGACTCTTGTAAAAGAGAAGAACACAGAAAATACAGCAGAAAAAGAAAATCTTGCTGCCCGAAATGCAAAATTACAAACAGAAAAACCTTGAAACCTTGAAACCGAAATAGGAAAGTTAAAGCTAGCCATTCCACTGTCAGAATTGGCCAAGCATGATGTCTATAGAGAACAAATCAGCAGACCACTTCAAATTCCATAAAAAAAAGATGCAGTAAATGTCCTTGATGATCAACCAGAATTAATTTTTGGCACTGAGGTAAACGGAAAATCAGTAGATGGAGGGGTTCCTCCTTTCTATGTTAGCCTGAACATTCATGATAAGATACATCATAATGCAATGTTTGATTTTGATGCTTCGCACAACTTAATGCCCAAATCTGTGATGGAGAAGTTGGACCTAGATATAACCAGGCCATACAAAGACTTGTTCTCTTTTGATTCAAGCCAAGTCAGATGTCTAGGGTTGATCAAAGATCTATGTGTATCATTAGTTCAATACCCTCCCAAGACAATTTTAATCGATGTAGTGGTAGCTGATATTCCACCAAAATATGGCATGTTGTTGTCTAGACCTTGCGGTGCAAAGCTCCAGGGATATTTACAGTTGGACATGTCCTATGCTACCATTTCAGTATTTGGTCAGCCAAAGAGATTGTATCAAGAGACTCTAATGAAATATGTGGTAAGTAGCCAGGAAAAACCTCAGAATTTTCCCATCTATTCCATGCATTCTAACATGGACTCCTTCATCCCATACAATGCTAAAATTTATCCTTCAATTGATTTCAAGGCTTTAGCATTAGAACAAGAAAAAATTGTAAGTGAAAAACCTATTGCTCAAACTCAAGAAATTCCTCTGAACAATGATACATCACACACTCAAGGGAAACCACATGAAACTGAAGATCCAAATCTCCCTAGTAAGAAAATTTCTAAGACTCTTGATACCAAATGTAATCATGAAATCCTATGGTACTTAGAATTTGATGGATCAGTCAATAAACTAGGGGCAAGAGCAAGAATTTGGGTACATAATCTAGAAAATGATCATGTTGAAGGACATGCTTACAGGTTGAATTTTAGATGTACCAACAATATTGGTGAATATGAAGCCCTCTTGCTAGGAATTAAATTAACCAAAAGTTTAGGGGCAGTTAGGATATCAGTATTGGGAGATTCTGATTTAGTCATTCAACAGATGAAAGGAAGCTTCCTCACTAATGATCCCAGATTAAGATCTTATAGAGGAGCAGCAATTGAAATACTCAATAATTTTCTAGAAACACAGCTTGCCAAAATTCCAAGGAAACATAATTTGCATGCTCACAGTTTGGCAATATTTGCCAGCACTTGTAAACTGCCATTTCAACCCAATCATCAGTTTACAGCTGAGATTAAACATAAGCCAACTGTACCTGACAATGTAAAAAACTAGCAAGTGTTTGACAATGATACTCAGATTAACAATTTCTTGACCCTAAAAGAAGAATTTTCCAGCACTAATATAGACATGGACACTGTTTATGAAGTTGATCAGATGGATAAAATTGAAACAACCATTTCAGCAGAAAGTGCAAGTAAATTGCTGCACCCAACAAAATTTACCAAGAAAAAGTTGCAAGATCTTAAAGAAATAAAACTTGACGAGGTCAGTGAAATAGAATCTGAAGTTATTGATTTAAAGGACAATTATTTGCCCACAGGATTAACTCCTCTGGAAGACATCTTTTATTCTAATGACATCCCAAGGAACCCAAGATGCAGCCTCTAAATGTAGACATTGAGGACTATAACATAGGAACTGCAGAAAATCCTAAGATGATAAAATTGTCCAAAACTTTGTCTCCTGACCAAAAGCTCAAATATGTTGAATTGTTCAAGGAATTCCAGGATGTTTTTGCTTGGAGCTATGAAGATCTCAAATCCTATGACACTTATATGATTCAACACACAATACCCCTCAAAGAAAATCAGAAAACCTTCAAGCAAAAACTTAGAAGGGTCAACCCTGTACTACTTCCTCTAATTGAAAAAGAAGTCAAGAGAATGTATGAAGCTGGGATAATTGCAACTATTAGATTTTCAGAATGGGTCTCTAATTTAGTGCCCACTAGGAAGAAAATAGGAGAAATCAGATTGTGTGTGGATTTAAGGAATCTAAATAAGGTTTCTTTGAAAGACCACTGTCCCTTGCCCAAGATGGACCACATTTTACAAAGGGTAGTAGGTGCCTCTAGGATTTCACTATTGGATGGGTTCTCAAGCTTCAACCAGATTTTAGTTCAGCCTAATGATCAGGAGAAGAATGCTTTTACAACTCCATGGGGAACTTTCAAATATGTGAAAATGCCATTTGGACTCAAGAATGCAGGGGAAACCTTCCAACGTGCAATGGACATAGCTTTTGCTAAAGAAATTCATGATTTCCTAGTCATATACCTAGATGATCTCACTGTATTTTCCAAATCAGATCAGCAACATTTAGATAATTTGAGACAAATGTTTTTAACATGCAGAAAATATGGTATATCACTAAATCCAAAGAAGTAATTATTTGATCTAGAAGAAGGAAAACTGTTAGATCATATAATCCCCAAATATGGCATCAAAATCGATCCTGATAGAATAGAGGCCATTTTACAAATTCCCCACCCCAGAAATGTCAAATAACTTCAAGCCTTCCTAGGGAAAATCAACTTTTTAAGAAGATTCATACCCAATTTAGCGGAATTGATTAGATTGCTGAATAACATGTTGAAAAAAGATTCCAAGGTTAAATGGACAGTAGAGGCCAAACAAGCATTTGAAGAAATCAAAATAGCTTTGACCAAAACACCAGTACTTACAAGCCCAAAATTTGACAGAGACTTCATAATCTTTTCATTTGCATCAGAACATACTATTGCTGTTGTTTTACTACAGAAAGACGATCAAGGATGTCAAAAGCCCATAGCCATATTTAGCAAAGCGCTCAGAGATGCACCTCTAAAATACCCAATCATGGAAAAACAGGCTTATGCACTTGTGAAAGCCATCAAAGATTTCAGAGTCTACATATTATACTCTCATATAATAGCTTATGTACCAAGCACTGTTGTCAAAGATATCATGACTCAAGAAGGGATTGAAGGCAAGAGAGGCAAATGGATTGCTACTATACTAGAGTATGATATTGAAATAAAACCTACAAAGCTTTTAAAAGGACAGGGATTGGCTAAACTCATGACTAAAACTAATTGCCAAACCCTGGATATTAATGAACTGGATAATGAACAGGAGATGGCAACTCCACAAATTAGCTAGGCCTTCCTAGAATCACCTTGGTATGCTGATATATGTTATGTATTATTAAACTTGCAAGCTCCTCCAGGGTTATCCAGAACAAAGAAAAGGTTTTTGAAAATGAAAGCTTCAAAGTTTTGTATTTTAGATGGTGCTCTCTTTTGGAAAAATCATGAAGGTGTTCTATTAAATTGTCTAATAAAAGATGAAGCTGATAAGGCACTCAAAGAATTTCATGCAGGGGACTGTGGTGGACATTTGTACTAGAAATCCACTGCTGATAAAATCTTAAGGGCTGGATTTTACTGGCCAACCTTGTTTGCTGATGTCAAAAAGTTTGTTACTACTTTCCATAAATGTCAAATCTTTGAAGGCAAGAGGAAAATTTTTCCTCTACCCCTAAGACCAATTTCCACTAAAAGACCATTTCAACAATGGGGTTTAGACTTCGGTGGGCAATTCACCCTTCCTCTTCCAGCCAACACAAATGGATCCTGACTGCCACAGATTATTTCACCAAGTGGATAGAAGCCATCCCTTGCAGACAAGCCAATGATTCAGTAATCATTCAATTCTTAGAAACCAACATCTTTTCCAGATTTGGCTGTCCTGAAAAAATCATAACTAATAATGCTGCTGCTTTCAAATCCAAGAGAATGATCAGTTTCTGTCACAAATACCATATCACTCTAGGCCACTCCACAGCCTATTACCCTCAAGGTAATGGTCTAGCTGAATCTTCCAATAAAAGCCTAATCAATATTATTAAGAATGTATTGGAGGAAAACAAGAAAAACTGGCATAAGAGGCTCATCAATGCACTATGGGCAGACAGATTAACTACCAAGAGATCCATTGGAACTAGTCCCTATGAGTTGGTCTATGGTATGGAGGCTGTATTTCCTTCATCATTGGGAATCCCTGTAATGAAATTACTGCAAGAAGTTCAAGTGGAACCCAATGATATTCAAAGAAGGATAAGTCAGACTATACATTTGCAGCAAACCAGAGAAGACGTATATCAAAGATCTCAAGTGCTACAAGAAAAACTCAAGAAGATATTTGATAAGAGGACTAAGGCAGAAGATTTCTTCATAGGGGACAAAGTTTTGAAGTGGGATTCCAGAAGAGAAGACAAAGGAGAACATGGGAAGTTTAACTTCCTATGGAAGGGACCTCTTATTATTCAGGGTTCACAAGGCAACAATACATACTTTCTAAAAATCTTGGATGATACAGAAGCAGAAGAAGGACCAGTTAATGGTTGGGTGTTGAAACACTATTTTGATATAGTTTGTTGATATATCATGACTCTAACATGTACATAAGGATGTTCAGTTTCTGCAGTTTATTACAGCAATAAGAAAAGGCAGGAATGTGTAGAAAATTTTAAGGAACAGTCAAGGAACTTTACCACTTTTGGTGTTGCCTCAGTTTTTATTTTATCAGAAATTGTAGAAGACTTGGGAGCTGAAAACACAAGAACAAACATTCAGACAAACTATCCAAAACATAGGCATAATGGTTTGAATCAACTCATGAGAGATGTGTATATTTTACATGGTCCTCTGTACATTTTTGTTTACTTACAGCAAAGGAAGATTTCAGAGTGCAACAAGAATTGTAAATAAGGCCATTTGACTTGTTGTTCTTGACTTTTCACCAGGAAAATCCATCCCCAAGTGGAGCCGGTGTTATGCTCCTATACCAATAGGTGTCATATTTCATGATTGACTGGTAAAAGTCCCTAATATGTCCATCCTTTCCTTGCTACAAAGGTTTTCCATATTTTGAAAAAATCAAAAAATTAAAAAATGTAAAGAGGGTATACCCTAAAAGAAAGATCAAAGGGCAAAAGGAATGAAATGGTTAAAAAAGAAAAGAAATGAACCCCAAATAAAGAGGACAAAGAAAGTGTGCTAGTTCAAAATGCCACTACTATTCTATTTTTGCAAATAATATGATTGTGTGCAGTTGGTTAACTCTTGCCATAGTTGATGAATCTCCAAACAGCTTAATCTTGGCCAGCTCATGTTTGAATTTCCTGTTTTAGAGATAGAGAATAAAATCTGTCCAAATTGTTCAATCTTGGCAGATAAATAGTTAGGTAGAGAAGCAAAAGATCTCAACAGTTTAATCTGAGCCTTTGGAAGAAATAAGGGCAGACTTAGATAGGATTGTAGCAGAAAGAAAAGAAGAGAATGAGGGTTTGCCAGCTCAAGTGCACATAATGGAAAAAGAAGAAAAGATGATAGGTATTGCAGGCTGGGTAGGTAGTTTTGATTTTGCAAAAAGAAACTTGTGGTAGGTTTTGTCTCTCAGAATGATTAAATATTACTTCTATCACAGGTACTATGGTAGAAGCATCACTAACTCCCCTCCACCCTTTCTCCAAATCATTTGCTAATTCCCCGCAGGGTGTTGAGATCTGCTCAATACTCCTAAATAACTCCACCTCATTTCATGAAAAAGGCCTAAATAAAACCCCATGTTACTTGGGTACAAAGCCACATTTCTTGTGTAAAGCCCTTTTCATGCCATTTTGCCTAAATTTTGCAACATTATTCTTAGCGCGCATTCATTTTCAAAAGGTTTCATATTGACAAATTCACTGTTATGATATTAAATCCCTACTAATTCTTCCCAATCCCCGTATTATGTATATATGGATATATATAACCCTTGAACATTAATATTCTGCCCCAATTTTCTTATAAATCATAAACGTTGTTTGTCGGGAATTAATGGTTTATTTGAAATACATTAAGAACCCTCCCCGCGCTCATAAGGAGTTAATTAACCTCCTGTTAATTAACAAACCTAATTAAGACCCCGCTAACCAATCAAACAAGTCTCAAAACCATTAAAAATGGATTGAATATGATTGGGCCTCCACGCCGTAACCCTGAGCCATCTCCGACATGCCGTCGACCGTCAGATCTGGGCCCGCTCATCCAACGGCCCACAATCGTATCGCAAGACACTTCGCTGCTATACTTTAACTCCCGGGGAGCCGGCGGTGTTGCCGTTGTACTGGGCAAGGATAATTTTAGGGGCGAATGTTCGCCCTTTGGCGAAATTAAGGGGTTTTAAATTTTTAGTGGGCGAATATTTTGTATCATAGTACATTTTTACAAATCACCTCAAATAGCCCACCTTATTTTAAGGGAGAGGGTAAAAAAGGTAAATTTAGCCCTTGAAATTAGGACTTACAACCTTCCATTCGCCCATTTTCAAGAATAGGTTTTATTTAAGTGAATCTATTCGCCCATTTTCAAGAATAGGTTTTATTTAAGTGAATCCTATGGGCCAAATACCATATTTATAAAAGAGGTATGGTAAATTAATAAAAATATAAATAAATGAGAGGTATGGTAAATAAATAAAACATTTTTTATATTTACTCCATAACTCACCTTATATACATGTAAGGGTGTAAACAAATAAAAATAAGTAAAGTGGAGGTATGGTAAATAAATAAAACGTCTTTTTATACTTACTCAAAAGGTATGGTAAATAAATAAAAATATAAATAAACTAGACGTATCGTAAATAAATAAAACCTATTTTTATATTTAGTCCATAACCCTCGTTCTATTTATGAAGGCTCAAGAAAGAGGTTTTATTTAAGTGAATCCTATGGGCCAAATACCATATTTGTAAAAGAGGTATGGTAAATTAATAAAAATATAAATAAACGAGAGCTATGGTAAAAAAATAAAACATTTTTTTATATTTACTCCATAAGTCACCTTATATTTACGAACACTCAAAAAATGGGTTATATTTAGGTGAAACCTATGGCCAAAATACTATGGGACAAATACCATGGACTAGATTGTTATTAATACCATGCAAAAAACCATTATTAACCCTAATATTAGAATTAATAAAAATAAAAATGGCACATGGTATTGACCCATGGTATTCACCAAAATGGCACATGGTATTGACCCATGGTATTCACCTGGAATGTAGCCTATTTAAATGGGGGAATTAAACCAGCATGTAGCCTATGCTAAGATTCACTAGGACTTTACAAAGTTTTATTATTTAGTGAAAGACTCGCCAAGATCTTACAAGATTTTATAATTGAGTAAAATATTCGCCATGCCTGGTGAGAGATTCGCCAAAAATTTATATATACATATTATATTATTGATAAAATTGCCTTTCATTTTTCATATATACCATGGAGATTCGCCCATTTATTATATTTATAAATTTAGGGGGGGTTCTTAAAATTTTCCCTGGTACTGGGGACACGCATCAACCTCCCGCCGTGCTCACTGCCTCCCCACCCCAAACCACCCTGGCCCATAAGCGGTGCGGGCCAATACCGCTTACTACCCTCTCGCTGACCCCGCTTGTTGATGTCACCGCCACATCATCCTCCCGTACGCCTGCGTCACGACAAACCGTCACATCCTAATGACATCATCCGACCAAAAAGCGCTAAAAATCCCCGCCAAAGCCAAATTTTGGTAAAAAGTCGAAAAAATGTCATTTCCGCCCATTTTCTTTCATTCTTCTCTGCAAAGTTATTTCATGCAAATTACGTCCAAGCAGCTGCTCGAGTATACAGTCCGCCACCTGGCCAAACAAAGTCCAGCATCCTGCTCTGTAGTTCGTTGGTCAACCTGCAATTGCACTGTTCGCCCCTAAAAAAAAGGTATTTACCCCAATTTTCCTCCCGAACCTGTAAATTCATTTTTCCCTCTGTGTATTTTACCCAACAAGGCCAAATTCAAGTAAAATCAATCCATAACTCTCAGAAAAAGACACCCAGAACTGCTCTTTTGCCCATTTTTTCCACAAAAACTCAACCTCCAGTTTGAAAACACAGTAAACAAGCATGGAAGCTCCTGTGGCCCTCAATATCACACCCCTCAATGCACCTCACAAAGACCAAGATTGGTTACCCTTGGCTGATAGGGATTTTCAAACTAAAGAGTTAGCTGGTGACATGAACCATCTCCAGGCATTTTGCCAAATTAGGAATAGTCATCTGAGCAACTTTGATATCTTTGGAATATGGGAATCTAATCTCCCCAGGTATTACCTACCCTCAGTCAATTTGTTCCCAGATATTATCCACCATTGCTGTGCAAACTATGACCCTGTTAGTAAAGCAGTTATGACCCCATCACAAACTGTTCTCTTCTACATAAATGTTGAATCTATCAATGAGATGTTACACTTCCATCTAGCTCAGCCCCTTGCTCCTCTTTCCATGGGATTTTTGATTGAGCAAGGCTCTCAATTGCCCAGTGCAGAAATAACCCAGATTGTTAAATTATTCATGAAGCCAGATTGCCAGCCCCAAGGCCCACCTCCCTATGGACATGCTTGGTTTACTGAAACTGGCAAGCTTATTCTTGACATGATATCCTTTATCTTGGGATTCAAAACTAGTGAATTTGTTGATGAGACCATCTTAGTTATGTTGTCAATGTTTACTCCAAGACAACCCCCTACTGTCAAATATGATTATGTCTCTTTCATTTCTAATAAAATCAATGAGCAATTCATAAATCTGGAAAGAGAAGGAGTCTTCATGTACACTTCATTCATATATCACCTTTTGCTATATTATCAGCTAGACAGTTTTTCATTTCCCATCAAGAAATTGGATTCCAAAGGAGAGAGGAGGTCTATGATCTTTTGGACCTTAGTCTTCCACAATGTTTGTGAATTCCCTTATACCTACTATGAGTTCATTGACTTGTTTATACATCCAACCTCCACTCTATTGATAGGAGCTTCTCCTCCTACGCTCTATGGTGATATAAAGAAGATTTTACAGCTCTCCAAAAACTACAGAATAGGTGACTAGTACCTCTACCAGAATCATACTGAGATCAGAATATATGGCTGTGAACTGTGCCCTTATAAGCTACCAAAATATGTGCCCATGAGACTGTTTGCACTGGAGTATTTCAGGCAACTTATCAATGCAAATTTAACTCGCTTTTGCAATGTAAAGAAAAAGGCTCAACTGAGAATAAGAAACCAGTTAGGCCCTTTTATCATCAATAAAATGGAGGCATGGGAAGATGTTGATAAGATATTAGGGGAAGACCTTAAATTGAAGAAAATCTTTTGGTGGGTGCCATATGACCCAAATAACTTTATAAGTGACAGAAAAGTAAAAAACACGCTCTCGGCCTATAAACATTTTAGAATACCTGAAATAGACCAATTTGCTAATCAGGATGAGTGTGTTATGAAACCAGCTCAAGAAAAGATAGAAAAGAAAGATCAATGCCTTATAATTCAGCCTCTTCGAGGGGGAAACCTCCTTTACATTACATAAATGAACAATTCTTGGATGATACAAATGACAAAACCTCCTTTCTATATATAGGAGTCTAAGGAGTCACAATATAATCCAGCCGACCTAACAATAATAATATAAAGCCACAAAAATAACAATAGAGGGATTCTATGGGGCACAGAAATAACAATATGGGGGTAATAGGGGCACAACAATATAAATAAGGGGTATAACTACAATAGTAATGGGGTAATCACTAGTATTATAGGGACCCAACATGCCCCTCTCCTTCAAAAAAGTGTTGTCCTCAACGCTTGAGTAGTTCTGGATACTTCTGCATAAAATTCTCATCCTCCCATGTGGAATCTTCAGCGGATAAGTTCTTCCACTTGATAAGATACTCTGAAATTGATCGATTTCGTAGCTGTCGAGTTCTTGTTTCTGTGACTGCTTCCGGTTCCAATATAATTTTTCCTTCCTCGTCAAGTTCTGGCAATATTGTTTGAACTGGGAGCTTGTCACCTATAACCTTCTTTAAACATGAAACATGGAAAACTGGGTGCAATCGAGAAGCTGCAGGAAGCTCCAATTTGTATGCCATAGTACCAATCTTTTCCAACACCTTGTACGGACCATAATACTTTGGTGATAATTTATTATCCTTCTTAGCTTGCTTTAGGGACATTTGCTTATATGGTTGTAGCCGTAGGAATACCCAATCACCTACATCAAAACTTCTTTCACTGCGATGTTGATCTGCCTGTTGTTTCATTCTATTTTGTGCCAACACGAGGTTATCCTTTAAGAGTTGGAGGACTTGTTGTTGATGTTCGATGTGATGTTCCACTGCCTGAACCTTAGAATTTTCTCTTAAATATGATGTGATGGATGGTGGTTGATACCCATAAAGTGCCATAAATGGGGTCATTTTTGTTGCTGTATGGAAGGAAGTGTTATACCACCATTCAGCCAGAGGCAACCATTTGACCCATTGTGTCTGTTTATCAGATACAAAGCAACGAAGATATCCTTCCAAACATTTGTTTACTATCTCAGTTTGCCCATCAGATTGAGGATGATAAGATGAGCTATGAGCTAACTGAGTACCAAGACAAGAAAATAATTCTGTCCAAAAATTTCCAGTGAAAATGGGATCTCTGTCACTTACAATAATCTTTGGGTTTCCATGTAGCTTTTGAACTGTTTCCATAAATGCAGTAGAAACTGTACTGGCTTTAAATGGATGTGATAATGCACAAAAGTGTGCATACTTGGTAAGTCTGTCAACTACCACCATGATGACACTCTTTCCCTCAGACTTGGGTAAACCTGTGATAAAATCCATTGAAACCTCCTCCCAACGTTGGCTTGGAATGGATAAAGGTTGTAATAGACCCGGTGTCTTAATTGTTTCAACTTTATTTTGTTGGCAAACCAAACATTCCGCCACAAACTTTTGAATATCTGATTTAAGGCCATCCCAAAAAAATTCCTTCTTAACCCTGTGGTAAGTTTTTAAAAATCCTGAGTGCCCTCCTAAGGGAGAAGTGTGCAATTCCATAAGAATCTTTTGTTTTAGCTGGGAATTCTTACAGAGGTATAAGCGATCTTTGTACCATAACGAATCATTTTGCCAGCTAAATGTATCAGAAGTACTGGAATCTTGTTGTAGCTTTCGAATAAGTGCCCACACTTCTTCGTCATTCTTCCATTCCTCCCTTGCTTCGTTTATCCAATCTGGTTGGATAATAGAAATGGCACACAACAATGCTTCCACATCCTCATCCTTTCTTGAGAGTGCATCTGCCACCACATTTTGCTTCCCTTTTTTGTAGATGATTTCAAAGTCATAACCCAACATCTTTGTGACCCACTTTTGTTGCTCTTCAGAGGATAATCTTTGTTCTAAAAAGTATTTAAGGCTATCATGATCCGTTTTTACCTTGAAGTGTCTTCCCATTAGGTAGGGTCGCCATTTCTTAAGTGCATGGAGTATTGCCAACATTTCCTTCTCATAAATAGCTTTGCTTAAAAACTTTCCCTTGATTGGACGACTTTCAAAAGCAATGGGTCTTTCATCTTGCATTAGAACAACACCAATTCCATTTCCTGAAGCATCACATTCCACAATAAAGGTTTTTGTGAAGTCCGGTGTAGCTAAGACCGGTGCTTGGCACATTGCCTCTTTAAGATGTTCAAAGGCCTTTGTTGCTTCCGGAGTCCATGAAAATGAATCTTTCTTCAATAATGTTGTTAGAGGTGCTGCTATTCTCCCATAATTCTTAACAAACTTGCGATAATACCCTGTCAACCCAAGAAATCCTCGCAGATGCTTTATGGATGTGGGGATTTTCCATTCCTTAATGGCTTTAATTTTGCTAGGGTCTACCTTAACTCCTTCATGAGATACAATATGACCCAAATATTCCACCTCCTGGACTCCAAAGAAACATTTGGATCTTTTTGCATATAATTGTTTCTCCTCCAATAGTTGTAGCACCTTGTCAACATGTTCAACATGATCCTTCCAAGACTTGCTGTAGATTAGTATATCATCAAAAAATACTAACACAAATTTTCTAAGGAATGGTTTGAAAATTGAATTCATCAAACCTTGAAATGTTGAAGGTGCATTGGTAAGGCCAAAAGGCATGACCAAAAATTCATAATGACCCTCATGAGTTCTAAATGCCGTTTTCGGAATGTCTTCAATCTTCATTCTGATTTGATGATATCCCGAACGAAGATCCAACTTGGTGAAGTAAATTGATCCATGCAATTCATCCAGTAATTCATCAATGACAGGAATGGGGAACTTATCTTTAATAGTGAGCTTGTTGAGCTCCCTATAATCTGGACACATGCGCCATGATCCATCCTTCTTGTGCACCAATACTACTGGAGCTGAGAAAGAACTTTGACTCGGTTGAATTATACCAGCCTCTAGCATTTCTGCAACCATACGTTCAATTTCACTTTTTTGGACATAGGGATATCTGTACGGCCTGATGTTTGGAGGAACACTTCCTGGAATCAGATGAATAGCATGATCATGATCACGCATAGGTGGGAGACCTTTGGGAGTCTCAAATACCTTGGAATGATTGTCCAGGACTTTTTGGAGATCTGGAGAAATAGATGATTCCAATGTGGAAACATCTAGCGAACATAATTGTGCAATTACACCTCTTTGCTCCTTTTTTAGAAGCTTTGTCATGCCATTAGAGCTGATTATCTTTCCTGGTTTCCCTGCAATACCCCTTAATTCAACTTCCTTTCCTTCCACAGAAAATTTGATGAAAAGTTCTTGAAAATTAAAAGCTATTGTACCCAAGGATTGTAGCCATTGGACTCCTAGTACAACATCAGCACCTCCCATTGGAATGGAAAGCATTGGGCTAGTCAATACATATTCTCCCATGGATAGCTTGATATTATGGCACTTTCCAGAACAATTTATTGTTCCTCCATTTGCAATCATCACTTGACACTCTGGTGCTGGATATAGGAAGCAATTCAATTCTTTTGCTACCCTACAATGAATAAAATTGTGGGTGCTTCCTGAATCAATCAACACTATTACCTTTTTCTTCTTGATTTGTCCTTCTATCTTGATGGTTTGAGGAGTGGTAATTCCCGCCAATGCATTACAAGATATGGTCGGATTTATTTGTTCTTCATCTAGGCTTTGTTCCTGGAATATATCCTCTTCTTTTGACCTTTCTTGCTCCTTTTCTTCTTCCTCTTCACAATCTATGTAGAATAATTTCTTCTCAGCACACTTATGACCTTTTGTGTATTTGCTATCACAATTGTAACAAAGCCCTTTTGCTCTTTTTTCTTCCAATTGTTGTGGTGTCAACCTTGTAGGTTGTGGAAGACTATGGGCAACAACACTTCCGTCTTTATAGTTGTGAATGGTATGCTTCCTAGTTGCCATAATTTTGCTTTCCATTTTTCTTGCTAACCTGAATGCCTTCTCTAATGAATCAGGTTCCCAAAGGCGCACATCATGTTGGATATTATCCTTTAAAGACCCTATGAACACATCAATCCTATGCTCCTCTGGAATATCTTTTACCCTTATGTTCAATTTTTGGAACTCCTCAATGTGCTCCATTATTGAACCCTTTTGTTTGAGACTTATCAATTGGCTAAAAAAAGTGTTGCTTTTTGTATCCTCATAATGTGCTATCAATTCTTCCGTAAAAATTGCCCAAGTGATAAATTGTTTACGAGAACAAAGCCATTGATACCATACAAACTGATTTGGTTCCAAATATAAAGTTGCCATACGTACCTTTTGTGTGTTTTGCACATTATTGAGATCGAAGAATTGCTCCATCTGTAATATCCATGTGGCGGGATCCTTGCCATCAAACTTCCTCATATCGATTTTTGGAATATGGTGATTCTTCGATCCAACATTAGCGTCTATGGAATCATGATTAACATTTCTTTTGTTCTCATCATGAGTTTCCTTTACTACCTTTTCACCATTAGTAAGTATTTCTTGTAGAAAATTAGTCAAATCTGTCTTCAAATCTGCCATGCCTGTCTTCAAATTTGTGTTCAAATATATCTTCAAATTGTCCATCTTAGCTTCCATGCCATTCATCTTAGCTTCCACGCCATTTATCTTAGCTTCCACGCCATTTATCTTAGCATCTGTTAGCTTTTGTGAGCGTGACATTTGTTGCACTTGTTCTTGTAATTTTGATATATCATGTAGCATTTCTTCCTCTTCTTCATGAGTCATGCTAGAGCTTTCAGGTTCCTTACTAGGTGTTTGCATTTTCTTTCCTCGGGGCATCAGTTACCGATAATAATGCTCTACTATGCCCTTTGAATTCCTTCAAAATAAATTTTCAAACCAAGCTTAAGCAAAAATTTAAAAAAAATCTACACACCTTTTTTCACTTTGTAGGAGCTCGATATTGCCTCTGATGTATCTCTGTACTTTCCAATCATCTAGTTCTGAACTTGTGACCTGTAGTAGCTCTCTGTGTCCTCTTTCCAATGCCACAAGTCTGACCCAAATTGGATTCTCCAAGGAAGAGTTATGTGAAATCTCCCACAGTGACTTGATTATAGACTAGTTCAGTAGAGCGAACTTGTACGACGTGCCACGAGTCACTGTTTCGACCTTTGGATCTGAAAAACACCCACAAGAAACTAAAGTCCGTCCTCTTTCTGTACCTTCTTACGAAATTTCAATCCGATCCCCAGAGAGAAAGTTATGACGATTTTCCCCAGGTCACCTGTTTTGAATGTAATTCAGGAGTCTGCAAAAAGACCAACTTCCTCAGATCATATCTCCGCAAATATTGCGCGAAAAGCTCTGAAATTCGGACCCAAGGTTCAGCGCGATTTCTTCTCAAATGGGTTTTTTTTGCGACTTCTGAAACGTCACAGAAAAAAATTATAGCGAAAATGCCACGATGACCTGTTTGGAGCAGCGAAACCCTAGAATCCAAAGCTCTGATACCAAATGTTATGAAACCAGCTCAAGAAAAGATAGAAAAGATAGATCAACGCCTTAGAATTCAGCCTCTTCGAGGGGGCAACCTCCTTTACATTACATAAATGAACAATTCTTGGATGATACAAATGACAAAACCTCCTTTCTATATATAGGAGTCTAAGGAGTCACAATATAATCCAGCCGACCTAACAATAATAATATAAAGCCACAAAAATAACAATAGAGGGATTCTATGGGGCACAGAAATAACAATATGGGGGTAATAGGGGCACAACAATATAAATAAGGGGTATAACTACAATAGTAATGGGGTAATCACTAGTATTATAGGGACCCAATAGAGTGTGCAGAGGGCACATTAATAGAAGAGATTACTGAATAAGAAAAAATGGAAAAAGCTATGAAAGATTTAGAAAAAACCCTTGACCTGGACTCTTTTGGACAGGTATCTTTCAAGCTACCTCAGCAAACCAGAGTGGGTACATCCTCTACTGGAACTTCACAGCAGCCTGTACAAGAAACTAGTGCACAGTTACAAGGTCTTCTAAGGGCAAGGAAGTGGCAGGCACGGAATAGCAAGCAATGACTAATCAGCAGGGTAAAATTCCTCCGGTCCAGAACAAACTAGCAGAGATTCCTACACTACATACTCCTATGAATGAGGAAAAAAGCAAGGAAAGAGACAAAGAAGAGGCCACACCCATCAGTGGACCTGCTGAGCAACCAAGTGCAAAACGGAAAAGATTGAATCCCATATCTGAAGAGGAAATCATTGAATAAACAATAGAAAGTCTAAGAGGTGAGAGGGTAACCAGCCAACAGACCTTCCCAGTGATAGAGACATCAACTAGCTCACATAGGCAGGAGCTAGAAAGGCAACATAGTGTGGAATTTTCATCCACTAGGCCACCAAGCAAGTAGACCTCTTACATCAAAATAACATTCACAGAGATAAAGGCTAGAAACGACCCACTAAGGCTGTAGATTTACAATCAATATCTTAAAATGCCCCCCACAAAGCAGCAAAGGTTAATGTCAGCATATGACATAAAAGAAGGAAAATGATCATGAGTTATTTTAAGCCCAAGGTACAGCAACCACAATCAGCAGCTGACTACATCAGGACAAATCTGGAGGTCCTAGCCAAGGACATTCTCCCAATAGACCAGATTGAGCTACATAAATAGACTGGGGAGATGGTATACTCCACGCTAGCTGATAAAACTGTGTTAGCTCATAAATTGCAAAACTCCTTGAATAATACCATTGCTCAGTTGGATTTAGAGAAAGCTTCTTCTCTAGCAAAGGAAAACAGGATCGAATCCTTGGAGGACATTATCATTGAACTAGGACTTGATCCCAAAGATGCCAAAGGCATAAAAGCAATAATGAAGAAGAAAGAAGAGGACATTGTTGCCCTCAAAAAATAGCTTAAAATGCCTCCTTCTATGCATCCACAGACTGTAGATGTTGTGCAAAAAAAATCTAAAAAGGACATGATGGACCTGCTCATGAGACTGAATGAGATATTGAGTGAGGCAGAGCAGGCATTGGAGAAAGCTCTACAAGAAAAGTAGGGAGAGTCGACCTCCCAGCCACCTGAAGTAGCTCCAACAATCACTACTGCCACCTCCACACTTATAACAACATTGTCTCCCACTGTCCCGGCATCAACAACAGAGGTAATCATAGGAGCAACATCAGCACAAGTAGCACCAGGCAACAATACAGTCATGAGCACAGAGCAATTAATAAAAGCCATGGAGGAATTGAAACTCCAAGTATCAGAGCTGAAGCAGGTAAAAGAAAAATTGGCAAAAGTTGAACAGAGTTATGATAAATCCAAGATGAATGTGGCAGAGAAAACAAGGGAGATCAAAGCATTGGAGAACAAGGTGAGAGCATTAGAAAAATACCTCTCTCTGCATAAACCTCTAGCAGAAATCAGGGGAATTTTGTGGACCAACATCACTCAATCCCTTAGTGATGTGTGGAGATCCATCAAAACCATTTATGAGTAGATTGACTTGATAAAAGTGGCCCAAGTGGAGATCCAAAAAACAAGAGCCTTATTGGGACAGATGCTTGAGCAAGCTAACCGGCTAATTCATTTTTTAAACACCAAGACCAGTGAAGAACTGGAAGCACTGGAAATTAGAGACAGAACAAGCACCATTCTAGACATCAAGAAAGTTCTAACCATGAGAAATCTAATGCAAAATTTGGATGGAAGATGCCAGGACATGCAGGTAGAGATTAATTCTTTCACAGAAAAGTTTACAATCTTGCATGAAAAAGGTTTGCCAAGTCCTTTGGGAAATAATGATCGTCTGATGAAACACATGGACTATGTATATAAATTGAATACATATGTTGTTGGTCAAATTAATACATCATCAACTACTTCAGGAGAGAAGGCACTTCCATCTGCCCAGGCCCTTTATGACAGCTTGGAAAATTTGTTCTACATAGAGCATAAGGTGAAGCATCTGTTCACCATCCCACCTAATTTCTTCAGGTACACAGAAACTGATGAAACTTTAAGGAAGATTCAAAGACATAAATTACCAGGATTGGAGTGGGGGAAAAGCATGTTAGAAATTTTATTAACCTATTTGCAGTATCTTTGGTCAATTCAGAATTTTGGACCATCTACTATAATGCGGAGAACAAAAATGAATCACAGTCATGCGGGTCAAAGCACATCACATAAAAGTCAAAGAAACTCCGGCCAAGGCAGAATAACCAGCACAGGGTATCAATAGAAGACGGCCATGAACCGAATTGTAGCGCCTACCTCCAATACATCTCATAAAGGTAGAACAGCCAGCACAGCATCAAATTTATTACATCAATTTATTGCTCCCCTATTTTCGAGACTGTCTGTCTCTATCTTTGTAAAACACATTAATGATACCCAGATATTATTTCTATGAGATATTATGTAAGATATTTTGATGTTTTTTGTATAAAGACCCCCCAGATGAAATATTTGGGGTTGGTTGTTGGTTGATTAGGAAGCATTCTCAGACTTTGCTGTAATTCTGAAGTTTTTCTAGAATAAAAGGTTGTTGGAACCATTTTTGTATGGCTTACTGAATGAGCAATTGCTACTAAGGACCATGCTACAGAATTCTTGAATCATCTTATGGATCAATAAGTCCCTTCTATCTTGTGTTTTACAGTTTCTATGTTTATTATATCATCTATGTTTCATGATCTCAATAATAAAGGAAAAGAATAATTCAGAATTTTCTTGAGTGCACTCTGTCTTCAATCTTTGTTATTTTCTATGTTTTCTTCAGAATTAGTATAAACAATGAATTCTTGATTGCTCTTGTTTTTCCTAATTTTTTCATCCTGTATATTTGCTGAGGAATTCTTAACTGCTCCTTAATAGCACTCAGCCATTTTCCCTCTGTCAACATGATGAAGGATTCTTAATTGCCCTTCACACATTGGCCCCATTCCATCTGATTTCAGCCTGCAAATTGTTCCATGTTTGAGTACCTTGCTCTGTGACACCTTTCTCTGTTCAGAAACCTAATCCAGGAAGTTATCCTCCTTTGACTCCATCATGCCCAATGGACTGAAACTCTTCAGTTTTACCTCACTGTTCTGTTGAATCTCCATTCCTCCAACCAAACACAAAACAACTTCATAACTAGTCTAACACATTTCAAAAACCAAGCTAAATTGTAAAGAGAGAGCCCTCTCTAGATGCAGATTGGCTAGAATCTGTATCTAGAAGATTGGTCTGTGGTTACCTTGGCCGTTTTCCCTCTCTTACAACTTTGGGGAACAACCTGAGTGATAACAGCGTTAACCGTTCTTCTGTTACTTTTCTTATGTTAAGTACAGGAAAACAGAAGACAACTAGTACGAGAAGAGCAGACAGTGTTTCAGATAGGTTTGTGGTGGGTCAGGGACCTACAATAGGCCCTGAAAATAACCCAGAATTATACATACAGCTTGGAGAGAAGGCTTGCAATACGAATCTTGCAATATTAGAGACAGTACAGGAGTTGAAAAGTGAAATGGCTTGATTGCGGGAGGATAACGCGAGGTTAACCATGGAACATGAAAGGATTATAAAGAGCCTATCTAACAAGCAGAATCAACAACTGTTGAATCCTAGTGCTGAGCAGCATAGGGTGTCGGAGGAGAAGAATCACCACACAGAACCAGAAGAGTCAGAAGGAAGGGAGGAAGAATGAGAAGAACGATCTGATAATGCTTCCGAGCAACAGACATCAAAAAGGCAACGGATAGAGTTGCAAGGGGAGTTTCGTAAGATAAAACCGCCACACTTTGATGGAGAATTGGAGGAAGCAGTCGAGGCTCGATTGATTAATATGAACAAATACTTCTAGCTATATGAATACGATCACAACCTCAAGGCACAGTTGGCCATTTTCTAATTACAAGGGAAAGCCACCCTGTGGTGGGAAGAAGTTAAGATTGTAAGAGGAGTAAGTGAACAAAATATAACTTGGGAAAAATTTCAAAAATACTTTAAGGAAAGATACATGACCGAATGTTTTTATGATGAAAAAGCAAGAGAATTCCTTGACCTGCAATTGGGACAACAAACAATGGATGAGTTTAACACACATTTTACTTCATTACTCTGTTATGTGCCTTATATTCGAGAGGAAAAGGCTAAAGTACAGAGGTTCGTCAGTAGTTTACCTTTGACCATGAGGGAAAGAATTGAGTTTGTTAACCCAAAGATGATGGATGAGGTAATACGTAAAGCCAGGATTTGTTACCAGAAAAGTAAATAGAAGGGAGAAATCCTGGGTAAAAGGTGGGTTGATAAGAGAAGCAACAAGTTGGTTGGAAATACTAAAGCAAATTGAGGTGGTGGTAACAAAGGATTTGCCAAAAGGAAAAACAACAGAAATATACAAAAGAATCCGCTCATACTAAAGCTAACCAATGAGTCTATAATCAGCGAACAACCTGGAAAAATAGACAATGAAGGGACAACAAGGCCTCTAATGCAATGTTGGGGCTGTGGTGGGCCTTATTACGTTAAAAACTGTCCTCAATGAAAGGGAACTGAATAGGTTTCCTAGATCTATGAAGCATCTACACTTGGCGATGTAGGACGTAGTTTACCAAGTATTAATTGTTAAATTGGAAACTAGGGCAAAACTCCATGTGGGTTAGCTTATTTATGGCAGCTGATAATTTTATTGGATCCCTCTCGTCGAGAGGTGTAGGATTGATCCAAAGATCATTCGATTCCGATAAGTATTTATGGAGATATGAATTTATTTTGTTTATGTAATTATAGTCAAGCCGACTAGCTCTTATGTAGGCTCTAGAAGCCCAACCGACGTGTCTATTCATCATCCTCATTTTGGTATAAATAGATGAGGATTTGATATCATTTGCACACACGTATTCTTGAGGTGATCTCCTCTCCACGTCTGGGTTTTTGGAGAAGGAGAGAACCAAAAGAATATGCTGGCCTAAGAAGGAGCCCTAGCTGCAAATGATGCCCTAGCTGATCCAACACAGTCAATTACTTATACGTTGTTCAGGAGGAGACCTTATACGTTGTACATAGAGACTTGTTTATGTTGATGTAGCTCAAGAAGATGAACACAACTCACAAATTGTCTCTAAAATTTCACATATACTAGAAGGAGCAGAGCCATAGGGATTTTTGGTGAAGGGCTTGACTGCACCTCGGATGGGTATAAGGTTCAGTCAAGCTAGATCTCGGTTGGATAGAACAGAAGGAACCTCAGATGGATAGATAATCTCAGCATAAAGATATCTCTGCTCTTTCAGAGGTACAGTATTGACATAATAACTAACCGCAGTAATAACAATGATCCTACAGTTGCTATGATAACCTCGACATTCTCTCCAAGCATAACTTTGGTCTCGACATATCTTTGATGTAGTAGATGTAGGTGATATTCCTGTAGCAGTCTCGGTATACATTCTCGGCATAATCATGACAACCTCGACATTACAATGAAGGGAATTCAATCTAAGAAGCAACCGCGGATAAAGGTTTGGATTTGCCGCTGATAAACTCGACATTCTCTGGACATATCTTATTCCTGTAGCTGTCTCAGTATACATTCTCGGCATAATCATGACAACCTCGACATTACAATGAAGGGTATTCAATCTCAGAAGCAATCGCGGATAAGGATTTGTAACCTCGACATTCTCTTGACATATCTTATTCCTGTAGCTATCTCGGTATACATTCTCGGCATAATCATGACAACCTCGACATTACAATGAAGGGTATTCAATCTCAGAAGCAACCGCGGATAAGGGTTTGGATTTGCCCCTAGTAACCTCGACATTCTCTCCAAGCATAACTTTGGTATCGACATATCTTTGATGCAGTAGATCTAGGTGATATTCCTGTAGCAGTCTTGGAATAATGAACAACAATGAAGTAGGGCTACAGTCTTAGCATCACTATGTAGAAGATCTTTTCATATATCATCTCAGCATTCAAATCTGTAATGATATTAATGTTGAAGTTAGATGCAACATATGATCACTGTATATATTGATATCAAGGAATGATCTCTGTGATATACAATCTTATGATAGTTATAAGATCATGAGTCCTGATCTCGATACAACTCTTTGAATGGTGGTATGAAAGATGATCTCACAAATTTGATCTCAGTGGCACTAATGTGAATGTACATCAATGATGATAGGGTGTTGTCATATGCTTGGTAGCAGTGATGATGGTGATCTCAACATTCACAGAATAAGGGATTGATGTCTTGGTCAAGAAGGATGTATATACGCAGCTAGGACAGGCCTTCTATATGCTACTCATATGCTGTCCTAAGCCGCAGTAAGGAGGTCTAGAAGAGGCCCTAATCTCAGACTTGATGGTGCCCTAATCCGCTGTCACAACTACAACTATCTAATGGAGCTTCTATACGTTGCAAATGAAGCCTAGCTGCAACATAAAGGAGACATATATCAGCATAAAGGAGCAGCATGGAAATCGATGTAACAATGTGTTAAATACTGTTGTTCTAAGGCATGGATAAGCATAGTGATGGACGCAGCATGGTTGGATGCAGCATGGTGAATCAGTTGAAGTATGAGGACTGAGAAGTGTGCCTTCACCTAAGTTCAGAACTGTAGTCCTTGTCATCAGAACTATCCTGTCATCTTCATGATGAAATATCTCTGATGTCTGATCTCTTATTTTTGGCAAGTCAAAGTGTTGACTTCAAATGTATTTGTACCATCTCTCTCTTTGCTGAACTTTGAAGATAAAAGAAGAATTGATCAAGGGTTTCCCCACACATTGTGGGGTTTGTCCCTGGCTTGCGCCATATCTTGTGTCCTCTTGTCTTGGCTTGTCTTCTGCATATTATATTTATGTTCTATCTACAGTTTATCGTAATGCTGATGTGATTGCTAATTGTGAAAATTTAAATAAATTGCTCTAGCATAGAACATACCTAATCTTAACATGGTATCAGAGCTGAGGTCAAGACAATGCCCAAGCAGGAGTGAAAAAGCAATCACCGAAGACAGTTGGTACAAGACAAAAGGATCAATGGGTTCCTCATAATTCACCTAGGGTGAAGTTGAAGCAGAGAATGTTATTAGAATGGCGCAGCAAAACTTCTGATGGCATCACTTCATTGGGAAGTTCAGATCTAAGGGTAGGAAGGAAAGGTAGATGTCTTAGTTATGAGTTCGGCCCTTATACGAAGGAGTGCCCGAATGACAGAGATGCGGGTCATCAAAGACAATGGTCGACTCTTCCACGAAAGCAAGGAACCCCAAAATCTCTTTTATGTACCTGATTGAACCTGATGTCCATCTCGGAAATGGAAGTCAAAGGTTACAAGGTGGCACTTATCGATGGAAAGGTACTTGTTTGAAAATAGATTTCTTTTTAAAGATGTTTTTGAGTTCAGGGTTGTATCAAGTTGCAGGAAGTCCACTGGGGACCATGTCCATTGACTCAGCTCTAGAGGTCTGTGAGTCAAATGGTGACTAGGATGCCTAAATTCAAAAGGAAGCATGAAGGTACATATTATAAGGGTACCATTCCCCTCATGCAACAGGTTCACAGGTTTGGAACAACCCGAGGAGTCTAAGAATCATGATCAAGGAATCTCATGTATTCAGGTAGAAGAAAGCCCTCTATGGCTTGAAGAAAAACACCTCAGGCATAATATGAGAGGATTGATAGCTGTCTAATGCCGCTGAGATTCACTAGGAGTGAAACCGATCCAAACCTTTACTCGAAGGTTGTGGATGATAAACCCCTCGTACCGGCACCTATGTCTGACAGGTGCAAACCCTCTAATTTATAGGAGACAGAGGGAGCTGGATTTTGAATGTGGGAAGATAAGATGCAAGCTTGTGACTACCTCGAGGATCTTAACTTTCAGAAGTTATATGGTAATGATGTCGAACCAGATTTGGGAAATGCCTTTGAGTTTCATTCGCATTGATGTTCTTCGAGAACCTCCGTTCGAACATATGTGTTGCAGTGAGCATGGTGAGATCATATTTGGTTGAGCCTCACTGGATTGGTACCAAGAATATTCTGAGATATCTTCAGGGAACAATCTGTCATGGATTGAGATACACTGCCGGAAATATGAAACCACATGATTATGAAGGGTGGGCAGGCAGTGTGGAGGATCACTAGAGCACTTCTCAGTGCTGTTTCTCTTTGGAATCTGCCTCGTTATCCTGGATGAGCAGGAAGTAGAAGTCGGTGACTCTGAGCACCACCAAGGCAGAATACATTGCTTATAGTATGGCCTTCTGTGAGGAGGTCTGGTTGCTGAAGCTCTTTAGTGAGCTGTTTGTACACATGATGAATACCACTGTGATTCTCTATGACAACCAGAGATGGGATTCGATTATTGAGGAATCCTGTATTTGACAATTGCTCCAGCAGATAGACATCGAATACTACCTTATCTATGGTAAGTCGATGATCAAGGAGGCTCCATCGCATTAAGATGATGTTCAGGTTAGAGCCCCGTGGAAAGACCAAATTTGTGATTTTCCCGAATGACTTGGAGTCGTCGAGAGACCTTTGCAAAAGGGTCCTGCATACATTGAGCTCTCGGAGATTTGGGGGGCTTGCAGTTCTATTGGAGCAACATACGACCACAGGGTGACTCACCCTCCCCTGGTGGTGCGTGCTGGAACAAGATGATTCACTCTCTTGTGGGACAAGATGATTCGCTCTCTTGTGTAGCAGGATGATTAGTTCTCCTATGAGGCCTGGATTGATGTGTTCTCCATGGCGATTGTAGCAGGATTGATGTGTTCTCCTGTGAGGCCTAGATTGATGTGTTCTCCATGGCGATTGTAGCAGGATTGATGTGTTCTCCTGTGAGGCCTGGATTGATCTGTTCTCCATGGCAGCCTGGATTGATGTGTTCTCCATGGCGATTGTAGCAGGATTGATGTGTTCTCCTATGAGGACAAGATTGATTAAGTTCTCCTGTCGAGGCATCCTACCCATGTAGTCTGGGACTCATGGGAAGTACCTCTCATCTGATCAATGAGCAGGGAAATGAAGTTAGGGACCATAGTAGTACGATGGACGCATCATTGTATCTACAGTACTCCCTACGCTAGGATGTACTCTATTGATCTGGGATCAATGATACTGGTCTGGGACCAGTGGTAGGAGTTGTACATACTATGACGCTGACTTTGGGTCGGCTGAGACTAGTCTGGGACCGGTGGTACATACTCCGAGACTGACTTCGTGTCAGTGTAGGACTGGTTTGGGACCAGTGAGAGTCATACCTACTATGATGCTGACTTTGGGTCGGTTGAGACTGGTCTGGGACCAGTGTTATGCACTCTGAGTCTGACTTTGGGTAAGTGGAGAATGGTATGAGACATTCTTGATCAATTCTTCTTCTTCTTCATAGTTCAGCAGAGCTGAACAGAGAAAAGCAGAGCCAGCAGAGTTGAGCAAAGCAGAGTAGAGCTAGCAAAGCCAGTAGAGCTGAGTAGAGTAGAATAGAGCCATCAGAGCTGAGCAAAGATGGGCAGAGTAGTGCAGGACACTGATGGCAGAGATAGTACAGTCTGACATATGGATCAACAGATGGAGTTTCCCCTAGTTGAGAGGGAGTGTTAAATTGGCAACTAGGGAAAAACTCCATGTGGGTCAGCTTATTTATGGCAGCTGATAATTTTATTGGATCCCTCTCGTCGAGAGGTGTAGGATTGATCCAAAGATCATCCGATTCCGATAAGTATTTATGGAGATATGAATTTATTTTGTTTATGTAATTATAGTCAAGCCGACCAGCTCTTATGTAGGCTCTAGAAGCCCAACCGACGTGTCTATTCATCATCCTCATTTTGGTATAAATAGATGAGGATTTGATATCATTTGCACACATGTATTCCTGAGGTGATCTCCTCTCCACGTCTGGGTTTTTGGAGAAGGAGAGAACCAAGAGAATACGTTGGCCTAAGAAGGAGCCCTAGCTGCAGATGATGCCCTAGCTGATCCAACGCAGTCAATTACTTATACGCTGTTCAGGAGGAGACCTTATATGCTGTACATAGAGACTTGTTTATGTTGACGTAGCTCAAGAAGATGAACACAAATCGCAAATTCTCTCTGAAATTTCACATATACTAGAAGGAGCAGAGCCACAGGGATTTTCGGTGAAGGGCTTGACTGCACCTCGGATGGGTATAAGGTTCAGTCAAGCTAGATCTTGGTTGGATAGAACAGAAGGAACCTCAGATGGATAGATAATCTCAGCATAAAGATATATTTTCTCTTTCAAAGGTACAGTATTGACATAATAACTAACCGCAGTAATAACAATGATCCTACAGTTGCTATGATAACCTCGACATTCTCTCCAAGCATAACTTTGGTCTTGACATATCTTTGATGCAGTAGATCTAGGTGATATTCCTATAGCAATCTCGATATACATTCTTGGCATAATCATGACAACCTCGACATTACAATGAAGGGTATTCAATCTCAGAAGCAACCGCGGATAAAGGTTTGGATTTGCCGCTGATAACCTCGACATTCTCTCGACATCTCTTATTCCTGTAGCTGTCTCGGTATACATTCTCGACATAATCATGACAACCTCGACATTACAATGAAGGGTATTCAATCTTAGAAGCAACCGCGGATAAGGGTTTGTAACCTCGACATTCTCTCGACATATCTTATTCCTGTAGCTGTCTCGGTATACATTCTCGACATAACCATGACAATCTCGACATTACAATGAAGGGTATTCAATCTCAAAAGCAACCGAAGATAAGGGTTTGGATTTGCCTCTAGTAACCTCGACATTCTCTCCAAGCATAACTTTGGTATCGACATATCTTTGATGCAGTAGATCTAGGTGATATTCCTGTAGCAGTCTCGGAATAATGAACAACAATGAAGTAGGGCTACAGTCTTAGCATCACTATGTAGAAGATCTTTTCATATATCATCTCGGCATTCAAATCTATAATGATATTAACGTTCAAGTTAGATGCAACATATGATCACTGTATATATTGATATCAAGGAATGATCTCTGTGATATACAATCTTATGATAGTTATAGGATCATGAGTCCTGATCTCGATACAACTCTTTGAATGGAGGTATGAAAGGTGATCTCACAAATTTGATCTCAGTGGCACTAATGTGAATGTACATCGACGATGATAGGGTGTTGTCATACGCTTGGTAGCAGTGATGATGGTGATCTCAACATTCGCAGAATAAGGGATTGATGTCTTGGTCAAGAAGGATGTATATACGCAGCTAGGACAGGCCTTCTATATGCTACTCATATGCTGTCCTAAGCCGCAGTAAGGAGGTCTAGAAGAGGCCCTAATCTTAGACTTAAAGGTGCCCTAATCTGCTGTCACAACTACAACTATCTAAGGGAGCTTCCATACGTTGCAAATGAAGCCTAGCCGCAACATAAAGGAGACATATATCAGCATAAAGGAGCAGCATGAAAATCGCTGTATCAATGTGTTAAATACTGTTGTTCTAAGGCATGGATAAGCATAGTGTTGGACGCAGCATGGTTGGATGCCGCATGGTGAATTAGTTGAAGTATGAGGACTGAGAAGTGTGCCTTCACCTGAGTTCAGATATGTAGTCCTTGTCATCAGAACTATCCTGTCATCTTCATGACGAAATATCTCTGATGTCTGATCTCTTATTTTTGGCAAGTCAAAGTGTTGACTTCAAATGTATTTGTACCATCTCTCTCTCTGCTGAACTTTGAAGATAAAAGAAGAATTGATCAAGGGTTTCCCCACACATTGTGGTGTTTGTCCCTGGCTTGCGCCATATCTTGTGTCCTCTTGTCTTGGCTTGTCTTCTGCATATTATATTTATGTTCTATCTGCAGTTTATCGTAATGCTGATGTGATTGTTAACTGTGAAAATTTAAATAAATTGCTCTAGCATAGAACATACCTAATCTTAACATGGTATCAGAGCTGAGGTGAAGACAATGCCCAAGCAGGAGTGAAAAAGCAATCACCGAAGACAGTTGGGACAAGACAAAAGGATCAATGGGTTCCTCATAATTCACCTAGGGTGAAGTTGAAGTAGAGAATGTTATTAGAATGGCGCAGCAAAACTTCTGATGGCATCACTTCATTGGGAAGATCAGATCTAAGGGTAGGAAGGAAAGGTAGATGTCTTGGTTATGAGTTCGGCCTTATGCGAAGGAGTGCCCGAATGACAGAGATGCGGGTCATCAAAGACAATGGTCGACTCTTCCACGAAAGCAAGGAACCCCAAAATATCTTTTATGTACCTGATTGAACCTGATGTCCATCTCGGAAATGGAAGTCAAAGGTTACAAGGTGGCACTTATCGATGGAAAGGTACATGTTTGAAAATAGATTTCTTTTTAAAGATGTTTTTGAGTTCAGGGTTGTATCAAGTTGCAGGAAGTCCAATGGGGACCATGTCCATTGACTCAGCTCTAGAGGTCTGTGAGTCAAATGGTGACTAGGATGCCTGAATTCAAAAGGAAGCATGAAGGTACATATTATAAGGGTACCATTCCCCTCATTCAGCAGGTTCACAGGTTTGGAACAACCCGAGGAGTCTAAGAATCATGATCAAGGAATCTCATGTATTCAGGTAGAAGAAAGCCCTCTATGGCTTGAAGAAAAACACCTCAGGCATAATATGAGAGGATTGATAGCTGTCTAATGCCGCTGAGATTCACTAGGAGTGAAACCGATCCAAACCTTTACTCGAAGGTTGTGGATGATAAACCTCTCGTACCGGCACCTATGTCTGACAGGTGCAGACCCTCTCATTTATAGGAGATAGAGGGAGCTGGATTCTGAATGTGGGAAGATAAGATGCAAGCTTGTGACTACCTCGAGGATCTTAACTTTCAGAAGTTATATGGTAATGATGTCGGACCAGATTTGGGAAATTCCTTTGAGTTTCATTCGAATTGATGTTCTTCGAGAACCTCCGTTCGAACATATGTGTTACAGTTAGCATGGTGAGCTCATATTTGGTTGAGCCTCACTGGATTGGTACCAAGAATCTTCTGAGATATCTTCAGGGAACAATCTGTCATGGATTGAGATACACTGCCGGAAATATGAAACCACATGATTATGAAGGGTGGGCAGGCAGTGTGGAGGATCACTAGAGCACTTCTCAGTGTTGTTTCTCTTTGGAATCTGCCTCGTTATCCTGGATGAGCAGGAAGTAGAAGTCGGTGACTCTGAGCACCACCAAGGCAGAATACATTGCTGATAGTATGGCCTTCTGTGAGGCGGTCTGGTTGCTGAAGCTCTTCAGTGAGCTGTTTGTACACATGATGAATACCACTGTGATTCTCTGTGACAACCAGAGATGGGATTCGATTATTGAGGAATCCCGTATTTGACAATTGCTCCAGCAGATAGACATCGAATACTGCCTTATCTATGGTAAGTCGATGATCAAGGAGGCTCCATCGCATTAAGATGATGTTCAGGTTAGAGCCCCGTGGAAAGACCAAATTTGTGATTTTCCCGAATGACTTGGAGTCGTCGAGAGACCTTTGCAAAAGGGTCCTGCATACATTGAGCTATCGGAGATTTGGGGGCCTTGCAGTTCTATTGGAGCAACATATGACCATAGGGTGACTCACCCTCCCATGGTGGTGCGTGCTGGAACAAGATGATTCACTCTCTTGTGGGACAAGATGATTCGCTCTCTTGTGTAGCAGGATGATTAGTTCTCCTGTGAGGCCTGGATTGATGTGTTCTCCATGGCGATTGTAGCAGGATTGATGTGTTCTCTTGTGAGGCTTAGATTGATGTGTTCTCCGTGGCGATTGTAGCAGGATTGATGTGTTCTCCTATGAGGCCTGTATTGATGTGTTCTCCATGGCAGCCTGGATTGATGTGTTCTCCATGGCAATTGTAGCAGGATTGATGTGTTCTCCTATGAGGACAAGATTGATTAAGTTCTCCTGTCGAGGCATCCTACCCATGCAGTCTGGGACTCATGGGAAGTACCTCTCATCTGATCAATGAGTAGGGAAATGAAGTTAGGGACCATAGTAGTACCGATGGACGCATCATTGTATCTATCGTACTCCCTATGCTAGGATGTACTCTATTGATCTGGGATCAATGATACTGGTCTGGGACCGATGGTAGGAGTTGTACATACTATGATGCTGACTTCGGGTCGGCTGAGACTTGTCTGGGACCGGTGGTACATACTCCGAGACTGACTTCGTGCCAGTGCAGGACTGGTTTGGGACCAGTGAGAGTTGTACCTACTATGATGCTGACTTTGGGTCGGTTGAGACTGGTCTGGGACCAGTGTTATGCACTCTGAGTCTGACTTTGGGTCAGTGGAGAATGGTATGAGACATTCTCGATCAATTCTTCTTCTTCTTCATAGTTCAGCAGAGCAGAGTAGAGCTAGCAGAGTTGAGCAAAGCAGAGCAGAGCTAGCAAAGCCAGCAGAGCTGAGTAGAGTAGAGCAGAGCCAGCAGAGCTGAGCAAAGATGGGCAGAGCAGTGCAGGGCACTGATGGCAGAGATAATACAGTCGGACATATGGATCAGCAGATGGAGTTTCCCCTAGTTGAGAGGGAGTGTTAAATTGGAAACTAGGGCAAAACTCCATGTGGGTTAGCTTATTTATGGCAGCCGATAATTTTATTGGATCCCTCTCGTCGAGAGGTGTAGGATTGATCCAAAGATCATCCGATTCCGATAAGTATTTATGGAGATATGAATTTATTTTGTTTATGTAATTATAGTCAAGCCGACCAGCTCTTATGTAGGCTCTAGAAGCCCAACCGACGTGTCTATTCATCATCCTCATTTTGGTATAAATAGATGAGGATTTGATATCATTTGCACACATGTATTCTTGAGGTGATCTCCTCTCCACGTCTGGGTTTTTGGAGAAGGAGAGAACCAAAAGAATACGCTGGCCTAAGAAGGAGCCCTAGCTGCAGATGATGCCCTAGCTGATCCAACGCAGTCAATTACTTATACGATGTTCAGGAGGAGACCTTATACGCTGTACATAGAGACTTGTTTATGTTGACGTAGCTCAAGAAGATGAACACAAATCGCAAATTCTCTCTGAAATTTCACATATACTAGAAGGAGCAGAGCCGCAGGGATTTTCGGTGAAGGGCTTGACTGCACCTCGGATGGGTATAAGGTTCAGTCAAGCTAGATCTCAGTTGGATAGAACAGAAGGAAACTGAGATGGATAGATAATCTCAGCATAAAGATATCTTTGCTCTTTCAGAGGTACAATATTGACATAATAACTAACCGCAGTAATAACAATGATCCTACAGTTTCTATGATAACCTCGACATTCTCTCCAAGCATAACTTTGGTCTCGACATATCTTTGATGCAGTAGATCTAGGTGATATTCCTGTAGCAGTCTCGGTATACATTCTCGGCATAATCATGACAACCTCGACATTACAATGAAGGGTATTCAATCTCAGAAGCAACCGCGGATAAAGGTTTGGATTTGCCGCTGATAACCTCGACATTCTCTTTCCTGTAGCTGTCTCGGTATACATTCTCGGCATAATCATGACAATCTCGACATTACAATGAAGGGTATTCAATCTTAGAAGCAACCGCGGATAAGGGTTTGTAACCTCGACATTCTCTCGACATATCTTATTCCTGTAGCTGTCTCAGTATACATTCTCAGCATAATCATGACAACCTCGACATTACAATGAAGGGTATTCAATCTCAGAAGCAACCGCGGATAAGGGTTTGGATTTGCCTCTAGTAACCTCGACATTCTCTCCAAGCATAACTTTGGTATCGAAATATCTTTGATGTAGTAGATCTAGGTGATATTCCTGTAGCAGTCTCGGAATAATGAACAACAATGAAGTAGGGCTACAGTCTTAGCATCACTATGTAGAAGATCTTTTCATATATCATCTCGACATTCAAATCTGTAATGATATTAACGTTCAAGTTAGATGCAACATATGATCACTGTATATATTGATATCAAGGAATGATCTCTGTGATATACAATCTTATGATAGTTATAGGATCATGAGTCCTGATCTCGATACAACTCTTTGAATGGTGGTATGAAAGATGATCTCACAAATTTGATCTCAGTGGCACTAATGTGAATGTACATCAACGATGATAGGGTGTTGTCATACGCTTGGTAGCAGTGATGATGGTGATCTCAACATTCGCAGAATAAGGGATTGATGTCTTGGTCAAGAAGGATGTATATACGCAGCTAGGACAGGCCTTCTATATGCTACTCATATGCTGTCCTAAGCCGCAGTAAGGAGGTCTAGAAGAGGCCCTAATCTCAGACTTGAAGGTGCCCTAATCCGCTGTCACAACTACAACTATCTAAGGGAGCTTCTATACATTGCAAATGAAGCCTAGCCGCAACATAAAGGAGACATATATCAGCATAAAGGAGCAGCATGGAAATCGCTGTATCAATGTGTTAAATATTGCTGTTCTAAGGCATGGATAAGCATAATGATGGAGGCAACATGGTTGGATGCAGCATGGTGAATCAGTTGAAGTATGAGGACTGAGAAGTGTGCCTTCACCTGAGTTCAGATCTGTAGTCCTTGTCATCAGAACTATCCTGTCATCTTCATGATGAAATATCTCTGATGTCTGATCTCTTATTTTTGGCAAGTCAAAGTGTTGACTTCAAATGTATTTGTACCATCTCTCTCTCTGCTGAACTTTGAAGATAAAAGAAGAATTGATCAAGGGTTTCCCCACACATTGTGGGGTTTGTCCCTGGCTTGCGCCATATCTTGTGTCCTCTTGTCTTGGCTTGTCTTCTGCATATTATATTTATGTTCTATCTGCAGTTTATCGTAATGCTGATGTGATTGCTAACTGTGAAATTTTAAATAAATTGCTCTAGCATAGAACATACCTAATATTAACATTAATGCTACCCTGGAAGATCGTCAGGTGGAGTACCAGCCGACCATGGTGGAGTTTGAAGGTAAGATCTTAGACCTTGCTGTAACTGTTTTAATTGATCTTGGAGCTACGTTAAGTTATATTAGTCCTAAGGTTGTGGAGCATTGTAAATTGCAACCTGTTAAATTTAAAGACCCTTGGCTAGTACAGCTGGCAACAGGGGCAAAGAGACGAGTGCTTGCTAAGGTCAATAACTACCCTTTAAAGATAGCAGGACAGCCAGTGATGGCAGATTTAAACGTGCTTCCCCTTGGTTCGTATGATGTATTGATTGGTATGGATTGGTTAGAAAAACACTGGTCCATTATAAACTATAAAACAAAGACTATCTGTTACAAAGATGAGCTTGGAGCAAAGCAAGAGATGCAAGGAGTTAAGCGGCCAGTGCAGATTCGGCCAATAACTGCCTCTCAGTTGGCAAAATGCATTAGGAAAGGATGTTAGATTTATGCCATCCAAGTGGGTTATGCCAACTCGAAAAATAAAACAACCACATTGGAAAACATTCCTATGATACAAGAATTTGTTGATGTGTTTCCGAAAGAGATTCCTGGACTGCCACCCAAGAGAGACATATATTTTACCATTGAATTGGTGCCAAGGGCAGCCCCGGTATCCCGAGAACCCTACAAAATGAGCATACCAAAATTGACAGAGTTGAAAATGCAATTATAGGAGCTATTAGACAAAAACTACATTCGCCCCAGTGTGTCACCTTAGGGAGCCCCAGTATTGTTCATTAAGAAGAAAGACGGGACCCTTCGCATGTGTATGGATTATCGTCAATTGAATAAATTGACAATAAAAAATAAGTATCCTCTACCCCGTATTGATGAACTTTTTGATCAAGTAAAAGGAGCAATGATATTCTCAAAGATTGATTTGTGATCAGGGTATCACCAAATTAGGATTAAAGAAGAAGACATAGCTAAAACTACTTTTAGAACACGATATGGTCATTATGAGTTTGTGGTGTTACCCTTTGGGTTAACCAACACCCCCGCAACCTTTATGTGTTTAATGAACAACATATTTCATCAGTATTTGGATAAGTTTGTGCTGATTTTTATTGATGATATACTGATATATTCCCGAACTATGGAGGAGCATAAGGAGCATCTCAGATTGGTACTGCAAACCCTCCGAGAACACCAATTATACGCCAAGTTCAGCAAGTGTGATTTCTTTAAGGAACAAATACAATATTTGGGACATATAATCACTAAAGAAGGGATCGCAGTGGATCCCGAAAAGATAAGGACCATAACAGAATGGCTGGTACGAAAGGATGTGGCAGACATCAGATCCTTCATGGGGATAGCAAGTTATTACAGACATTTTGTAGAAGGATTTTCGAGAGTAGCTTCTCTTATCACTTCCTGACAGAAAAAGGGAAGAACCTTTAGATGGACCCCAGAATGACAAAAAAGTTTTGAGGAACTTAAGCATCTGCTCACCACCGCACCCATTCTAAGCATAACCGATCCTAGTAAATATTATGTGGTGTGAACAGACGCAAGTAAGGAAGGAGTAGGAGGCGTGTTAATGCAAGGAGGGAAGGTAATTGCTTACGAGTCAAGAAAATTAAAAGAGCATGAGTAGAAATATTCTGCTTATGATCTGGACTTGGTAGTCGTCATTCATGCTTTAAAAACGTGGCGGCATTATCTTATGGGAATAAATTTTTTATTATTGACAGACCACCATAGTCTGACTAATTACTTTAGTCAACCCACCTTAAATGCTAGGCAAGCATGGTGGGTAGATTTCTTAAGTGGCTTTGATTTTGAGATCAAGCATTTAAAAGGGAAAGAGAACCAGGTGGCAGAAGCTTTAAGTCGAAAATTACAATGTCTCTATGAGATTTCTTGCAGCGAAGGAAAAAGTACCTTCGAAGAAATGATTAGGAAGGTAGTAGAACAAGATGCAGCATATAAGCAAATTAGACAGCAAGTTCAGCACTCAACCAGCAAGGAAAATCAGCAAGTTGTGCTATGGATGCTGCTGGAATGTTGTATTATAAGAAAAGGTTGTATTTGCCCAACCAAAACAGCATTAAAAACTTGATTTTTGATGAATTTCATAAAAGTCACTATGTTAGATACCCAAGATATCAGAAAATGATCACTGCACTCCGAAAATAATATTATTGGCTTGGCATGAAGAAAGATGTGGCTGAATACTTGGCACATTTTTTGGAGTGCCAACAAATTAAATCAGAACACCAACACCCTGCGGGGTTATTACAACCATTACCCATTCCGGAATGGAAGTGGGAAACCATCTCTATGGACTTCATAACGGGTTTGCCCAAGTCAAAGAAAAATAACGACTCCATCATGGTGGTGGTGGACAAGTTAAGTAAATCAACACATTTTATACTTGTGCAATCTACTTACAGAGTTGTGTAGATCGCCCATATTTTTATGCAGAATATATTTAGGCTACATGGGTTACCAAAAACAATAATTTCAGACCATGATGTAAAATTTACATCAGTCTTTTGGAAAATATTGTTTGGAGAATTGGGAACTCAGCTGAATTTCAATATAGCTTATCACCCTCAGACTGACGGAAAAACAGAACAGGTGAACCAGGTGGTGGAAGACATGCTAAGAGCATATGTAATGCAGCAACCAACCAAGTGGGAAGATTATTTGCACTTGGTCGAGTTCGTGTACAATAATGGCTATCATACATCATTGCAAATGAGCCCATTTGAAGTATTGTATGGGCAGAAGTGTCACACGTCCTCAAGTTGGGGTGGACCAAAAGACAAATTGATGTTAGGTCCTAAAATACTTAAAGAAATGGAGGAAATGGTTAAGAAGGTATGGTCCAATCGAAAGGCAGCTCAGGATAGGCAAAAGATCTTTGCTGACCAGAAAAGCAAGTTTAAGGAATATCAAGTCAGTGATCATGTGTATGTGAGAATTCTTGCAAAATAGAGCACGTTACAGTGGAGTCGGAGCGCCAAGCTAGCACCCTAATTCTATGGACCATTTCAGATTTTGGCAAGAGTTGGCTCAGTGGCATACCAGCTTGCTCTGCCAAGTCATATTGCGGTCCACAACATTTTCCATGTGTCGGTGCTTAAAAAATACATTTATGATCTGAAGCATGTAATCAGTTGGCAGGATATCCAGGTAAGAAAGAATCCTAGTTAGGCCAACCGGATTTGTTGACTAAGGGAAAACTGACTTAAATTATTGTATGTTTCAGGTTGAACCAGAAGGAGAAATTTTGGTCGAGCCATTGAATATACTAGATCGGAGAGAAGTAACGCTGCGGAAATGAGTCATCACCCAGGTTAAAGTGCAATGGCAGCACTTTGGGCTAGATGAGGCCACCTGGGAGGATGAACAACTCATGAGAGAAGTTTATCTCAGACTGTTTGCAGCTAGAAAACATCGGGACGATGTTTGATTTCAGGGGGGGAAGATGTAATATCCCTAGAATGCTGTAAATATTTTATTTACCATAGTGAAAACAAACTGAAGGATTGTGGTTATTATCTGTTTGAATTAATTAATATTTTTATTTTATTGAAAAAAAATGAATGAGAAATGATTCCTAGTGAAGAGGAGATCATGTAACTTCTGAGGAGGGAAGTTAAAAGAAACAGTTGCTGGAACCCTAACTACCTCCCCTAACCGTGGAGGGCTTCCAAGAAAAGGAAGTGAGGGGAGGAAAAACTGCTCTGGAGGGATAGGCAGTGAGAAGGGGGAAAGCTTGCTATGTCTGGTGATGATCAGATAGCAAGAGCGTAGAGTGCTAGCAACCTGCAAAATATTGTACGTCTTATGAGTAAGCTAGGGCGAAGATTTGGTCTCGAAAGACAATCTCATGGTTGGGTGGTGTGACTAGCTACATCCGATGGTGACCTCTCCTTGTGGAGATACTTAATTAAAAGCACCCAGGTATGAGGTACCTTCTGGTAAATTGTTGTTAGGACAAATATGTTAGAAGTGATTTTGCAAGTAGAAGGTTCTTTTGTTTAATAGTAGATATTAGCTATATACATTTATAGATGAACCAAATCCATATCTAATTACAGAGTTGAAATTTTCATAAATGGAAAGGAAATTATAACTGTTGAAGTTGTAACTGTCAAAACAAAATTTACATATTGTGGATAGAATTATAGTTTATTCAACTATTTATTTTTACGTCCTCGATACGTCCCCACTGTGTATATAATTCTTATTGAAGGTAAAAAAAGACTCAGTACTGACAATTTGTGAAATTGGAAGACTGTAAAGATTATTGATGCAGTTCTGTGAAGTGCGGGAATAAGCAAGGAAAAAAAACACATAGTACTGTTCCATTCTTTAAAAGCAAACAAAATACTTAAAATTAAACAGAACAGTAAGGGGTGAACACGTATCGGGCCACATGGGTAAAACTGTACAAATTCATTCTTTCTGAGAATATACAGACAAGATTAAATAATATAGAAGGCCGAGAATCGCTCTTCAAACTTGAACTATAGGAGCTATCATAGAATAGTTGTTTTGCATGTAAGTATAAACAAATAAGAAGAACTTAAAAAAAAAAAAAAAGCTCGGACTCGCTCAGGCTTTTAGTCATTTGAATTCCTGAATGGACCCAAATGACTCGTGAGGACAACTATAAAAAGAAGCCTCACTTGTTGAACTGGAATGTACAAGGAGTAAAAACCCTCTACGTAAATTTTCAAAAATTCAACAGTCGAGAGCAATTCCATAGACACAATGGTGTTTGGAGAGAAACTTTTAAGAAAAATTTAAACCCAAACTCAGTATGACTCAAGAAACTTAGGTACAAAACCTACTCAGAATATGTCGAATGAAGAAAAGCCCAAAGGGGATTTTTCCAGAACTCTTTTACATGGCATTTAAAGGCAAGAAAAATTATAACTGCAATGTATCGGTGCATAATGGCTCGAGGCCGCATCTAAAAGAAACGAGAACCATAACCCTTCTGCACAAACCTTATTGATCAAAAAGACACAAGAATAGAACTCATGCGAGGTAAATATGAAAACCCACATAGATATATATTGTATAAAGCATGGAAAAGTTCAAACAAGCGTGTACTGTTACAGTCGCTTCAGAAAGTTACATTACAACCGGAGATTATACATATGGGCTTCCAGCCGATAAACCCTTACACAGTAAAACAATTTAATCAAAAGAACTAACCAGTTCAGAGTGACCGCATCGTCGTGGGTGTGAAGCCACTAGAATTCCGGCACTTCCAGAGAAAGACAATAAGAAAACCTGAGGACGATCTCGGGTCGAAAAGGGTGAAAACCCCTGAACCCTGTACATTCAACGAGTATGTAATATTAACAATAAGACATTAACATGAGAGAGCTAGACCCATTGACTGTCCCAGATCAAAACCCTAGTCAAGAAGCATTTTGACCCGTAGTAAGTCTTACCCGGGAATTGTCGAAGCCACCTCTGAAGGAGCTCCTCACCTACTGAAATAACCAGGAATAAGCTGTCCCTGAACATCCTGTGGGAAGCAAGAAATCCAAAAGAAAATATGATCAATCACAGCTTTATTTGTTAAGTAATGTAAATAGGTAACATTAGACAATACATAGTTTACCTGTAAAGTCTTGATCGCTGCCAGATCCTGAGATTGCAGCAATACTGGCAACAACAACAAAGCTCTATACACCCATGTAGAATGGAACTGCAGAAGAAAGCACTGAACCAAAGCAAGCTCTGCAGGAGAGCTGCCCAGCAAATGAGGTCAAATTCTTTGCACTGCAAAGAAGAGGCAAACCTGAGAAGATCTTCACCGTCGGATTGCAGAAGGTATGGTGCACCGTCGATTTGGGTGGGGAATTCCAAGTGGCAGATAAGACCGGACAACCTGCCCAGGCCATGTACATAACGGAGCCGAAGAATTAATAACCATTGCAGTGGCCATTGCATGCCACGTGACGATAGCTGCCTAAAGCATTGTATGGAGTCCAGCTGCAAGCCGCGTGGACCTCCAGAGATGAAACCAAACCCTCAGATTTAAAGACGGACAATAATGACACTAGTGCTATAGCGTAACCTTGAGCTGCGTAATTACCAAGAAATGTATTACTATAGAAGATATTATAGCTGCGGTAATTTTTTTTATGTGGCATGTAATTTATGTAAATATTATAAGGTGGAGTCATTACATAAAACTAAAAAAAAACCACACTTGTATGGGGAAATTTGGACAAAAATCATTTTTGTCACTTAGAATTCAATGAATATTGATATCTTTTTGTTTTTTTAAACAATAACGCAATATGAATACTTTTTCTTTTCCATAGATATTAATAACAACGTCATTTTTCCAATAAATTGAACAATAACATTTTTTAAAATTTTATATCAAAAACAATATATAATTATAATTTAAATAGTTATGATTATTAAACTTTTCTAAAATTTTTAGATCTACATTGAAATAATTTAAAAATATTATGCTTTTATTTATTTTTACCAATAACTATATAATAGTTATCATTTAGATAATTATGATTAGATAATTATTTATTATTTAGATAATTATGATTAGGTAATTACTATCGCTAAACTTTTCTAAAACTTTTCCATCCACCTTGACATAATTTAAAAAGGTTTTTTTATAGAATTATATAGTTACTATTTAGGTAATTATGATTACTAAATTTTTCTAAAACTGTTCGATCCACCTTGACATAATTTAAAAATGTTATTTTATGGCAATGATTAATAGGTATCAAAGATATTTTGGAAAAGTTATATAATTCAAAAATTTAAAAAGTTGTTAAATTATTTTTTAAATAAAATAAATATATTTTTATGGTTAAATATTTTTGAAAAATATTAAATAAATATATTTAATAAATAATAAAATATTATATAATTAATGTAATTTTATTAAGGGTGTATATAATTGAAATTGAAAAAAAAAAATTAAAAATTTTGAAAAATATTCATATTTGTATTAATATTAATTTTATATAATTTAATTAAAAAACACTATAAATTTTAAAAGTTTATATATTATCAAAATTTAGTTGTTTTCATTTTATTGGATAATGGAAAATTTTTAT
Organism: Pinus tabuliformis; assembly: GCA_031772625.1. Classification (NCBI taxonomy): domain Eukaryota; kingdom Viridiplantae; phylum Streptophyta; class Pinopsida; order Pinales; family Pinaceae; genus Pinus; species Pinus tabuliformis. The sequence continues at coordinate 893,732,324 of CM062807.1, read as the reverse complement.
TTACATTATTTGATTTTCGATTTGTTATTTATTTTGATTTTTTTTTTTAATTTCAATAATATATTTTTGCAAAAAAAAATAAAATTACTTTTTGCTAGAAATAAAAATAATTTATTTCATAAAAATACAATTAATTATTTTAAATATTATTTTAATGGTTTATTTGAGATCATCCAATATCAAATTTATTAGGTATATTATATGATCAATAAAAAGGAAAACAATTATAATAGCTTGAGTTGAATCTTCTTCTTTCTTCCTTTTTTTTTTTGAGAAAATAGGAATCAATGTGATTGTATTGAGGTTGTATAAGACAATATAAATATTTCTTCTTTCTAGAATGCCTTTTCTTGACCTTTAACTTCAAATCTTGGTCGCTAATTCACATATACTTCAAGTTTGAGAAAATAGGAATCCATGTGATTGTCTTGAGGTTGTCTAATAGCATATTAAAATTTCTTCTTTCTAGAATGTGTGCTCTTGACCTTTAACTTCAAATCTTGGTGGCTAATTCACATGTACTTCAAGGTTGTCTAAGAGCATATAAATATGTATTTTTTCTATAGAATTTGTGCCCTTGACCTTTCAGTTCAAATCTTGGTTGCTATTCACATATATTTCCTCTTAACAGGTTAATTTAACATTCATTTGATAAGCAAAGCAACTATTTTGGAATAGAATTGCAAAAACCACTCTATCCGTGTCTAACTTTGCTAATGAAACAAATATTTCTCCATAATAAATCCCTAAATGCTAGTAGAACAAAAATTTCTCCACAATTAATCATTATTGTTTAGTAAAACCTTTTGCAACAATTCAATAACATGCTATGAGTAACTTTTCTCATTTACATTAATTTTTACATTCATAACTTAAATCCGTGGTTCTTCTTTGACTATTTTTTCAAAAATCATTAATTAATATAATAATAAGACAAAGTACACTTTGTTCTTCCTTAACTACTACTTCAAAAGTCATTAATTAACATAATATATTATTATGAGACTATTTACATTGTGATTTTCAAAATTCTATTTCCACCTATAGCCTTTGAAGTCATGGTGTTTGTCTCCTTGTAAAATTTATCGAATTATATGATAGGGAAAAATAAAAATAAAGACTGACTTCCTAGTATCTTTTTAACTTCACATAATAAGTCATTTTCAAATTTAAGATCCCTGCTTACTATAAACTTTTAAAAGCAAAATTAGCACATTTGAGTCACATCTCCCCACGATGCTATGCGGTGTCCTCTGCCAATTGCTCTTCGTTTGTTTGAAATTTTTCTAAACGATGCTAGGCGGTGTCCCCTACCAAATACTTTGCGTTTGTTCGAAATTTTCTAGACTGACAAATGAGCAGCGGGTGCGATTCCTTTTCAGCCCAAAATCCACAGATTTACGATTTATTCTCTATGATACCAAAATGGCAAACATGTTTTAGCGAACGTAACAACTGCAATGAAGATGAAGTACGCTTCTGTGAAACGTGGTCAGAAATCAATTATTTCACCTGCAATCTAAATCCAGATAATATTCTAGGTTTTTTCCTTGGTGGGGGCCGCGGGGGTGCATTTGGGTGACAATGTAACAGTTGTACCATTACTTTTTACACCTTAATAAATGTGTTCCTTGAAATCTTAATAAATGTGTTCGTTGAAGTCAAGAGTAAGTATTAGTGTGGAGGAGAGGATGTAGACCTGCAATCTAATGATTAATGATATATTTTTATTAATAATTAGGTATATATATAATATTTTTGTAATTATTAAATGGTTGTACCATTAATTTTTACACGTTAATAAATGTGTTGGTTGAAATCTTAATAAATGTGTTCGTTGAAATGAAGAATAAGTATTACTGTGGAGGAGAGGATGTAGAACTGCAATCTAATGATTAATGATATATTTTTTTTTTTTTTCTCAAAAGGTGGAAAAACCTATCAAACTCAGTTTGTCAAACCAACATTGAGGACAGCCATCTCTGGCTGCTATCCGCGAATGTCAGTTGACACATCACTGTTATCAAGGAAAACCACGCCACCTGAAATAACCCGCTGGTGGTCCGTAAGGGAGCAGACTTTCACTCCTGCCAGATGCCTCTGGGTCTTGGGCCGTTAACCTGTTTCCTTACGTCCGAGGAAGACGAGCTCTTAGCCAAGCAGAAGCAGTTATATTTATATATATATATATATATATATATATATAATATTTTTGTAATTATTAAAAATTATATAATTGTTATTTTTTTATGTAACCGGATTTGATTTTTTTTTTACAAATTAATAAAGGTAACTTTTAAATTGAAGAAGTGTGAAAAGGAAGGTGGGTATAAGTCAATTATATTACTTACAATCCAATAATAAGTGATATCTTTTTTTATTTGACCAATAATATAATAATCATATCATTTTTATCTACATAAATATTAATTATAATATAATATTTTTTTTAAGTCAATTGATAATAATATTTTTTTTCCAAATGTGATTTGTTTTTCTTATTTGATTAATAATATAATAATCATATTAATTATGAATATAATCGTTTTTTAAATTAATTCATGATAATAATGTTTTTCAAAAATGATTAATTATCATTTTTTTTGGTAGGTACGTATCATTTATATAATTATAATTAGACAAAATAATTTTTATTATTAATCTTTTGTAAATGTCAATAGATATCGTTTTTTTTTTTTTTTTTTTTCTAAAAAACAAACCGTGCGAAAGTAGTAGGTAAATTGAATAATAAATATATGGGTGGTGTGGAAATTGGGAGGAAATCAATTCTATCATGTTAAATTTAATAGCTATTAGTGTTATTATTTTATTTATTTATTTGTTTGGATAATTTAATATAATAATTATATTAATTTGTTTCTTTTGTAAATATTAATTACAATGAGATATATTTTTTAAAATTAGAATTTGATTATATATATAGGTTAGTTTGAGTGGTTATTTGGAATAGTTAATATTCTTACTCAGTAATTATGTTACACTCTTAATTGAGTTTATACTAGAGCTAAAAGGGAGGTCGATTTTCAAGTGGCCAATAGAGATTATTTCAAGTAGTTAGATGGAATGAATATTATCTTTTTCACCCAAGTTCAAATTCTAACTCTATGATGGACTATAACACCTTAATAAATAATTAAAATATTTGGTATATTCAAAATTAATATAAATCTAAATTAATTAAATATTAAAAAAGTTGGAAAAATTAATATAATTTAATAATAATAATAATTTTTTTTACTTAAAATTATGTTTTCAAGATAAATAAATAATTTATAAATTTAATATAACTTCAAAATATTAATTTTTTTTTTTTAACAATAACATAAATTATATATATATATATATATATATATATATATATTAAAGTTAATAATACTATTAAATCATTCCTAAAGAGATTTTTCCTTCTTTTATAGGTTTTCAATATAATATGGTTTTTCAAATTTTGTGATATATATATATATATATATATATATATATATATATATATATATATATATATATATATATATTTTAATATTAATAATACTTTTAAACCATCTCATAAAGATGTGTCCTCACTTTTATTGATTTGTTTTTTTTTTAATCAAAACAACATTAAAATCAATAATATAGTATGGTTTTTCAAATCCACTTAAAGAGAGTTAATACTTTAAGAAAAAAATATTAATTAATATTGACATATGACTTATTTTATTGCATTGAGGGGTGTATTTTATAACTTAGTATAAAGGAGAAAGTGTAATTACTTATTTGTGTTATCAACTTGGAGTTGACATATTCTCTTTTTAAAATAAAAATAATATATTCTCTACATTAGGATATTTATATGTTTGAGAGTTAGTTAAGTTTAACTTTAATGACTCATTGTGAGAACTCTCTTATGTAAAATATCTTATTTTTCATTAACAATATTACCTCAAGTGGTTGCCTTGACTTGGGCCATGGCTTGTTTCCCTCATATATGGTTTTAATCATTTAGATATACTAGTGTTGTGATATTTACTCTAACTATGTGAGTGGTTATTTTGTTTAGCATGAATGCCCTCTTTACCCAAACATGCTGTCAGAGCTTGTTTAAAGAACTAATCTAATTGGTTTATCGAGATCTTGAAGCCCGTGTTGCCACATTTTTTAGATGTGTTATTTTTGTATTGTTTTTACTTGAATAAATAGTTCAATTACATTTAGAACATTCATTTGTTTTCCCAGTATACAACATTTTTTTGTCATATCTAGAGGTATACAAAATACACCATTTTTTGATATTTTTTACAGAGTTCATGTTTTAGCTTTCTATTTATATTCCTAGTTTGCTACGCTTTCTAGTTTATGTATGTTCCCTATTCTTTATGTAATCTCAACAAATAAGAAATGATGGGAAGAATTTTATAGGTAAGCTAACCAAGATCTAACCCCATTGTTGTTGACTTTTGGGAAAAAAAAACAATTAAACTATGGTTTGTTTTTGGATGAACCCATATTTTCTGGAAAACATGTATTTCAAGGAAAAGCTTCAACAACAACAACAATGCCATCCTCCTTCATTGTTATTTCTATATATTCTTGCAAACTTAAGTTATTTCATAACCTTATTGTAAAGTATATTTCACATGTCCTGACTATAAAATACATTTAACCTTTTTAAAGTTATTTTTTTACATGCAATTTTCTTTTATAAAGTAACTTCATTGTAAAAGTGACTCTCACTTGTTTTATAAAACTCAATTTATTCATAACATAATTTATTTGTAAAAATGAGCTTAGAAGAAAAGTTAGCAATCTATTTTTTTTGGTCAACATTCATCACTAAGTGTGTCAACTTCTATGTACCACATTACTCTTTACTACTGTTAATGCCTTTTCTCTTTTAAATGACACTCAGATTTGAACAATGACATTTTTTTAAATAACCTATTTTTTTTAAAGCTTTTGATCCAGAAAATTAGTTTTAATTTAAGAAATGATATTATGTACATATTTTAATTTGGTCACTTCAACTGAAGTTTTTCTTACTAGTAGCAGCAACTCATGGAAATCTCTCATGGAGGATGTACTAAGAAGTAAAGGATTATACTGGATTACCTTGTGATAAGGAAAGACCCCCACTAATGTTGGTAAGAAAGTGAAATGAGATAATAAAAATTAATGGAAATGTCACATGGAGGATGTACTAAGAAGTAAAGGATTATATCAGATTACCTTGGGACAAGGAAAGCCACCCCACTAATGTTGATAAGAAATTGAAATGAGACAATAAAAATGATGAAGCATGTGGATTAATAATGTTTATTTCTCCTAATTTTTTATTTCATATTCAATGAACCAATGCTCTAAATGAAGTCTAGTAAAGGCTACAAAATATATTTGTTGAACCTAACATTAAAGATCTCATCAATTTAAAAATAAAATGATGAATTTAAGTCCTAATGTTTTCTCTTGCATTCAAGATTAATTGCTTAAGTTTAAAACACTTTGACATTTGCTTAAAGACTGTCAGGTCAATCTAGATGAGGAACATTGCATATATAATATTATTTCAAATCCTAGTTTCAGATATTCTATTATTGTACCTATATTTAATGCCATTAGAGAATATTTTGGAGCTACTTATCAAAACCCTTCTCTTGAATCTTTTTGTGACTCTTTTATTGGAGAACATGATAAGCTCTTGCATATTGGAGTGATTAGCACTGCAGGTACATGTAACAAGGCCTTAACTACCCAATAGAAAGATAAATCCAAGCATATAAATAAGAAATATCCTTGCCAAAAAAGGAAAAATAAGGGCCTCAAGCCCTCTCAACCATATTCTACTCATAATGGTGAAAAAATACCAAAATCAAAGAGTAAAAATATTGTCAGCATTACATCTATTGTGGGAAAGACAATCACCTAGAATCCATATGATTTAAAAATATGAAGTACTTAAGAGTAATTAAGAGGGAAAACATCATCCTTGGTTCTTCTTCTAACGATTCTTTTCATGGACATGCACTTTCAACATCTGGTTTTTCCTTGAATGCAACCTCTACTTCTTTTTGCAATGAATAACATATTGATTCTAGAACACCTTATCATATCGCTAAGAATAAAGTCATTTTTCTACTCTTAATGATTGGAACACCAAAAAAGTACCTTTTGGTGATGATATACCTCTTATTATTTTAGGGTCTAGAATAACTCAAGTAGATAATGGTCACTTCAATGATGTATGATGTGTTCCAAGTGTTTTGTGCAACCTATTATTAATATATCAAATCACTCATTCATGTCAAGGTAAAATAATAGAATTTCCACCTCACCAAGTTGTAATTAAGGACTTAAAAGATCATAAGCATGACCTTGCCATTGGAATAGATTATGATATTACTCAGTTCTAAAAGTTTGACAACTTTGTGTCGTCGTATTTTTCCTTATCTTTGGTTTCTCATAGTGATAACTTAAGAAAAATATTGACATAAGTGATTTGTTAATATAAGTTATCACTCATAATAAAAACTACATAATCAAAATATGGTGATTGGCTTTCCACTTATTTCTTGTAGAGACAGTGTTTGCGCAGGTTGTGTTCTCAACAAAAATCATGAGGATAATTTTGACAAATGTCTATAACCACCTCCTCCCACATTTACCCTATTTAACTGACCTTCCAAGGTAAACATGAGAAAAATAGTTTCTATGACATGACCGGGACTCTAATTTTCAGTTATGAAAGTGGCGTTGATGACTTACAATTCAAAGACATTCCTCAAGGCTTACAGGACACTCAGGGGCCAAATAACCACCCTAGGTGACCAAACCCTGAGTTGGGGCCACTTTTCTCTAACTTAACAGCCCAACTTCACGCCCAAGACTACAAGGGCATGACTATAGGGCTCCAACCATATGCATGACACTACTTCCATGCAATTATAACCCAAAATTTCTAGTTTACAGGGTGCGGTCTTGAGATCCAAGCCACAATACCAGGACAACATGCAGACCACTACCCAAAATTGTCTGAGACTTTCCAAAATCATTATTTATATGAGGACAATGACAGACATTCAAAATCAAATCAATAACTTGACCTAGACTACCAAGAACACATTAGAAATTTTGTCAAACATATGGAAAACAGAAACTACAGGTCATGAATGCATATCTGGTCATAAAAGTTTTAGATTCCTATGAGAATCATAAATAAGTCTCTATGCAATCTCCACATAGCTGCAACAACACTTATCAATCCATACATTCATCAATCAATGAATAACTAGATGATTCATGACAATATCCATAGATGGTATGCATCGTATAACCAACATGTAACCAGAAAATAACCAACATAGAAACCATGGAAACTCAGACATAATATCTACAATATAATGCTACAAATACTCATAGATCACAATAAGGAAATGTATCATATTAACATAGGAAAATACCAACCAAGTTAGGAACTTCCACGTACCATCCGACTGTAGATTGGGCTAAACCAAATCTTTCTTTCAACCAATCACCCCCGTTCTATATTCCAATCATGAATGTGTAATATCATGGAATAAACAAACACAAAACTAGCTTCTAGAGACCAAACCACCTCAACCCTCAACCATAGTGATTCCACCTCACGACCAGACATCACTAACACCAACCAAATCGGTCTCTACCTAAGATGTCTAGGGCTCTAGGAACTAGTTAGTCAACCCACAACCTTCCAGGGCTTGAGAGAATTTGTCCAACCTAGCTTTAACGAATAGTAACTCAACCCACAAAGGGATATAGAGTGTTTGTCCCAATCTAGGCTCTAGGACTAGTAACTCAACCCAATTTTTTCCAAGGCTTCCAGAGTGTTTGTTCCAACCCACATCCATAAGGAACATCGACACCATTCAGTCAAACAATCAGTTAGAAAATCCACAACACCATTTCTATCTAGGAAATGGAAAGGCGAGGCCAAAACCACTGTCAATTCAGTGAAACCTCATTTTCAATGACAACACATAACTAGATAATCACATGCATATGTCATGCATCCTAAAATCAATAAGGAAATCACACATGTAACCTGCAAAAAAATCTAGTTGTAGTTGTTGAACCAACCGTTCCCTTGCACTTTCCTGCTTTCCTTTTCCGTATTTCTTCAAATCCAAGTGAAAACTAGAGTTCTTCAAGCATGCTCCAAGAATGCTCTAAGTGTGCAAGAGTATGAGAGAATGAGAGAATAGAAGAGAGCTACAAAACTAAACTGAAAAAGAGATTAAAATTGATCCTCATAATCCTTTTTATCATTGAACCCTTATTTTCTTCATTTTCCTTCAATTCCCCTCTCATGCAAATCTATGTCTCTTCACCTTCCTTTTCTCTTATTTTTGTCTATTTCATAAATAAAATGTCAATTATTGCCACTATGTCTTTGCCAATGCCTTTGCTAATTTCCATAGCCATCAATTAATCACCAGTGATACCCATCACTATGTTTTTCCCAACATTCAACTTGGAATATGTGTCCCATGTCCTTGGTTTTATTTTATTTACATGTAAAACTAACTAGGGGCTATTACAAACCCCTCCCCCTTGGGGGAACATAGTCCTTGGTGTTCAATGGCACCTATGCCAAACACACTTCTAAAAGAAATAAAACATACTACCCATGGAGATTTATAAAATAGCTTCATGCAGTATTCACAATGACAACTACTACAAACCATGACTAAAATGACAAACATGAAAATCATACTTCTTATTGGAGCTTTATAACACAACTCGATGTGGTATATAGAAACATACATATGCATATACATGTAACCAACACAACATCAAACTCATATACCATAATACATTTTCTCAACCGATGGATAGAGAACGATACATAGCTCACATATGATCAACCATCTCCCTTGTAGATTCATTGGGACCAAAGTGTTTCCGCTGCACTTTAACCTGCCTGATTTTTCTATTCCGAAGCATGAGTTGTTTCCATTGTAATATGCATTATGGTTCTGGCTGGAATTCTCCCTTTGGTTCCACCTACAATACAAGCTAGTTAAACACACGATCAATATCATAGACATACTTCTGAAGTAATGAAATATGGAAAACATCACGGAATTTCATGGTTGGAGGTAGTGAAATTTGGTAGGCAATTGGTCCAATCCTCTCAAGGATCTTGAAAGGCCCACAATACCGAGGTGCCAACTTGGCACATGACCCATTCCTCAAGGAGATCCTCTTTGACTTAATGCACAAGTACACATGTTTCGCAACCTGAAACTTGTTAAATATCATGTGTTGATCTACATAACTCTTCTGTATGTCTGATGTTCCCTTCAAATTCCTCTTAATAACCCACATTTTCTAATCCATCTCTGCCAACAGATTATGTCCAATAAGTACCTTGCTCACTAGATCACTCCATATAATAGGAGTATTATAACTCCACCCATAAAGTGCATCAAACAGACTCATGTTCAAAGATTCTTGATACCCATTATTATAAGTAAACTAAAACAATCGAAGATACTCTTCCTGTTACACTAAAATTTGTCACCATGACTATTTGCAGTTAGTATGGCTCCATCAACTGTCATACTATCCTCCTTGGCAAGCCTCATACCTCTGCTCTCCATGTCAAACTCCAAGAAAGAGAGAAAGTCATTAAAAATCTATATATCTCTAGGTACACAGTTTCTCTTAGCCTTACCTGCGTGTACGCACTCCAAGTTCACAATACCTGCGTACTTCTACACTCTGTCTATAAAGCAATGGGTGCATACTCCTGTAAAGGTCAAAAGGCACAAGTTTCACTCCAAAAAAGTTACTTGTGGTCATTTCTAGAGTATTCTAGAAGCTTGTTTGACGTGTATGAAGCGCCTCTAGATGGTTCATGTATCCTTACCATAGAGGAACTTATCCCATCAAGAGGGGAGCTATCCCATCCAAAGAGGGGCTTATCCCATTGATGGTGGACCTGAATAACTTCCTCTAGAGCACTATAAATACAGGCATTGGGCCAAAGGGAGGGAGGTTGAAAGCTGAACATTCCTAAGGGTAGATGCTGCTGGAATTAGGACTCCCTTGTAAAGCTTGAGAGGAGAGATTCCCATCCTTTCCTAGCCTTATTTGAGAGTGGGTGAGCTGATCAAAGTAAAGGAAAACTCTTGTTGGACCCTAGGAGGGACTTGCACAACACCAAGGCTCAGGTTGTAATGGTTCCTTTTGTTACCTTTTAATGCAAATGAACTTATTTTTCTCAACAGATTGTTATTCATGGTTTGTTTCATATACTCCTTGGTCTGTATGATGGATATGCATTGTTTTATGAGTTTATCAGGTGCTATTTAATCTTTTGGCTTGTTAGTGAATGCAGGTTTCGAAGAGAAGGAGGAGCTCATCCGGATCGGCGAGGCTGGACTACTACAAAGCATTGGACTAAATGTATGTTAAAGATCCCCTGATTACTTGTATTTGCAATGCATGTTTAGAGAAAGGTAGGATTTATTTGTCTTGTTTGTCACTAGAAAGCTTTTGCTTCTAGGGAGGTCGGTTGTGTCCGCACTGTCGACTCTTTCCGCATGACAAAATGGCGACTCCGCTGGGGACTCCATTGATGTGAATGTTTTTTCCTTTGTATCAACTTTTGATCTGAGAAAAGTTATTTGTTTTCTGGTTTTTGGCTGTCTGACTGTGTTTTTGGGTGGGCTAGCTTAGGGTTAAATTAGATTTTAGTTTTTCTTTGTTTTGCTAGAAGTACGCAGCCTCTGAGTTGAGCACAGTGCGTACCTGTACGCACTGTCGCTTTGTGCGCAGAGCGTACCCGCACCTGTGCAAACAAGTCGCCTGCGTACCCTGTCAAAATTAAGGAAACATCAATTTTCTTCTTTTTTCCTTTTAGATTTTGTCTTTAATTTGTTTTTTCTGCCCAGATCCACTGGTTTTCTACCATAAATCTTCACCTAAGCTTGTTTTGTCAGTGTCGAGGGTTTTAGTGAAATTCATAGGGATTTTGCCTTAGGGTTTGAGTTTTAACTGGTCCTGTAGTGACTTTGGCGTTAGAGGTTGTCAAACTTCGGATCTCCCTGGTTTTGTTCAGTCCTCTTAGGAGTCGGGCCTGTCATAGAATTCACCCTTGTGAGAGACCTACCTTTGTGTCTTCTCTTTGCGAATCTCGAAAAAGTTTGTTGTTTGAACTTTGAATTTTATTCTTGAGAAAAGAACAAAAAATTTTGATTTTTGTTGTGACTAGTTTTTGGTTCTGCATTAACTAGTCCTTAGTTGCATTTTGACTGAGTAAAACATCCAGGAATCATCTTTAGTAAGCTTTTGACTTGTTAGATTTACTTTTAGGTGCTTTTCTCTTAGATTTGCTTTTGAGTAAAATTGAGTTGATTTGATTGCCATAGCTTTTTTAAACTTTGATTTTTGTTAAAGTAAGTTTTACATGCTTGATTAATTAGGAAAAAATACAAAAATATCTTTTGAAGGAAAGTTTGCTTTGGTAGCATTTGTGTCTTTGAAAGAAAAAGGAATTTTCGTGAAGTGATTAGTGGTCATGTCTCGTATGTTTTGAAAAGATAAAGAGTTTGTTTCTTTGTTTTCATTGCCAAGAAAGTTGTTTTTATATCAAGTTTGCATTCTCCAACTCTCTTAGCTAGGGAATTCATTGAAAAAGGAAAAATTAGTATAAATCATCCTAAGTGCATCTTTTTAGTGGATTTCGGTCGAGTCTACACACCATCAGTTTCATCTCCACTACCTTTTGTCTTAAAGAAAGCCATAAAATTAACGCTTAAAGTAAAATCAACTTAGTAACTTTTTATTTACTAGGGCTCTGAAACACCAATATAGATCAGGCTAGTGTCTTGGAGTAGGAGAGTAATTAACTCTCCAAGACAGCAAAACCAAACAAGTAGCTCATCTTGTGGTAGGATAAATCCAACTGTTTCATTTGTACTCTGGGAAAGCTCCTCTTAAAGGAGAAGCACGAGCTCGTGTCCGAACCAGTGAGGGGATCAATCCTCCCTCGTTGGGAATGACGCCAGACACGCACGTATTACAAACGGTAAACCTCGGATTAACCATTGTCGAGGAGCCAGGGGTCACTTGTCGGTAAACCTTGGATTATTGTCAAGGAGCCGGCAAGGGGATTGAGCTTGATACTCTGCCCTTGCGTGTTGTCGGAGTGTAGACTATTCCCCCAGGTGCATTTGTTGCTGTTGGTAACCTTAGTGACCATTATCTTTAGGGTTCTACCGAGGTGACGGTGGAGGGAAGATCCCACTATACCTGGAGCAGACGTCGGCTAGACTCACTTGGATTTTCCAGGGGGTTCACTTCACTCGAGACGGTTAAAGTGGAGGAACTTGTGCCGGTCTATTCATTAAGCAGGTTGCCGGGGTAGCTGTTCCACCCTCCACTTCTGTACTGAATTCGGCGATGTTGGGCTTCATCACCAACTAGTGTTTTTGGTTCGGAAGGCTACTGTTTGTGTATGGTTTGACGCCCTAGATTCTTTAGGCGTATGATTCAAATTTGTTTGGTTCTTTAGAGACTTTAGGTGGTTTGCTTTGAGATTTTACTTTGTTTGCGTGTGCAGTAGTTAAAAGTTTTTAACTGTGGCGGAATTACCGAGACAGTCCCGTCGACTTCGGGGCAAGTCTCCTGAGATTGTTACCGTGGCCGAATTGTTGAGGAAGTCCCGTAGACTTCGGGGTGAACCTCCTCAAGACGTCCCGAGTCATTACGAAGGTTTAAAGGTCCTTGTAACTCCTAGTGGCAGTAAAGTAGGTTCACCTGAAGAAGGAGAATCGTCGTTGGTAGTCCATCCAGATTACCAAGGTCTAGAAACAGGTTATAATCCCGAAGCAGTTGCAGTTTCCGAGCTTGCTGGTAGTTTTTCATCTACTAGTGATATAGGCGAAGAACCTGAAGTATCTGAACCTGTTACTCCAACTTCTAGTGCACCTGATTCACCTAGGGTAGAAAGAGTCATTACCGAAAATCTTCCTGCTAGTTTGATAGCTATTGAAGAACTTGCTCCAGAGGAAGAATTAGGCGTATCTATCCTTGAAGATCAACCTACTATTCATCTAAGGGAGCGTGAATCTATCTTTTATAGTCCTCCTAGAAGTACTACTTGGTACCTTTCGTTAACCAATTATTTAGACAACTCAGGGATAAGTTTTTCTCCACCTCGAACTCCTTTTCCACCTGGAGGTATTTATACTCCTATCAATATGTTTGGTCAGTCGTCCATGTTCACTCAATCTCCTGAATCTTTCTTGTACGGCGGTCCTTCTGTTCCCTCCGGGTATCAGTCACTTTCTGGTACCTTTGCGGGAGCATCTCCTCAACCCATTGAACATGGGTTATTAGCTGGAAACAATGGTAATAGACCGTTGGGTGTAGGAGACATTTATATGATGTCAGGTTCAGTTCCCGGTTCTCAACCTCAAGGTGGCCAATTACCGCTTGGGGGGCAGCCTCAAGTAACGCCTGGGGGGCAACCTCAAGGTACACAAGTTGCGTCTGGGGGGCAACCTCAAGGACACTATGTACCCATAGTACAATACATTCCTCAAGGTCAACCCCAGCCTCAATATGTACCCCAGGGTCAACCTCAGTATTAATATTTACCTCAAGGGTATCAACCTCAAGGTCAAGGTCAACCCCAGTATCAGTATTTACCTCAAGGTTATCAACCTCAAGGTCAATACTCGAGTCAAGGTTATCAACCACCTCAAGGTCAATCATATGTTCAAGGTACGGGAACTGTGCCTTTCAATTATCAATCCTATCCTCAATCCGGTTATGGATCTCAATATCCTCAACCTGTCATGGGTCAATACCCCGGAATGAACATAGTGTGGGATCCATCGCAAGTTCAATAGGTATTGCAGCCAAGTATACAGTTGTCATCTCAAGCTGGACAACCCTTAGTTGCTGGTCCATCCCAACAACCGGTCCAGTCTAATGTTCAAACTTCTGTAACTTCGGTAGTTACTCAGCCGCCAATTGCACCTAGTACTCCATCTCAAACGGCTGCTGCAACTACCGCAACATCTGCTCCTTCCACCACACTTGCTTATGGAGTATCGAAAGCTCCGGTTTCTACTGTCTCTGCAACTACTCCTCAGACATCTTTACCATTGTCTGGATCTACGATTCAAACTACGGTTCAGATGCCTGTAGGACAACCTGGTTTAAGTACGGTTGTCACTAGTCAACCACAATTCGCTTATCAACCGTACCAGGGACAGTACCAATACAGGCCTGTTGTCCAACAATCGGTTTACCAGTATCAACCGTATCCTGGGTACACTTATCAACAACCTCAGCAACCCCAGTACAGTCCGGTTAATCCTGGTTTTCCAGGAAGATATAATATCCCGAATGCGATTCCTATTCCAAGTTATCCTGGATATCCTCCTCCTGGGACTGGTCTTGTGACCCAGAGTTTTAGGGATCCTAATCGGCAGTTACCGTTTATCGCAACTTTGGATTTACCAGACTTGTCGTGCCTAACGAACGATCCAATACAATATCTTCCGTTCTGGCCACCAATGCCAAATAAGTTGCCCAGCGATATACCCAAGTTCGAAGGTAAGTCTGGAGAGGATCCGTCCAATCATGTGATGACTTACCACCTCTGGTGTGCTTCAAATTCCATCTCGGATGATTCGATCCACTTACATCTTTTCCAGCATACGCTCATTGGTCTCGCGGCCAAGTGGTACATTGAGTTACCACGGGCCTCTTTTTACAATTTTAGTTAGTTAGCTACCTCGTTCCTAACTCATTTTCAGTTGCCGGTCAGATATGATAATGGCACGGAACTACTAACTTCACTAAAACAGTCGACGTCCACTTATATTTCCGATCATATCCATGAATGGAGACGTCGACGGCGATTAGTGAAAGTTTTTATTCCGGACCAAATCTTAGCTGAATGGTTTGTTAAATCATTATTACCGAAGATTACTGAAGATGTAGCTAAGGCCGGAGTAGTTACTGAAGAGCAAGTAATTGCTCAAGCGCAGTACCTTGACTTAGTTTACACTCAGTCAGGTACGTTACATGAAAAGATCCCAGATCTTCCAAAGTCAAATCAAATCGCTGCTGCTCCTTTGGGATATCATGCTGCTGATGGCGTGATTGGTACGGTAAACACTAAAAGCAAGAAGAAATCTTCAAAGAATTCTTCGCCCATTATAACCTTACCAGATTCCCCGACAGGAGAGTCTTCTCCTGAAATTTCCGCCGATATTCATGCTGTAGAGTCATCTACGGCTAAATCAAAAAACGGTGGGAAGAAGAAGGATAAGAAGAAGGGTAAAGTAGACAAGACTCCAAAGGAGAAAACAGAAAAGTCGGAAACCAATGACGAAAAGCGCAAACCTTGATATCCTTGTCTAATTTGTGAAGAGGATCATTTTACGAGAGATTGCCCCCATCGGGCTGAGGTTGTGAAAATTGTCAAAGGTTCCTCAACTCCTGCTGTTTTGAAAGATCCATTTCCAAAGAAGGAGAGTAAGATGATAGGTTCTTCCTCGAGTGCCACTGAAGAACCCATATTGATGATGTCTCATGTAAGGATTGTGACTCGATCTCACGATTATGCTAGTAAAAGTCCTGTTGATGGATCGAAAGAAACAGAATCTTCTCAATCAAATCCATCAACCTCAGCTCCCGGTTCCGGTCCACTACAGATCGAAAAACCTAACCCTGACTTAGTAATAAAGCCGCCCGCCAAGGGTGTACTTCGAAGGTTTGCTTTCAATCCACATGCGAGAGCAGCCCAGAATTACAACATTGTTGAGGATTTAGCTGTTTCACCCTCAGCAATGTCGGCTTTAGAAGTGCTGCAATCATGCCCAGCACAGCGAAAATTACTTTTGTCGGCTATAGGAGCTGTTGATGTTCAAGACCCGAACCTGATAATCTTTGATTTAGAAAATAGTACATTGCGTCTCCCTCATCAAATGGTTTTCCAGATTCCAGTGATAGTAAAAAACAGACCTATTCATCGGACTGTAATTGATGAGGGCGCTTCCACGTGTATTATGTCGATTCAGTGTTGGAGATCGCTTGGTTCTCCTTCGCTGAACCAATCCCCGACAATTCTTAAGGCCTTTGATGGCCATGGGTTCCATCTGTTTGGCATTTTACAGGATTTGCCTATAGGGGTTGAAGGAAAAACCGTTAGTCTAGATGTGGAGGTGGTTGATGCCCCTCTAGACTACAACCTTCTCTTGGGTCAAAGTTGGTCTTACGCTATGACAGCGGTCGTTTCATCGGTCTTCAGAGTCATAAAGTTTCCACATAATGGCAAGATCGTGACAATAGACCAGCTGGCTTATTTTTCATCCGACCCAGCCTCTTCAGAGAGTATCCAGTATGTCGGTAAAACGACTATCCCTTATAAGGGTGTTGCCATAGGATTAGTTAAAGATTCCGGTTTACTGGGAACTTTTCCTTTTCCTCCAATCAACGCAGACCCTTCATTCGCATTCATTCATATGATTACGTCAGATACTATAATTTACGATGATCCTTGGATTGTCCCATCTGAATCTGAGATAGACTCATTCGGTGATGCAATGCCTTTCAGTCCATATGAAATTGCCTATGAAGTTGTGCAGTCTTTTTCCGACCCAAGTTCAACCCAAATCGACCAAATGAATGTGGTCCGTGAGGAATCCCTTTTCGCGTCAACCTCAGAGTTAATAACATTTCCTGAAGTTGTGTCATCTGATGAACAACTTTGTGAAATCCTGTGTGTAGACGATTTACCATGGGAAGATCTCCATCATAGATCTTCGTTTTTACCTGAGGATGATCGTTTTGAAAATGATTTCTCATCAATTTTTACAGCTTAATATGTCAAAGACGCTCAGAGTCTAATGAAACATCCTGATTCAGAGCTAAATTTGGGAAACGTTTCTCGCACTATTCCCATTGACATTTCAGTGAAGCCTGGAATTGTTGAACACATTCATATAGGTGCCTCGTGTTCAGATGACGAAATTCAAACATACAAGGCCCTATTTCAAGAATTCCGCGACGTGTTTGCCTGGTCCTATGAGGAAATGCCAGGAATTGATCCCTCCATTGTTGTTCATGAGATCAAGACTTACCCGGACGCTAAACCCGTTCGGCAACGTCTGCGTCAGATACACCCTCGGAAAGCAGCTGCAATTAAAGCAGAAGTTGAGAAGCTGTTGAAAGCAGGTTTCATTTATCCGATCCCGTTAACGGATTGGGTATCGAATATTGTTCCAGTTAACAAAAAGCAGGGAACAATAAGAATATGTATCGACTATAGGGATATCAATCGTGCTTGTCCCAAGGACAACTATCCCACGCCCTATATCGATCAAATAATTGATGATTGTGCCGGCAGTGAAATATTTTCCTTTATGGACGGTTTTTCCGGTTACAACCAAATCAATATTCTACCTGCTGATCAACCAAAAACGGCTTTCATTTGTCCATGGGGGACATTTGCTTATTGCAAATTACCTTTTGGGCTTAAGAATGCTGGAGCCACTTTCCAAAGGGCAATGTCTTATGAATTTCATGACATCAAACACATTGTGCAACCGTATCTCGATGATTTTCCCGCTCACTCCTTACATCGAGCCGATCACCTTGTCCATTTACGAGCAATTTTTATGAGGTGTAGGCATTATCGTATACGGTTGAACCCACACAAATGTGTCTTCTGCATCGAAGTGGGACGATTGCTGGGATTTGTAGTTTCAAAAGCCGGCATTCGCGTCGATCCCTCGAAGGTAGAAGCTATCATCAAATTGCCTCCTCCTTTGAGTCTTCGCCAACTCCAAAGTTTGCAAGGGAAAGCAAATTTTTTACGCTGATTCATTCCTAACTACGCCGATATTACCAAGGGTTTTACCCGGTTGTTGAAACAAAATGCTCAATTCTCTTGGGATGAGATAGCTCAGAAATCTTTTGATGCGCTAAAGCACGCGTTGACCCATGCACCGTTGCTGCATCCTCCCAACTACAACCAGGATTACTTTTTGTACCTCGCCGCCGCTCATTCCACCATTGGAATGGTATTAGTACAGGAAGATGAATTCGAAACGGAACATGTGATATATTATCTTAGTAGGACGTTAAATCCCACTGAGCTAAAATATTCGCATGTGGAGAAATTGGCCCTGGCAGCTGTTCAAGTTGTCCAACGTTTTCGTCATTACATTCTTCTCCGTAAAACTACAGTCATTTCAGATTGCAACCCTATGATCTATATTTTGACTAAACAATTGCTAGGGGGAAAGTACTCTAAATGGATTGTTATCTTGCAAGAGTTCGACTTGGAGTTTGAAAAATCTAAGTCTAAGAAATCTTTAGTTTTTGCGGAACTGATGTGTGACTTCCCGCGTGCTGACACGGAAACTGTGGCAGAGGAACCCATTGCGGACGAATCTCTGTTTCTTATCAGCACTTTAGATCCGTGGTATGGGGATATAATTGTCTATCTCCAAACCCAATCCTTTCGGCCCGAAGCTTCAAAGTCGGAATGTCGGAAAATTCGATTCCAGTCCCAACAGTACAAAATTATTGGAGATACTCTTTATCGTCGTGGGGCAGATTTGGTTTTTCGTCGTTGCTTAACTCATGAAGAGGCGGAAAGGGTTATGAATGACTGTCATTCTAGAGCATGTGGCGGTCATATGTCTGGTTATGCCACAGCCCAGAAGGTGTTGCGTGCTGGCTACTTCTGGCCGTCCATGTTTAAAGATTGTATCATTGCGGTTCGAAAATGCCACAACTGTCAAGTGTTTGATCACAAGATGCGCGCACCACCTGCTCCTCTCCACCCTATAATTGCCGTTGGTCCTTTTGCTAAATGGGGTATCGACTTTATTACATGTAACCCTCACTCAGCCGGGGGGCATGTGTATATCATCCTTGCGGTTGATTATTTTACGAAGTGGGCTGAGGCGATGCCTACATTCGAGGCAGACGGCAAGACAGCTGCGATTTTCGTATTCAATCATATTATTGCTAGGTTTTGTGTCCCACAAGCGATAATCATTGACCATGGGCGCCATTTTTGAAACATTATGATGATAGAACTTACAAGCCAGCTTGGTTTGCGTCATGATAGTTCTACTCCTTATTATCCCCGAGCAAACGGTTTGGTTGAGTCCATCAACAAAGTTCTAGTTATCATGATCCGATGAATCATTGGTATTCATCGGTCGAATTGGCACAACATGTTATTTTCAGTGCTTTGGGCGTACCGAACCTCAGTGAAAACATCAACAGGGTTCACTCCTTTCCAACTAGTTTATGGTTTGGAAGCAGTGTTGCCCATTGAATGCGAAATCCCATCACTTCAAATGGCTATCGAATTACTTCCAGCTACTTCCAAAGAGGATAAGCGTCTATTATACTTAGCTAAATTAGATGAGACTCGACGTGACACTGCATTGGCAATCGAGACTCACGCAAAAAGAATGAAAGCTCAGTATGATCACAACGTGACCCCTCGTAATTTTTCGGAAGGAGACCTAGTGCTATTATATGATCAAGCTAACGATAAATTAGGTGCTGGCAAATTCGTTCCCATGTGGCATGGGCCCTACATTGTTAAGCGAAAGCTAGCAAAAGGGGCCTATGAGCTGGTAGATTTTGATGGGGACTCTTTGGGTAAGCCCAGAAATGGACTTTACCTAAAGAGGTATTATGCTTAAATGATGGGTATGGAGATTTAGTTAGGTTAGTTTTTCTTTCTTGCTGGTGTGTTTGTTAGTATAGACAGTGTGCCTAGCTTAGAGAGTGTGTTTTTCGTCGTTATTCTGGCTTATCTTGGTTTTACTCTTGATATTGCAGATGTCGACGCCTCTCCAAACGTACATTGGATTTGCTGATGGTGCTTGTTGTAGTACACGGAATATCTCTTCCGCAACTTGGGTTATCTATTCGCCCTCTGACGAGTTAGTTTCTATGCATGGGGTGAGCCTCGGTCAAACAACAAACAACATTGCAGAATACAGTGCAGTGATTGAGTTATTATCTGAATCTGTTTCATTTGGGATTCGGAGTTTGATAGTGAGGTTAGATTCTGAACTCGTTGTATTACAGCTTAATAGAGTATATGCCATTAGAAATCCAGTGTTATTAAGGTTATTTTTTAGAGTGCGCCTCTTGGAACGTGAATTTGATTACATTGAATATCAACATATTCCAAGGTCATTAAATACGTTAGCAGATGCAATTGCTTCTTGAATGTTAGACAGACATTTGCGATAATCGTAAATGTAAATTTAAAAACATGTCATCACACATGTTTAACAAGATAAGCCAGTAATAATATATATATATATATATATATATATATAGATAGGAGTGTGTCAAAATATACATCGTCTTCGATCATAGGTTGAAAAACACCTTATGATCGGCAAAAATGATAAGTACAAAAAACCAAAATGTCACATGTGTCTACAAAAAGTGACTAGCCAATCACTGGTGGTGCTCTCTATACGAGACCACTGCCCGCGCTACCCTACACAGGAACCTCCTGAAAGGTCCTGGGACTGCGACCACATAGCGCTGAAGTCGGATAGGAATATCGTCTATAGTCATCTCTGGTATGTCCGCCGTAAGACGCTCTAGGTCCTGTTCCAACTCGGCTAAGGTCTCTGCGGCTGCATCCTGTGGGGCTGGTGCTGGTGCAACTGGTACTCTTCTCTCGAATGGCCGGAGATTGGCCGGACGCTGTGGACCTACATCTACATTTTGAAAATTGTCACTGTCAGTTTTGAGACGATATAAAAAACAAAAAAATATAGATAATTTAAAAACTTGTGAAAAATGAAGTACCTCTGTCATCCCATTGTTCTCCCTGTGGAAGAACCATGTCCGGATCACCGCGAAAATCCACTCCGACATAAGGAAAGTCCTGGATCGCAAAGACCTGGCCCTCCAACCAGTGAAAATAACCCGCAGGAAATTGGACAACTCCCGCTCCCTCATCAGGATGCCGGGCCATCACCGCAACCCATCGCATCAACTTTGGCTCCTGAGGAGGCCCAGCTGGAACAGTGAGATGCTGTGGGATCAGCATCGGAACCCTCTCTAGGGCAAAGCTCACAACTAGAGGCCCATACTCAAAGGTCTTTAATTGGCCGTTCTTTGCCCTAGTCAGTTGGCCCTTCATATTGGCCAACACAGCGTCGCACCAGTTGAAAATGGTGCCTCGGTAGCAATCAATCGCCATCCGCATTTGGGACCCGATGGCAATATGCAAGGCGGCTACGCCGCAGAGTCTGGTAACTGTAAAGGCAATTACCATAAGTTCAGGCAGGGATATGTATTTGATTTCTATCCCTTTCTCCTGGTTTTGATTGTTGCACCACTCTAGCCGGAGGCTAGCAAGGGATTGGCCACCCAGCCTAGTCCCGGACAGAGTCAGTTGCTCGCCCCTATTAGGCAAACCAGTGAGAAAATATATGTCAGAGGGCTCTATCTCGAGCTGGTGCCCTCCGATGTAGAAGCATTGATCCTGAACATTCCACCTTTCAACCAACCATTCTAAGAATCGCACCTGGGCCCTCATGCCAGGTATGGCCCAGTATTTGTAGAGACCGCATGCCTTCAAAGCATCAATGGAAGGTGGATGATCTATTGCGGCCAAATCGACATCTTCGTGTTCTCTTTCGCGCCAATCAAGCATGGTGGGCAATCTACACACCAAAAAACATTCATTAGAATTCATTAAATCAAGAATTGATGGTTAGGTTTTGAGTTTGGGGTTTTGAAAATCACTTTGCGCGGAGTACGCACCCCACGTTCAGAAAATAGAGCGTGGGTACGCAGCTGTTCTGAAGGTGGGCTGCGTACCCCGACCATTTTCCCAATGGAGAAAATGTCGGGGTACGCAGGTCACCCATGGGGCACCTGCGTACCCCGAAAAGCGCATCTTGAAACCCCAAAGCCCCCAAAAAATCAAACTAGGGCTTAAAATGAAATTCTAAACGGATGAAAACAAAGAGGAGGATGTTGTGAAATACCTGAAAGAGACGGCGCTCGATTCCGATGGTCGGATTCTCCGCAAAGTCCATGGGAAGTTTCTTGTCAAAAGCCCTTTTCTCTCCCTCAACAGTAAAATGGTAAAATGACATGGTAAAAAGTCTTTTTATAGGTTTTTTGGATAAATGAATGCTAAGTTTGTTTATTTTTCACCGTGAAAGGATATTTTTCAATGTATTTTTGCCTATCTTAAACAGGTATGAGTAATGTGTTGTTTTTGTGCAGGACAAAAGGACTTTAGGGTAAATTATCATTTTTCACGAACCAAAACATCAGAGTCATCTTTTAAGCCCTTTTCTGACTCCTAAAACATGAAAATATTGCCGAGCGTTTCTTTTACACTTGTTAAAACGGAATTAAAAGACGGTCCCCTTATAGCCCTTTTCTGACTGTAAAAACAAGAAAAGATTGCCGGGTTTTTGTCGTTTCAAACTCGATACTGGAAATAAAACGACGTGTCCTTGATCGCTTTTTATTTTTCAGGTCAGAGGCACTAATCATGAAAGTACTCCTTGGTCGCAAGACTAAGCGGTTCTCTCAAGTATTATTTTATACTTTTTCGGGCTTGGGAGACACAACTTTACGAAAAAGTTCAACCTGGAGTCTTCTTAAGTTTTTTCAGACTCTCTAAAAATGAAAAACGCCGAGTTTCTCCTATACTGGACTCGTTAAAATTTCACAGTAAAGGACCTGTTCGATTACAAACAGGAACGGACCACTCCTTCTTAGGGTTCGAATCAAAACTAAGTTGGACTCATCCGAAGGATGAGCTTATAATCAAGCATATGTTATCCTCCTAAAGCTTGTAAAAAATAAAGAGGTACTTGCCAGAAATGGTGGGGGAAAAGAGAGAAAAATGAGCCCATTTGTTATCCTTTGTCTCAGAAGAAACCTTATTACCACTCTTGAACACGACACTTTTCATTCACCTGGGTTGGGAAATCCTTTGCCTCACAGTTGATCAAACCACATCGAAAGTCTTTAGCCGGGTATTAACTTTGGGTCAAATGTCATCAAGCCATCTGTCGTGTCGTTATGTGTTCAAGAGGTCTCTGCAATAAACATTCATCTGCAAAATACTCATCATCCATTTTGACCATCCCTGAGTCAGTCCTTACAGTTACATTTCTTCAACTTGATCTATGATTTCGTGTTGTGGGCTTGCCTGCGACGGGTCGCTTTCTATCGACATCAGCACATTATCTAGAAAGATGACCTAGGAATTGTCAGTACCTTGGAGTCTGCATGCATCAATGGCAGGTTTCTCGCCTTTGACGACAGTTTACATCATTGACTTTCGATCGAAGGATTCCGTGAAATGTTCGACATCAACTCATTCATTCACATCTCATGGATTGTACTGGGTACTTTGAGAACCATTGACATCACTGGTGGTCTCTCTCACGCTTGTTAACAGTTTACATCATTGACTGGTAATCAAGTGGATTCTACCATGTTCGACATCAACTCATTTATTCGCATGGATAGAATCGTACCTGTTCGGGAAGTAGAAATGAAGACCCTGGATCTAGTTTCCACCATCCAGGCTGCGAGGAGTTTTGTATTCATTATACAGTAGACTAATCATAAACAGATGGCTGTGTCCATACTATGTCTACAAAAGTCTATGATTATGATGTACTGCAGAATCATTCCTGTATCAGAGCAGTAGATAGTCAATTAGTTAAAGTTTTCAATCTGAGTATGGGAATGCCTACCTCAGCGATGATATGATCTCATATATGTATTTTGTGTTGAATACTTGCAGGTTCCGATTGGGCTCTCCACAAGATAATCCTTGAAATGATAAAGTACTTCACCCTTCCTAGATGGTATAAAACCCTTATCTACTATAGGCTTCGCACTTTAGGGGGCAATCTGTTACACTAAAATTTGTCACCATGACTATTTGCAGTTAGTATGGCTCCATCAACTGTCATACTATCCTCCTTGGCAAGCCTCATACCTCTGCTCTCCATGTCAAACTCCAAGAAAGAGAGAAAGTCATTAAAAATCTATATATCTCTGGGTACGCAGTTTCTCTTAGCCTTACCTGCGTGTACGCACTCCAAGTTCACAATACCTGCGTACTTGTACGCTCTGTCTATAAAGCAATGGGTGCGTACTCCTGTAAAGGTCAAAAGGTGCAAGTTTCACTCCAAAAAAGTTACTTGTGGTCATTTCTAGAGTATTCTAGAAGCTTGTTTGACGTGTATGAAGCGCCTCCAGATGGTTCATGTATCCCTACCATAGAGGAACTTATCCCATCAAGAGGGGAGCTATCCCATCCAAAGAGGGGCTTATCCCATTGATGGTGGACCTGAATAACTTCCTCTAGAGCACTATAAATATAGGCATTGGGCCAAAGGGAGGGAGGTTGAAAGCTGAACATTCCTAAGGGTAGATGCTGCTGGAATTAGGACTCCCTTTTAAAGCTTGAGAGGAGAGATTCCCATCCTTTCCTAGCCTTATTTGAGAGTGGGTGAGCTGATCAAAGTAAAGGAAAACTCTTGTTGGACCCTAAGAGGGACTTGCACAACACCAAGGCTCAGGTTGTAATGGTTCCTTTTGTTACCTTTTAATGCGAATGAACTTATTTTTCTCAACAAATTGTTATTCATGGTTTGCTTCATATACTCCTTGGTCTGTATGATGGATATGTATTGTTTTATGAGTTTATCAGGTGCTATTTAATCTTTTGGCTTGTTAGTGAATGCAGGTTTCGAAGAGAAGGAGGAGCTCATCCGGATCGGCGAGGCTGGACTACTACAAAGCGTTGGACTAAAGGTATGTTAAAGATCCCCTGATTACTTGTATTTGCAATGCATGTTTAGAGAAAGGTAGGATTTATTTGTCTTGTTTGTCACTAGAAAGCTTTTGCTTCTAGGGAGGTCGGTTGTGTCTGCACTGTCGACTCTTTCCGCATGACACTTCCCACTTCCACTATTGATGCATGACATACATCCTCAACATGTCCTCAAGAATCTTATTAACCCTCTTTGTCTGTGCATCACTCTGTGGATAATAAGTTGTACTAAAGGCTAATGTTTTCGCTAAAACTACAAACAACTCTTTCCAAAACTTGAAAGTGAACTTGGCATCTCTTCCAGATACAATCTTCTTAGGAACACCATGCAACCTCACTATCTCCCTGATGAAAATTTCAGCTACCTCGCTAACTTAATTCATAGAATTAACTGCAATGAATTGAGATACCTTTCTTAACCTTCCAACCACAACCATGATGGAATCATGCTATCTCGATGTCCTTTGTAAGCCTATAATGAAATCCATGGAAATGACCTCCCATTTCCACTCTAGAATTAGAATTAGATGCAATGAACCACTTGGATTCTTACACTTTTCTTTTACCTGTTGACAATCCAAACATCTTGCAACAAACTCCGCCAATTCTTTCTTTAAGTTTGGCCAATGATAGAATTTATTAGATGTTGCCAATTCCTTCTAATATCCTGGGTAACCTGAATATGGCTTATCATGAAATTCCTTGAAGATAAGCTTCTTGATCTCACTATTATTAGACACATAAATCTTATTCCTTAATATGACCAATCCATCTGCTGTGAGATGATACTCATCATCCCTATTACCTATAACCTATTGTTATAGCCTGTGCTTAAGATGTTGGTACCTGTCATCATGTTGTCCTACCTACAAGATTTGCTTTTCCAACTCTGTCCCATATGAACTCATAGCAGCAATGTGAATAACCTGCAATCTTCTACTAAGATCATCTGCAATATTGTTCTATTTATCGTTAATGTACCTAATCTTAAAGTCAAACTCACTGAGCATGGACAACCATATAGCTTATTTGGCATTTATATTATTTTGGTCAATTGAGTACCTTAGTCCACTGTGATCACTTATCAAAATGAACCTCCTTCCAAGAATATATTGTCTCCACATATTCAATGCATGAATGATCACTGCCAACTCAAGATCACACGTCACATAATTCTACACATGCTCATTCGATTTCCTTGAATTATATCATACTACCTATCTTTCTTGCATGATAACTCCACCAAGTCCCCTCTTGCAAGCATCTGTACATACCATGAAATCTTTGTCTATATTTGTAATATTCAAGACTGGAGCATTTGTAAGCAATTGCTTCAACTACTCAAAACTAGTTGCACATTCCTCTCTCCATTCAAACTTATTTCCTTTTCTCTGCATTGATGTAATATGACACGAGATATGTGATAAGTTCTTGATGAACCTCCTTTAATAACCCTCAACAATATTAACATTGTTTCTAGATGTTATGAATTCTCTTCCTCATTATTAGAATATATCAATATGTCATCAATGAATACTATCACAAACTTGTCCAAATAAGGATGCAACACAATATTCATCAAAAACATGAAAGTAGCTGGAGAATTAGTCAAACAAAAAAAAACGCAACAAAATCATAATTCCCATATGTGGTTGAGAATTCGTCTTTGTATACGTTATCTTATTTGATGTGTCCCTAATGATATCCTAATCTCAAATAAATATTCAAGAACACTATTGCTCCCTTCAATTGATAAAAAAAGTCATCAACCCATCACAAAGGATGCTTTTTCTTGATCATCAACTTTTTCAGATGCCTATAATCAATGCACAACCTGAGAGTACCATCCTTCTTCTTCACTAACAACACTAGTGCACCCCAAGGAGACACACTTGGCCTAATGTATCCCTTATCAAGAATTTCCTTAAGCTACAACTTCAGTTCCACCGACTTTAGAGTACTCATTTTGTATGGTGTGTTTGTTGTTGGTGCTACTCCTAGAATAAATGCAATAGAAAATTACACTTTCCTATGAGGCAGTAAATCTAAAATATCTATTGGGGATACATCATGAAATTGTTGTAAAATCATATACATGTTCAATACTTCAAAATTTTCAACATCCTTCACTTTCTCACTAGAAATATGAACTATAAACAAGACACATCCTTTCCTACTATTGTGCTTTACCTACATATTTTTAACCATTCTCACTGATGTAGGCTTCTTCTTACCTTGCAAGATTATTTTATCTCTAACATCATCCAAGAATTCAATATCCTTCTCATAGAAATCTACCTTAGTCTTGTGAAGGTACAACCAATCCATAGCTAAAATCATATTGTACAAACCAAAAGGAAGCACATTTACATACACTGATGTAGACATACCATTCAACTCAAATGCACGAGATCTCACCCAATGATGAACTATTTTCTTGGTACTTGTAACCAACTACACCATCCAAGAATCTGCATGCAATTCTTTATTCAAGCAACACTTACCCATGAGGACGCGAATGATATAACTATAGTTCGATATAGGGTCAATCAAATTAGAAACAACTTTATCACAAATACTACCCTCCATCTGGATAATAGATGTTTGATGATCAACCTGCTTACTATCCAATGTTGCATAAATATAAAGAATTATTTTTCCAACATCTCCAACTATTTGTTCCTCCTAAGAACTATAAATCTGAGTTTTTTCACGTTGATATTGTGGAAAATCTCTCCTGTGATGATCCTTGCCACACGTCCAACACTGCAAAGGCTTCCTTCCATCACCCTTGTTATGCTCCTCATACGGAAACTCCTATTCTCTATCAGCTACATTGAATTTCTTTAATGGCATTGCATTCTCTTTGTTATCTGCATCTTGAGGTCTTCCTCGCTTCTTATCCCACTTACCTTAGTATTTTCATTACATTTCCAACCCTACTTAGGCTCTGACTTACACTTATACTGCTCATAATAATGTTTTAGCTTCCCAATTACTTCCTCCAATGTTTGAGGTTCATCATACTCAATCTAATCCTTAAATGCTAATGTAAATCCACTGAAAAATATTTGAACCTTCATCTTCTCACCCTTAGTATATGGTACATACCTCAATAGCTCCAAAAATTTAGTCGTATATTCTTCATCTGTCATACATCCCATCTTCAACTCATATAACTCAGACTTATTGTCATAGTATCCCTTTGACAAGTACTTCTTTCCAAAAATTCTTTTGAACTCATGCCAACTCAACTCTTCCTTCCTGATGCCTTTGATATGTTTCACATTTTCCCACTTCATGCCCTCATTCCCTTTGAGACTGAAAATAACTATCCTAGTTTTCATATTCTCTTTATAATCATGCAACTTGAAAATTTTCTTCATCCCAAACAACCATGCTTCTACATCTTTCGGTTTCCTTAGCTCTCCATTAAAGGTAGGGGTTTTGGATTTATTGAACTCATCTGGAAAGTACGACTTCTCATTCCTCCTGTAAGGATGATAACGATCAGGACCATGCTATCTGTCTGATCTTGAACTAGAATACAACCCATAACCTCTACCTCTCTTATTAGGTGTATCCATAAATCTACCACCTTTAACTATATCAGCTATGTCAGACCTGTGCCCTCCATGAAACCTGCTACCATATGCCCCATTTTTACTTTCCTCTTGTCCATAACTACTTCATGGTTGTCTGCATGTTTATAAATCTGACAAGGTCCAAATGATCACTACCTTAACCTTTGCTTGTTTTTCCTGTGATCTACAAAGTCTTTCCTATGACTGAATGATTTTGTCATTATCTACCTTGAAGCTCCTAATCTATTCCTTCATAATTATCAAGGTATCTACTATGTCAAGAGATTACTCATATGCGTGTTGGTCATCTGATCTGTAAGGAGATTCATGTGAAATGTAATCCACCTTTTTTTTCATCTCTGGTCTTCTCCCTGCAAACATACCCTATAAAATAAACCAAATATAAACATAACCAAAATACCTTAGTGAATTTCATAGAAGGCTATCTCGTCTGCACAATCAATATATATTAGCATAATAGATATATATAATCAAATCAACATATCAATCATTTAAACATCAACATCATTAATGTAGATTTTAACCCCGTATAGAAATTACCTGCATACGAATTCTAAAACACACAAAATAAACAATGCGAGAGCATAACACATAAAATACATATACACAGAGATTTTCCCCTGGATCCCAAAACCAGGACTACTAGCTTGATTTTTTATTATATTCCTTTCAATGTTACTACATATTTATACATGCCAAAGCATCCAATACCATGAACCGAAAACCATCGCGTCCAAAACCATGGACCAAAAACCATCACATCCAAAATCATGTGCGAAAACCATGCACAATACCATAGGTAGGTCCGCCCAACCTAATATAGGGTCCAAAAAAAAATTTCTCAGGGCGCTGCCCCAGACCCCATAAAGGGGGGCTACCCGCCCCACTCAAACCCCTTAGACAAGGGGGGCTGGTGCCCCTGCTACATATTTGGTGCAACGAAGCAGGGGCTCCCACCCCCGCTACACAATTGGCACAACGAAGAGGGGGCTCCACCCCCCTCTAACGCCCTGGTTAACTACGTAGGTTAGTTGTGGAAAGAACATAACACAACCCAACATTCTCCCACTTGTTGTTTTCTTTCCATAGGGGGCCAGAGGAGAGCTGAGTCATTTATCCAGCCCTAAAAACACCCATTGTTTATCTACACCAAGAGAACTTCTCAGAGCTCACAGATTTTGTCAATGCATCTGCAGTATTCTTCAAAGTGTCCACCTTTACCAGCAACACCTTTTTCTCTTCTATCATATCCCTCACAAAGTGATACTAAAAATCAATGTGCTTTGTCTTTGAATGGTAAGCAGGTTTCTTTGCCAAGAACATTGCACTTTGGCTATCACATTCTATCCTTATAGCTTCCTATACTAACTCCATACTTGAACACAATCTCTCGAACCAAACTGCTCCCTTGCTTGCATGACTGGCTGCCATGTATTCTGCCTCTGTGGTTGATAGTGCCACTATAGATTGTTTCTTATTCATCCAACTGACTGGACCTCCAAACAGGTTAAAAACATACCCACTTGTAGATCTTCTTTGATCCAGATCTCCAATCCAGTCTGCATCAACAAAGCCACGAATGTCCAACACTCTGTCCAATCCTGGTCTTCCTTGGTGGCACAAACCATAATCACTAGTGCCACGCAAATACCTAAAAAACCACTTCACTATTGTCCAATCATCCTTCCCTAGTTTTGACATGTACCTGCTCAATACTCCCACTGCATGTGCAATGTATGGTCTAGTACAGACCATTGAATGCATTAGGCTATTGACTGCACTTGCATATGGAACACGGGACATGTCCTCTTCCTCTTCTTGTGTCTTGGGACACTTTTTGATAGATAACTTTACACCTACAGGAATAGGAACATTCACCGGTTTACTATCCTGCATATTAAACCTCTGCATTATTGTCTCGACATATTTCATCTGGTTTAACCAGAGCTTCCTCTTTGCCCGATCACTTTTAATTTCCATGCCCAAAATATAGTTTGCAGCACTGAGATCTTTCATGTCGATTTTGGAGGACAATTAGGTCTTCAAATCCTCAATAATTTCTTTGTCATTTCCAACCAGCAACATATCATCCGCATAAAAGACCAGATAAATAACATGATCACCTATTAATTTAAAATACACACAGTGATCTACTTTGATTCTGGTGAAGCAAAGTGCCTGTATAAATGTATTAAATTTTTGATACCACATCTTTGGTGACTGTTTTAACCCATATAGAGACTTATTTAACTTGCATACCAGTTCTTTCTTACCCTTCACCGTAAAACCTTCTGGTTGCTTGATGTAGATATCCTCTTCCAAATGCCCGTGAAGAAATGTTGTCTTCACATCCATCTGTTCTACCTCAAAATCAAAACCAACAACAACAAATAACAGTAATCTAATAGAAGCTACCTTGGCAACAGGAGAAAACATATCACCAAAATCAATTCCCAGCACCTGGGAATAACCTTTTGCTACCAACCGAGCTTTGTATTTGTCCACCTTTCCTTCTGCATTTGTCTTCTTCCTGAACACCCATTTGCTTCCAATGGGTTTCCTTCCAGCCAGCAACTCTAGTAGATCCCATGCCTTATTTTTGTGCAAAGATGCCATTTCATCAACCATGGCCTCTTTCCAGTGTTTTCCATCCTTTGAATCTACTGCTTCCTTCATAGTTCTGGTATCATCATCAATAATAGATAAAGCAAAATTTTCACAAAAAGTAGATGGATTATACCTTTCTATCTGCCTTCTTTCTCAAACTGATCTTCTCACACCTGGAGTTTGTGGCTCTTCATCTTCTGATTCCTCCTATGTTGTAGAGTCTGATTCTACCTCCTTTAGCTCAAACTCTATCTTCTCATGTTCCTTTAATGGGACTTCATGTTTAATAACATCTTTCACCTCTCTGAACACCACATCTCGGCTATACACAACCTTCCTTGTTACTGGGTTCCAAAGCTTATCCTCTAAACCATCCTTATACCCAATAAAGATGCACTTTTTAGATTTACTATCCAACTTGGTTCTTTTCTCCTTTGGAACATGTACATATACATCACATCCAAATACCCTCAGATGTGAAAGAGAGGGTTTCTTACCAGTCCATACCTCTTGTGGAGTCTTATCCTCCAACACTGATGAAGGTGATCTGTTGACTAGGTAACATGCTATCTCCACCGCCTCTGCCCATAATTCTTGTCCTAACCTGACATAATTGAGCATGCTTCTTTCCCTTTCCATCAACGTCATGTTCATTCTTTCTGCAACTCCATTTTGCTCAGGTGTATATGGAGTAGTCTTCTACTGTGCTATACCACACTTCTTAAAGAATTCTTCAAATTCCTTATTGCAAAACTCTCCACCATTATCTGTCCTCAGCACCTTTATCTTCTTCTCTATTTGGTTTTCCACCAGAGCCTTAAATTCTTTAAACTTGTCAAAGACTTTAGATTTCTTCTTAAGGAAATATATCCATGTATTCCTTGAGAGGTCATCTATAAATGATACATAGTACACAGACTTACCCAATGCTGGAACCTTCACAGGTTCAAACACATCACTGTGCACAAGCTCTAATACCTGTTTTGCCCTCTTACCACTAGAGGGGAAACTCACTCGATTTTGCTTCCCATATACACAATTTTCATATAAATCAAAATCCAAGGAGTTATTACTCATACCTTCTACCATACCTTTACCATGAAGTATTAGAAGGCCCTTCTCTCCAATATGTCCAAGCCTTTGATGCCACAGCATGGTCTTCTCTCCAAAGACCACTAGATTTTCTGCTCCACCTTCAGGAGCCACAAAACTGTTTTACCTATCAACAACAATGCTACCTTTTAGCTTGTATAGAGTTCCAATCCGAACTCCCCGCATCAATGCCAGTGCTCCCCGAACCATATTGCAAGTATCCTTCTCGAACACTGTTTTTACACCTCCATCATCTAGCTTGCTTACAAAAATCATATTTCTGGCCAATGCAGGAATATGCAGAACACCCAGAAGGGTTCTAACCCTTCCACCTTGCAACTTCAACTTTACTTTCCACGACCAATGATTCTAGCCTTCCTATCATCCCCTAAGAAGACATCACCACCATTGTATTTCACATACTTGTAGAACCACTCTAAATGGGGAGTGAAGTGAAAGGATGAGTCAATCAACCATGCCTCATGATCTACATGTGTACTTGAAGAAGCCAAGTATACATCCCCACCTTCATCTGAGGTGGTTTTCGCCTCTGCAAAAGGAGAATTGTCAAATCCCTTTCCTTTATCAGGAGCTTTATATTTACAGTCCCTTTTGTAGTGCCCTTCCTTTCCGCATTTCTAGCACACCACCTATACAGGTTTTATTGGAGATTTAGATTTCCCTCTAGATCTAGATCTCCCACTCGATGAATTATTTTTGTTTCTATTCTAGGACTGTCCTCGTATAGACAAGGCATCACCATTTTGGTTCTCCATATTTTCCCATGTCATCTCCTCCGTCAGCAACGATGAGACTATTTCATCAAACTGCAAGGTAGTCACATTACTACCTATTGCAATAATGACACTATCCCATGAATCTGGTAGAGAACACAACAAACTGATGCACTTATCTTCATCTGAAATTTTAATATCAACAGGTAATAACTAACTTACCACAGTATTAAACGTGTTTAGATGCTCTATCACCGAGTCTCCATCTTTCATCCTCAGGTTATACAACTTTATCCATAGGAACAGTTTATTCACTAAAGACTTAGATTGGTACAAAGTCCCTAACTTGTCCCATAAAGCCTTTACCGTAGCTTCCCCTGATACATTCAGCAATATTGAATCTATGACACACAATCGTATTGTGCTCTTTTCCTTCTGATCCAACTTCTTCCATTCCTCATCAAACACTCCCGTTGGCTTAGTACATGGATCTACTGCGATCCACTAATCTTTATCCACCAACAGATCGTCCATCTTGAGTTTCCATAACTCAAAACTTTGACCATTAAATTTCTCAATCTCTATCTTTCCACTGCTCTCCATCTTCTTTCACCATCAGAATTGATCCCACATATCTTCCACTAAACAGGGTCTACCACAGGCCCAAATGAAACCTATTAGCAACAAAGGCATCCCCTTGAAGACAAAATAGCTCTGATACCAAATGTAGGTTTTAACCCCGTACAAAAATCACCTGCATATGAATTCTAAAACACAAAAAATAAACAATGTGAGAGCATAACACATAAAACACATATACACAGAGATTTTCCCTTGGATCCCAAAACTGGGACTACCAGCTTGATTTTTCATTAAATTCCTTTCAATGTTATAATAAAAAATACACACAGTGATCTGCTTTGCTTTTAGTGAAGCCAAGTCCTCGTATATATGTATCAAATTTCTGATACCACATCCTTGGTGACTATTTTAACCCATACAGAGACTTTTTTAACCTGCATATCAGTTCTTTCTTTCCTTCACTGCAAAGCTTTCGGGTTGCTTCGTGTAGATCTCTTCTTCTAGTTCCCCATGAAGAAATTTTGTCTTCACATCCATATGCTCTACGTCAAAATCAAAAGTAGCAACAATAGATAAAGGTAATCTAATAGAAGCTACCTGTGCAAGAGGAGAAAAATATCACCAAAAATAGTTTCCAGCACTTGGGAATAACCTTTTGCTACTGTTATCGGGAAATCTAGTGTCCACTCGGAGCTGCTAGTCCCACTAAGACTGGTAGCTATCTTAGAAACAAACAAACTAAAACTACTTTCGTTTTCCTTTATGAGAAGTAGATAAGAGTGGAATGAAGGACAACAACCTCAGTCTTGCGCTTGGTTCCTTGCTCGATTCCTCTCCCTTCTGATAGATCCTTTCTGCTTCTCCTTTGTCTACCCAGCTTCAAAGAGCACCTGTGGAATCAAATCAGCATAATACTATCGAAGAACAGAGATCTATAATCATAAACAATATTAGGACCAGATGTATATTGACCACACAAATGCATATATCATCAAACATACAAGAATGTGGAGGAAAACTTGAATAGCTTCATTAATATCAAGAATAGCAAAGAGGATTACAACCAATTGTTCTGACCTAGCGTTGTCCTCCAGCATGAAAGCCCTTCTTTCACCTCATGAA
Organism: Pinus tabuliformis; assembly: GCA_031772625.1. Lineage (NCBI taxonomy): Eukaryota > Viridiplantae > Streptophyta > Pinopsida > Pinales > Pinaceae > Pinus > Pinus tabuliformis. Next base: position 893,697,705 of record CM062807.1, on the reverse strand, counting down.
AATCTTAGATCACTGAACACTATGATATTCCAACAAGAAACCAACAACACTTCCTTACAAGATGCAAAATTCCAACCTTTGGATCTCTGGGATGAGGGATCCATATATAGATGATTGCAGGGGAGTGAGTCAGCTTCTAGGATTTTGATTAGTGTCCTCTCTATGATAGTTCTTGATTCCACTTGGAGATTGATGATCTCTTACTCATCCTTGGGCGAATTCAGAGAGGCAAGTGTCACAGGAGAAGTTTCTGGAAGATTCCATGATCATCCACCTCGCAAACTGTCTCTGCCATTTGTCCACTCTCACCCATCGCACCCCATAGAAGGGCTTTTCAGTATGCATCGCACCTCCCGTGTGCATTAGGTGGGATGCATCGCACTTTGACCATGGAGCAGGTGAGATGGTCCAGTTTTGACCAGTTCTGAGCAGTTTTTCATGGAGAACTTCTAGGAGATGATGTAATCAGCTGACCTTGTTCTTTTAGGGTATGGAACAACACTTTTAGGGACTTAGGAGCCCTTGGTTTATGGACATGTTTGATTGGGGTTGCAGTGCCCAAAAATGTCTATAACAGTTGCCCCCTAAAGCATGAGGTTGTTAATCTTTTGATGTCAGGTGAAATGCTTTATCATGAGGATCCAAAGTTTTTTCGAGTTAGAAGGTGACCTGTAATAAGATACAATACAATACATTATCTTCATAATATTTTTCATGATCTAGCTGAGGTAGGCATTCCCATGCTCAGCTTTATAAATTCATTTCCATGTACATAAGACAGACAACCTTCTGTGCGGGACACTGATGATTCTAATAGAGTCATCATCCTTTGATTCGGATGATCATTTGTGCAGCAACAATGTACATTTGATGTCTTTATTTTCCTGAATATATCGCAGCCCGGATGGATGAAACTAGATCCGGAGTCTTCAAACTCGTTCAATCTTCACTCGAAGTACAAGTTGATCCATGTGAAAGATGTTCTAGAGTCGAGCATGGAAATACATCGCCTGATTACCAGCCAATGATGTAAGCTATTAATAGGCACGAGAGGAATCACCGATAATGATGATAACCCTCAAGGTACTACAGTACAATTTGCGTGGTGTGAATAAGGGACTTGGCGTCGAACACCGCGCAAAATCTTTCGATCAAAGGCCATTGATGTAAACTTGTCGTCGGAAGTGAGAAACTTGCCATTGAGGCATGCAAGCTTCAAAGTACTGAAAGGGTTGTTCCTAAGTCGACTTCTTGGATAATGAGCTGGTGTCGACAAGAAGCGACCCGCCGTAGGAGGGCCTTAATGAATCCCACATCTACGACATGGAATAGAGTAAATGATTTTGGAGGTGAAAACGATCTGATGATACAGGGTTCAGGGTGGCGGTCATGAAAGAATGGAGTGTGAATGTATTGCAGTGGATGAGACACAAGTGAATTCTCTGAGCGACTTCTCTTGAACATACCAGCAACACTGATATGGATTGGTAGCATTAACCCCAAATATGGATGTTGTGATGGACCAATGGTGATATGACCACTGAACGGAACAACCCAACCCGACTCAGATGCGGAGTGAAAGTGTCATGTTCAAGAGCAATTTGCTACCAATAAAGTTTCTTCAAGTTTTTCTTCCCAATTTTTCCCCAGTCATTGCTGACCAGTACCTCTTTATTTTTGTCAAGCTTGAGGAGGATAACATATGCTTGTTCTATAATTTGCCCTTCGGGCAAACCCGTCGCTATATTTTAACGAGCCTAGCGACAGTGAAACTCGTTCTTGTCTGTATGGACAAGTTTGTCACTATTCAATTTTAATGAGTTTAACGAAAAAGATAACTCTGTCCTTTTCAATTTTAGAGAGTCTAAAAGGGACGTAAAGGAAACTCCAATAATCCTTTTTTGTCATATAATCCCTTAAGTCCAAAAAAGTATAAAATAATACAAAAGGGATGAATTTTCGGTAATTTTAACGAGCCAAACAGAACAAGTGCTTGATCTTTTTGCGTAATAATCCCTCAGGTCCAAAAAGATTAAAATCTAGAAGAGGGATAACACTTCCGGTCGCTTTAACGAGCTGGAGAGGCCAATCGCTCGGAAATATTTTCATGTTTTATGAGTCAGGTGAAAAGAGCTTAAAGGAGACTCGTTTTTGAGGAACAAGTGATAATTTCGGGTAGCAACTGATTCCAGGTAAGGTTTGGAATTTTCCAATCATGGCAGTGTCACAAGGATGGCTAACAGGATCACTCTTCGCAGTTGTTCCTCAAAAGGGGTAAACAATCAAATGGAGGTGAATGATCGGCTAAAACAGAGTGGAGGTGATGATGAGAACACGACCAGGGCTCAAAAGCTGATGATAATGCATTCACAATGGTTATTTACTGGAAATTGGTTCATTTTTTAATGATCTTAAACTCTAGGGGAACGTTTGCTCATTGCTTATGTTTAATTTTTAACGAGCTTGAACTCCACATAAAAACTGCTCATGCCAGTCGTATAATAAGGATGTCTCATCGATAGGTTCAATTTTTAGGGAGCTTGCACCATTCGAAACTATGCTCCGGTGCCTCTCGCATGCAAGCTAGGAACGACCAACTACGCCCCTCTACTTAACTACCAAGATCACTACCAAGGTTAGGTAGGAAACTTTTTCCTTTACTTTGCCGGTGCCATGGTGGCCCCTGCAAAGATGAATGGTCGATTTGACCACTCACCCGACCTAGGCGGTTGAAGTTAGCGGAATCATAGAGTTAACATTAGTTGGTCGTTTCTCACTTGCTCACAAGAGGTTTGCATGCCCCCAGGTATAGCGAAGTAGAGTTTCTAGGTTACCCCTCAATTTGCAGACAAAATGTTTGTTCTGTGGGGAAAGGCCTACCCTTTCACAGAGGTATCTTATTCGGTGTAATCCCCTCTTCCTATACAGACGGGGATCGAGCCAGTCATATATCCTTCACGGAAACCTACCCTATACCCAGAGTTTCCCTGCCGAAGCAGACTAGGGTGCATGCCCCCTGGGTTTCAGTCATGTCCTCCTGAATCACTCGCGCTCTTTAGGTGGGCAGACTGGGGACTGATGAGACATTCCTTGCATGAAAATACCATTTAGGGACGGCATTTGACTATTTGCTATGTGTGAGCCAGGGAATGAAAGCTGGTCTACGAGCTGGACCACTCTGCCTTCATGCGGAAAACACATTACGCGAAAGAGTGAGGAGACGATGGCTCCCATGCAATAAATATAGTCACACCCAAGGAGTAGATTGTAATCTAAAGGCCCTTGGACTACCACTACGTTTAGATGAACATTTTTCCTTCTCAATGTTATGGGCACATTGGGAAGGATCCCTAATGGTCGACTGGTTCCTTTGTGAAAGCCTGTCAGATTTCTCATCTTAGGCATAAGCAATGGCGAACCAAGCGCTTTCCAAGCAGTTGAAAAAAATATACTCACAAAAGCCCCTTCATCAATGATGGTACCGACCATGATCATTCTGTATACTTGTGCAATGATGCAGAATGGTATACTAGCTGGTAGATGGGGTCTGCCTAGTAGATTCCAATTGAAGGAAACCACCAGGTTGCTTGGAGGTGGGACCGAATAGATGGCCGGATATGACTCTGACGAACTTCCTTCCTGTGGTAAAGGAACAGGTAGATTGCCCCCATGTTCATCAGAGTTGTTTTTTATGAAAAGAATTTGAACGGTGTCATTCTCATTCTCTTCGGTGATTGTGTCATCTGAAGATGGACCTTCTGAAGGCAAGACCGGGTCGACTGTCGCCTCAACCTTTTGACTTTCGTCTGGTATGGATTCAGCGGGTTTATCTTCAATGACAGATGCTTCGACCGACCACAATGGCATGTCGGTTAGATTTTCAACTAGCGACGGACTCGGCAAGAGTTTCTTATATCCAGGAGGAAGCCATAGCGGTGAAGCTGGACGGTCATCCAAAACTCTTTTAGCTTCATCTAGGAAGGGACAACGGTGGACGGCATGATCGCCTTCACATAGTTTACAAGGAAATTTACATTTCCTTTTTTGTCCAAATGCTTTGCTTTCACTAGTTGATGGTGTACTTTCAACATGGTCTTCAGAGGTTGATGACACCAGGTTGTGCAAACGAGGAGACCAGTCCCTTAAGATCCGAGGGATGCAGGGACAATCTCGGTGATAGTGGTCTCCTTTGCAAATGACACATGGAGATTTAGGCTTAGATGGTGTAGTGTGTGGATTTTCACTAGACGATGCCTGGTTACCCCTTTTCGCCTTTGGCTCCTTCTTCTTCTTCTCAGTTACTTGGTTTTTAGCTTTACCAGCTTCATCAAGCGAAGAGGAAGGAGGAGAGGGAGAACCGGATGAAGTAGAAGGTTGGAGGGTAACTCTAGTATCATCTAGTTGCTGACTTGATTATTCAGGAATCACGGTATTTTGAACGACGGAGGTCGAGAAGAGCCATACGGGCAAGCCAATTGTCAATCCTGGAAGCGACAATGTGGCCATATGGGGTGCACCAACATCTCCCCAAGAGGAGAAAGGACTAGGATTTCCTCCAAGGGGAAATCCTTGGTTGGTGGGCTCCATTTTCTCAACCTAAGACCAACGAGGGAATAGTGATGTTATTCCGATTAAAATAAATTTTAGACACTTTGACACAACTTTTTTTTTCAATTTTTAAGAGTCGAGAAAAAACAAAAGATGACTCTAGTCACCTCTGATTTTTTAATGAGCCTGAACTGACAAGTGCTCAGATGGACCTTTTCCTTTAAGGAGTATGAAAAGGAACGAAAGAGACTACTCTAGAAATCTAGACAGAGGGATTACCAAACCAATTGCAAAACTGCAGAATACTTTTTACAGTACGGCAGTCAATCTTCCCGAATGCTGTGTTCAGTGCATTGCGATCGATAGGGTGGCAGACATGGCTTCCTATGGATAAAGGATATAGCCTATTGTGGTCTCCTAATATATACTCAATGGTACGTGGGAGCACAAGTCTGTACTGGCACTTGTCGTCTCAAAGAGGAGGAATCACCCAACCAACAGTGAAAGCGACAATTACCAGGCTTTACGACGCCGGAATACGTCTCTAACCTAGACTTCTAGATGTTGTGCGTTAGGTTCCAAAGCATTTTTAGGTTCATTAAATTTATTTTACAGTTGATATTTCTTAAAAATTTTTCCTTTTAGGTTCACCGCATGATGTAGATGTACAATTCCTAAAATGCAATCTAAGATGATAAACAATCGTTTAATCTTCTTTTTGCAATGAAAATCCTAGCTACTAAAAAAAGAGAGCACACACTAGATGCACTGTCCTAAATCAAACCAACAAGTAGTCTCAATGCAAATGCACATGCATGTATTTGTTTTCAGCTTTCTTAATGTGTGAATGACAAGAAGAATGCTAAGTACAAATCTGAATTATCTTTTCAAAGCGACAGTACTAACAAATTTCTCTTCAAAAACGAAAGGAAGATAATGATGACACTTTACTATTTTGAATTGAAAACCGCTTTCGACACTTGAAAAAATACTAATTCAAATCAAATACAAGAGTAACTGTATAATCAACCATCAAGAACAATAGAATTCCTTTCTTTGACTGAAAACGACACTTGCAACACTTTCAAATCAAAAGATGACAGTTCGACTATGCTACTACTTTGCAAAAGAGAACTGAGAATGGCGGAAAATACATGAAAATGTTCACAGTTATTTGCACAATGGAGGTGGAATAATGGAAAGGAAGGGCATTTCCACAGTGGTATACTGATCACAGACAGCAAAACTCCTGAATAGAGCTGAAGAGAGTGAACACAGAAACCAAAATCTAAGAGCAGAAGAGGTCCTGTCTGATCAGCGCACCTGTAACACAGGGAAAGTGCGATGCAGCGCACCTACTGCACACGGGAAGTGCGATGCATCCAGATTCCCAAGAGTAAAAGGTGCAATGGTCCAGGGACGAGACTTCAACTGGGTTCCGGGTCACAGTTTGCAGCTCAGTTCAGGGATTTAGGCCGGGCAAGTGATGTACAGTAAATAGAAATCACAGGGGCTGATCTAATGAGGTTACTAGAGCCACCACTAGGGCAATTAGAAAGTTTTCAAATCGATTGTTCAGTTTATAAACAAAACCCAGAGATAGACTGAAGCAGCATTGATCTACTTTTCACTTGCATAGAAAATGCAGTTCGAAGGCTAGCTGGCTTGACTTCAGGCTCCATCTGTAAGTTTATAAAACAAACAAATATAGAGAAATAAACAATCTATTCACTCCCCAGTGGAGTCGCCATTTTGTTATCAGGAAATCTAGTGTCCACTCGGAGCTACTAGTCCCACTAACACTGGTAGCTATCTTAGAAACAAACAAACTAAAACTACTTTCATTTTCCTTTGTGAGAAGTAGATAAGAGTGGAATGAAGGACACCAACCTCAGTCCTGCGCTTGGTTCCTTGCTCGATTCCTCTCCCTTCTGACAGATCCTTGCCACTTCTCCTTCGTCTACCCAGCTTCAAAGAGCACCTGTGGAATCAAAGCAACATAATATTATTGAAGAACAAAGATCTACAATCATAAACAATATAGGACCATATGTATATTGACCACACAAATGCATATATCATCAAACATACAAGAATGTGGAGGAAAACTTGAATAGCTTTATTAATATCAAGAATAGCAAAGAGGATTACAACCAATTGTTTTGACCCAGCACCATCCTCCAGCATGAAAGCCCTTCTTTCACCTCATGAAAAGCTTAGATCACCCAACACTATGATATTCCAACAAGAAACCAACATCACTTCCTTACAAGATGCAAAATTCCAGGCTTTGGATCTCTGGGATGAGGGATCCATATATAGATGATTGTAGGGGGGTGAGTCCGCTTCTGGGATTTTGATTAGTGTCCTCTCTATAATAGTTCTTGATTCCACTTGGATATTGATGATCTCTTACTCATCCTTGGGTGAATTCAGAGAGGCGAGTGTCACAGGAGAAGTTTCTGGAAGATTCCATGATCATCCACCTCGCAAACTGTCTCTGCCATTTGTCCACTCTCACCCATCGCACCCCATAGAAGGGCTTTTCAGTATGCATTGCACCTCCCGTGTGCATTAGGTGGGATGCATCGCACTTTGACCATGGAGAAGGTGAGATGGTCCAGTTTTGACCAGTTCTGAGCAGTTTTTCATGGAGAACTTCTAGGAGATGATGTAATCAGCTGAATTTTTTCTTTTAGGGTATGGAACAACACTTTTAGGGACTTAGGAGCCCTTGGTTTATGGACATGTTTGATTGGGGTTGTAGTGCCCAAAAATTTCTATAACAACTACCAACCGAGCTTTGTATTTCCTTACCTTGCCTTATACATTCATATTCTTCTTAAACACCCATTTTCTTCCAATGGTTTCCCTTCTAGGTGACAACTCCAGCAGATCCGAAGCCTCATTTTTTTGCAAAGATGCCATTTCATCAACCATGGCCTCTTTTCATAGTTTTCCATCCATCCTCTGAATATACTACTTCCTTGATAGTTCTGGGATCGTCATGATGATGTAAAAGATAAAGAAACATTTGAACATAAAATAGTTGGACTACACCTTTCTGGCTTCCTTATTTCTCTAACTGATCTTCTCATAGCTGGAGTTTGTGGCTCTTCATCTTCTAATTCCTCTTCTGTTGTAGAGACCCATTCCTCCTCCTTTAGCTCAAACTGTATCTTCTCAGGTTCCTTTTGTAGGACTTCATGTTTAATAACATATTTCACCTCTCCAAACACCACATCATGGTTCTACACAACCTTCATTTTTGGGTTTCAAATCTTATACCCAATAAAGATGCACCTTTCAGATTTACTATCCAACTTGGTTCTTTTCTCCTTTGGAACATGTACATATGTATCACATCCAATTACCCTCAGATGTGAAAGAGAGGGTTTCTTACTAATCCATACCTCCTGTGGAGTCTTATCCTCCAATGTTGATGAAGGTGATTTGTTGACCATGTAACATGTAGTCGCCACTGTGTCTACCCAAAATTCATATTCTAACCTAACACCATTGAGCATGTTTCTTTCCTTTTCCATCAACATTCTCTTCATTCTTTCTGTAACTCCATTTTTTTTGAGTTTTGTATGGAGTAGTATTCTACCATGCTATACCACACTTCTTACAAAAATCTTCAAATTTGTTCTTGCAAAACTCTCCACCATTATCTATTCTCAGCACCTTTATCTTCTTCTCTGTCTGGTTTTCCACCAGAGCCTTAAATTTTTTAAACCTGCCAAAGACTTCAGATTTCTTCCTAAGGAAAAGTTTCTATGTATTCCTTGAGAAGTCATCTATAAATGATACATAGTATATAGTCTTACCCTGTGATGGAACTGAAACAGGTTTAAACACATCACTATGCACAAGCTCTAATATATGTTTCTTCCTCTTAGCACCAGAGGGGAAGCTCACCTGATTTTGCTTCCCATATACACAATTTTCATAGAAATAAAAATACAGATCTAAATTAGACATACCTTCTACCATACCATTACCATGAAGTATTCGAAGCCCCTTCTCTCCAATATCTCCAAGCCTTTGATGCCATGGCATGGTCTCTTCTCTAGAGACCACTAGATTTTCTGCTCCACTTTCAAGCACCACAAAATTGTTGCACCCATCAATAACAGTGCTATCATGAAGCTTGTATAGATTTCCAATCCGAACTCCCCACATCAATACCAGTGCTCCCCGAACCATCTTGTAGGTGTCTTTCTCGAACACTGTTTCTACACTTGCATCATTTAGCTTGCTTACAAAAGTTAGATTTATGGCCAATGCAGGAATATGCAGAACAATAGAAAGTGTTCTAATCATTCCACCTTGCAACTTCAACTTCACTTTTCCACGACCAATGATTCTAGATTTCTTGTCATCCCCTAAGACGACATCACCACCATCATATTTATCATACTCACAAAACCACTCCCTGTGGGGAGTGAAGTGAAAGGATGCACCTGAGTCAATCAACCATGCCTCATGATCTACATGTGTACTTTCTAGAAGAAGCCAAATGCACATCCCCACCTTCATCTAAGGTGGTTTTTTCCTCTCTAGAAGGAGCATCATCAGATCCCTTTCCTTTCTCAAGAGCTTTATATCTACAATCCTTTTTAAAGTGCCATTCCTTTCTTCATTTCCAGCACAACTTTACAGGTTTTCCTGGAGATTTATATCTCCCTCTAGATTTAGATCTCCCACTCGAGGATTTGTTTTTGTTTCTATTCTCAGAATTTCCTTGTACATACAAGGCATCACCATTCCAGCCCTCCGTATTTTTCCATCTCATCTCCTCTGATAGCAAGTATGAGACTATTTCATCAAACTGTAAGGCAGCCACATTGCTACCTATTGCAACAACCAAATGATCCCACGAGTCTGATAGAGAACACAACAAACTGATGCACTTATCTTTATCTCAAATTCTTATATCAACAGATAACAACTAGCTTACCAAATTATTAAAGGCATTCAGATGTTTTGTCATCGATTCTCCATCCTTCATCCTCAGGTTATACATTTTTTTCTATAGGAACATTTTATTCACTAGAGACTTAGATTGGTACAAAGTCCCTAACTTGTCCCACAAAGCCTTCATCGAAGCTTCCCCTAATACATTCAACAATACTGCATTTGAGATACACAACCATATTGTTCTCTTTGGCATCCAGTCCAACTTTGCCCAGTCTGTAGCTAACATTGCAGTTGGTTTAGTACTTGGATATACTGTGATCCACTAATCTTTATCCACCAACAGATCCTCCATGTTGAGTTTCCATAACTCAAAACTTTGACCATTAAATTTCGTGATTGCTATCTTTCCACTGCTCATCATCTTCTTTCATGAAAAGAATCGATCCCATATATCTCCCACTGAATAGGATCTACCACAGACTCGACCAAAACCCCTCAGCAACAAACGCATCCCCTTCAAGCCAAAACAACTCTGATACTAAATGTAGGTTTTAACTGCATATAGAAATTACCTACATAAGAATTCTAAAAACATAAAATAAACAATGGGGAGAGCATAAAACATAAAACATATATGTACACAAATATTTTCCCCTAGAGCCCAAAATTTGGACTAGCAGATTGATTTTTCATTATATTCCTTTCAATGTGACAATACGTATATATATCGAAGCATCTATAAACCACAATCGATTAACCTTGGATTAGAACATAACCGTAGTTCTCTCTACCAGATCTATAAAATACCATGGGCAGAAAACCATCATGACCAAAACCATGTGTGAAAACCACGCACAAAACCATAGGTAGGTCCTCCAACCTAGTATAGGGTTGTGGAAATAATATAACACACGCTTAACAAATGGAACCTGATCTGGTACCACGCTGTCGTATTATATATTACCCAAAGAGAACGAAACTTGCTTTGGTACCAGCCTATAACCATGTCCTCCCACATTTACCCACTTTCACCATCCTACAAGGGTAAACATGATATCAAGTGCTACTATCACATGACCTGACCTCCAAGATTCATTTACGAAAGTGGTGTCAGTGACTGACAACTCGCAAACATTCCTCAAGTCTTTCAGGACACTCAGGGGCGAAATAACCACCCTAGGTGACCAAACCCTAAGCAGGGCTTCTTTTCTCTTACTTAATAACCCAACCATAAGCATAAGGCTACATGGGTGTAATTATAGGGCTCCAATCCCACACATGACACTACTTCCATGCGGTTATAACGCAAAATTTCTAGTTCACAGTGTGCGATCTAGAGATCTTGGCCACAATTCCAGGCCAACCTCCATACAACTACCTAGAACTATCTAAGAATTTCTAGAATCACTATTGACATGATGAAAAAGCCAAACATTCAAAATCGAATCAAGAATTTGACCCAGAATTCCTAGAACACACTAGACGTTTCGTCAAACATATGGAAAACAAGAAGCTACGGGTCATGAATGCATATCTGATCATAAAAGTCTAAGATTCCTATAAGAATCACAAAATAAGCCTCTATGACCTCTCCAATAGATGCAAAAACACTTATTAGTCCATACATTCATCAATCAATCAATAACTAAATGATTCATGACAAGAGCCATAGATGGTACACACCTGTTGAAGCCCCGAAAATCAAGTCGACAAAAAGGGGGATACCCGCCCGGTCCGGACCTTGGTTGGCAGCTCCTTATCCGTTTGGTATAGCGGGTCCGACTAGGGATAATGGGACCAGTTTCCCAATCTATGAGTGTGTGTGTGTGTAGAATTTGATGTTGCTGATCTAACAGTTCCTATTTAAGATATTCTAATTCAAACTTTAATCTAATTCTATGCTATTGTAATCTAATAAACAACACATCTAAATCTATACTAACCCAGGATGTAATTCTTCTATTATGCGATCTAAAGAGATTTCAAATAACAACTGGTAATAAAGATCATTCAACGATTATAAGAAAGGAAATCAATCAAGATGAACCACTTCGCATAAAAAGTTAGACGAAATAGTTGTGAAAAACATATCGCATAATGAGCTATTCATACATTAGGCATAAATAAATAGCTATCACCGTACAAAAGTGCCAAATGATAACTCAAGAATTCATGCAATAATACATAAACAACTAAAAACTGTATATCACTTTAACATATAAGCAGAAATGGTCAAGAGATAAAAGTACCATTATTGACTAGTCCTACTCATAAGCTTCAAGCGACAATGATTTATCTCTCCTCGCTCTAACATCCACTAAGAGTACAGAAGTGCAACATCAGTAGCAGATATCAAATGCAAACATCAACAAATCTTGATCCATTCATTCACCAAAACCTCCTCGGAGGGTGCAAAAGTGCATGTTTTGAGGACAAGTTTTTGAGAAATTTCTGGACCCTTCTCTAAATGCATGAGAAGGGTTTAAATACTACTAACTAAATAACTTAATTACACAGATTCAAGATATGGTTTAAATGACCGCCCTTTTTCTAAGCAAAACTATTTCTAAAAATTAAATCTAATATCTAACTGTTTCTGTATTTTATTCTTAATGTTGAGAGCATTCAGTATTTGCCTGGGAGAGTCGGTTGACTGTCTTCCGCTTTTGATTGAGCTAAGGAAACAGAAATGGTAAGAGCTGGCACCATCTTTTTAGCAAAATGGATGATATACTCGAGAGTCATCTTCTGACTATGTGGATTTACTGCGTATGCCCAGTAATAATCCAAGTTCAACTTGGTTAACCCTTGAATTGCTTCTGCCTTTCTCTCTAGCTTTCTGTTTCCAGTTTGTTCTTTACCATTGCTTTCTTGCATTTTTCGGGCTTACAGGTGACTGAGTAGTTAGAGGCTTTCCTTCTCGCACAATTTTCTCAGCGATGCGCGATTAGCGCTAATCGCGCATCGGAAACTGCCTCCGTTCTTTGATCCGGGCCTCTCTGATGCGTTTTTCGCCTTTAGCGCCTTTTCCTTCACTGGGTATAAGCTTCAAAATTTGTAAAAATACTGCTTTCGTGAGCTCCTGACCTTGAGCGTTAAACCGCCTGTTGATATCGACATTGTTCAATTACTCATTCAACCATGGCTGTGAATGAAAGATCTGTAATGGATAGCTCAGCAGCGTTCTGTGAATCTGCAGCTTTGTTGCACGCGGTATCCGTTTATGAGGGCGTCTTTTCTCTGTTTTTGAACATTGGAGCGTTACCCTTTTTCTTCATAGCTTCCTGCACATTGCTCTATGTAACTTTTGTTTTTCGTTCCTACAGTTCACACATGAGGAAAGAGTAATGACAATAAAAATCGACAAGAAAGCTTTAAACTCTACGGATGTACAAAAACATGCCACCTGACGTAACCTGGCTCTTTGAAAAACAAAAAACCATCTTTCATTAACAACTGGCGTATAATTCATTAATTATCATTAAAGTGCATATCCAGTTCTTGGTTTATGGAAAACTTTTCTTGAACATTGAGCCAGGAAAATTTGCGATGGACTGTTTCTGCGATTCGCATCGCAACATCGCGTTATCGCAGTATCGCATTACCGCAATTTCATTGTGCTGTGTTATCGCAAGGTCGCTTGATCGCGCTATCGCAAGATCGCGGATCACAGTATCGCGCTATCGCAAAATCGCAGATCGCTGTGATCGTTAAATCGTTATGTGTTTTTCATGCGACTTTGCGATATGCGATATGCGATATTGCATATCGGCGATTTTTAAGGTTTTCCAATGTGAGTGTTTCTTAATGCATGCGATGCGATGGAGTTCGCGTCGCAATCTCGCAGTTTATCATTTTTACTCATAAGGAAATGTCCTATCATTCTTTGCGCGATGCGATGTTTTCTTAAGGAGTAAAATACATGAGCCTTAATTGATTTTTTGAAATTTTTTCTAAGGGTCCCCTCTTACCTAGTGTTATTGCTAATACTAAATAAGGAGGGGGGTTGTTGGTGGCCACAACAATTGGCGATTCACTTGGAAGAACTAGTTATCTTTGCTTTTCTATTGAATTTTCTTAACTTCCAAAACAGAAATTTTTTCAGAAAAGTAAACTTTATTATGGAAAGATAAAGTACATTATGCTCTAACTGTCAATGATATTTTGTTTCAACCATTTTCCACTTTGATTATTTACTTCCTCAGGCTAGTCCTTGTATTTACATCAGTCATTACTTGGTCTTGTAAAGATAAAACAAAGTCTCCTCTGTAAACAAGTTTTGAATATGCTCATTTGTCGTAGGTAGAGCCTCTGCTGCCAGCAGGCGTTTATAGCCTCGACAGGGTTACCTGTTACCCAGCAATGATCCTGTATCCTACTTAAGGCAGCCTACAACTTTCAAAGAAAAATCCATATCCACACTTATTGCTTTGATTTTATTTTTACTCTTAAAGAACAATGTCTTGGTTTGGTAGCCAAATTATGACACAATCATTCATTTGATTTATAACTTTGCTGAACAAGCTGGCTCGTGATGAGACCTCTTGTCTTTTGATTGCAACAATCTTAAGTCATTGCCCTGTTGTGGTGTAAAATATTGGCAAAGTCAGCAAGTTATAATATCTGTGATAATGATAAGCCGGCTCGTGATGAGACCTCTCATTCTTCAAGATAAAGTGCATCCTTGGGTTCTTCCACTGAAAGTTGCGATTTCCTTAGCAGGGAGGAAGTCATTGTTTCCTTAAGATAGCTCTGGATGACAATAATAGAGTTTTTGGAAACAGCTGTTCTACAGAGAATCTTTATTTTGTTATTGATACCTTTCATTGTACTAAGATAAAACAATTTCTTCACTAAAGGTTGCTTTCATCAAACTTTTTGAAGTTGAAACTAGTATCATATCTAGGCTAGAGTTTTTAACTGTATCTATCAATAATAAAGATCAGTTTTCCAAAAGATTTGCTATTTATACAAGCGAAAAGTTCAAAATCTGAAAGAGAATTGGTGTCTTTTTCATAAATGCCTAATGTAACCACTCACAACTGGTTTTATTATGAAAAAAGCAAAAACAACTATTCTACAAAAATAGAAGAATAATCTTCTATGGAAAATATTTCTTGAGAATTTGTCCATTAACAGGCAAAGGATCCCTCTTACCTGCTAAATCCTGTAACACAAATGTTGATGGACCTATGACTTCTACAATTTGAAAAGGACCAAGCCACATTCTTTGAAATTTTGTATGTTTGCCCTTTTCTTCATGAGCCTTGTCCCACTTTAAAACTAAATCTCCCATCTGAAAATATTTTCTGGTCATTATGTTTGAATCAAAAGAGGATTTTACTAGTGCTTGATGATGAGCATGTGTTTTCCTAGCTTGTTCTCGTTGTTCTTCTAATTTAATTATTTCCATTTGTCTCAGTTGTAAGGAGGAAGTGGGTACTTCATCAATGTATTGAACTAAAGACAAAGAGGGAATTGCTAAGTGAGTCGGAAGAACCACTTCTTTCCCATAAACTAAATTAAAGGGAGAAGTGCCGATAGAAGCTTTTTGCGTTATTCGATCTGCCCATAAAGCATATATCAAAGCCTTGTGCCAATTTTTATGATTTTGGTCAACTGTTCTTTTAATAATCCTGATTAGGTTTTTATTTGTTGACTCAGCTAACCCATTGCCTTGTGGGTAGTAATTGGCCAAATATTTAAGTTTGAATCCTCTTTTAAGTGCGAATTCAGTCATTGTATTTCTAGAAAAGTATGATGCATTATCAAACATTAAAGCGGATGGCAATCCAAACCTAGTGATTATAAATTGATCTATGAACTCAATGATATTTTCAGAATTAGCCGTCTTGAGTGGAACTGCTTCTACCCACTTAGTAAAATAATCTGTTGCTGTGAGGATGTATCTATGCTGCTTAGAAGAGTGAGGAACGATCTCACCTATTATGTCCAAGCCCCACTGACTGAAAGGTTGCTCAATGTTTACCGGCTGTAGTGGCAAGGATGGCTTCTTTTGTCTTCCAGCAGTAGTTTGGCAGACTTGACATCTTCTCATGTAACTGTGCGAATCTTTAAACAGCATGGGCCAGTAATATCCTGCGCATAAGATTTTATGTGCAGTAGCATCTCCAGCATAGTGTCCACCTGCCAGCCCATCGTGGAGTTCCTGCAAAACTTTTTCAGCTTCAGCTTTCTCAAGACACCTAAGTAGAACAAAATCATAATTTTTCCTAAAAAGAATATCACTTATGAGCTGATATTGTTTGGCTTTCAACCTTAGAGCTCTTTTCTTAGTATGATCGAGGTGTGAAGGAGCATACCCATTCTTAAGATAATAAATGATATCAGTGTATAATGATTTTGCATCATTTAGGTTTACCTCGCACATTTATACCTCTTCAGATGGAATTTCAGAAATTTGTGATGCTCCAGCCAGCATTTTGCAGAAGCCTTGACCTCTTACAGTGTTTGCTGGTTTAATCTCAATGTCATATTCCTGTAAGGCAGTAACCCAATTGGCCCTTTTCTCACCCACATCCTTCTGTACTAGAAGGTTCCTTACCGCTAGAAACGGTACTATAATCTTAGTATGGGTTTTAAGTAAGAAAGGTCTGAAGTATTTGACCGCTTTGAAAACAGCATAAGCCTGTTTCTCCACGTCTGAATAATTTAGTTCAGCACCCTATAAATTTGAACTGAAAAATGCAACTGGGGCTTCCACTTTTTCTTGATTTTCTTTAGTTAATATCGCAGCGTATGACTTATCTAAGGCAAATGTGTATAAAATAAAAGGCTCTGAAAAATTCGGAGTTGCTAACGATGGAGAATTAATAATAGCTTGTTTAATCAGGTTGAATGCTTCATGTTCATCTTGGCCCCATTTAAAATTTGAATTCTTTTTAATCATGGTTTGCAAAGGAGACACGATTCGTGAAAAATCTGGAACGAATCTCTTTACAAAGTTGATCTGACCAAGGAAATATTGCATGGCTTTTTTGTTGTGAGGTAGGGATATTTCAGAAATTTCTTTGATTCTGTCGAGATCGATGTGAATACTGAATTTTGACACTATGAATCCTAGAAGTTTCCCTTCACTTAGTGCGAAAAAAGATTTCTTTGGGTTAAGTGAAATTCCATACCTTAAACACCGTTGAAAGATTAGTTTCAAGTATTTGAGATGGTCGCTTCGTTTCTTCGAGTACACTGTTATATCATCCAAATAAATTACTACAGATTTATTGAATGAACCTTTGAATGTGATGTCCATGGCTCTCTGAAATGTGGCACCAGCATTAATCAAACCAAATGGCATCTTTCGATATACTTATGTGCCCCATTTAGTTCTGAATGTGGTTTTCAATTGATCATCAGGATGTACCAACACTTGATTGTATCCTGAAAATCCATCCAAGAAAGACATTAATTCTGAGCCCGCCACTGCCTGCAGTATCTGTTCCATAGGTGGTAGAGGAAAATTATCTTTTTGACAGGCTTTGTTAAGGTTTCAAAAGTCAATGCAAATCCTAATATCTCCGTTTTTCTTTCTAACAGGTACCATATTGGAGACCCATTTGGAATGTCTGACGAGAAAGATTATTCTGGCTTTCAATAACTTATTGAGCTCAGTTTTTATCTGATTTTCTAAATTGGGGTGGATCTTTCTCAGCTTTTGTTGGACAGGTTTTTCATTATTGATAATGGGAATAGTATGTTGGATGATGGAAGTGTCGTATGTTTTCAGCTCATCATAATTCCAGGAAAAAACATTTTTGTATTGTCTCAAAAGACGAATATACGCAAGTTTCTCTTCAAGGGCTAGGCCGAGGCCTAGATTAATGTTTTGTGGTTTAGCATCGGTTCCTAGGTTTACTAATTCGTAGTTCAAGGTTGAACTTTGGAGTTTTGAATTGGTAGACCTCTTAAACCGATCTTTCAAATCGTACAAGTCTTCTAACTTGACCACCGACTTAGGTATAGCATTGTTAGTGCTATCTTGTTGCAATTGTCGATCATGCTGGTCTTCGTCAATTATTTGATTGGAGTAGGATCCTTCAGATGTGAGGAAATTTACAATATCAGGATCGTCATTGAATACTCTCCAATTTGTGATGTTATCAGGAATGGATGGTATAAATATTAATTCTATTGAGAATCTATCTGGACTAAAATCTTCGGAAGGAATAAGCTTAGAAGCTACGTTAGCCAAAAGGTCTGCACTTGCATTTTGGAGTCTCAGGATTGAAGAAATATTAAACGCTATGAAATGCTCAGTCAAATATTGAACTAAGGATTGATAATGTTTTAAATGACCTGATAAGCAATGTATAGTGTTACGTACCTGTTTAACCACAATCTTAGAGTCTCCGAAAACTTGAAGATACTTGACGTTTAACCCGATCACTTTGTACATGCCTTGGACCAAAGCCTCATATTCTGCTGTATTGTTTGTGCAATCGAATTTGAGTCTGCATGTGAGCATGATTTTATCTCCCTCTGGACTAATCAGAACGCATCCTGCTCCTGCTCCTTCGTTAGATCTAGAACCATCAAAAAATAATTTCGAAAACAAAGATTTATTTACAGGTTTATCTAAAAAATTGATACATTTCGAACTATCAGTTCGAGAAAAATTTTCAATTTGGGACAAAACAGAGTGTTCTAAATAGGGTGACGTATGAGCATTGAAATTGCCGAAGAAAGAATCTACCGAGTAATTGCCAATAATGCTGTTGTTATACGCTACTGGTTCATTCTCCCCCTCTAGCTCCGTTACTATGTACTTCTGAAGTAACTCTCGTTCAACATTTATTTGATTTGGTTTTCCGTTGTAGGGCATCCAGATGTGTGACCAGTCGGTTGAGAAGTATCCATGAAGTTTTTCTGACCAATCCCTGCTAAGAATTAAGCCATAGAATTCTGGAATGTCAGCAACTAAAATGTCAATCACTTGACATACCTTTGGGTTGGATGACAATCTTATGGTTACTTGATTGAGTTCGCCAATTACTTCGACTTGAGATCGATCTAGTTGAACTATGCGCACAGCGGATTTCTGCAGTTGAACATTTAACTTGGCACATATGGATTTGGGTAAAATATTCGATGAAGCACCAGAATCTACCAAATAATTGTGCACATTTTTATTGAAGATTTCATAAGCAAGGAGAAACAGGGGAGTGTGAGATCTTGATCTTCCTCCAATTAGAGCGATGTCATTTGGATCAATCTTATTGATCGCGTTAGTTGGAGGTCTTCCCATGTTATGGGAAGCTTGAGAAAGTACAGCGGTAGGCAAAGGTGCAGTTAGCACGGCATGTAATTCTTTCATCATTATCTTCTGTTGATGCTTTAACTTGCTCAGTTCATAAAGGGTGATGTTAGCCCTAGTCTTTTTCATGTCTTCTATAATATTGTACTCCATTTCATCCGACACTATCAGTGTTTTAGATGGAGTTGTTTCATCTTTTTGGACCGGGCTGGTTTGAGTCGCTTTAGATGTCATTTTCTTTGTTGCGACTTTATCCTTTATTGCAGAGCTTGCGCTCTTCGGCTTAGGGGTAGTCTGGGGAGGATCAAGCTGATTTTTGCTTTGTGTGCTAACTGGAAATACTTCTTGATCTTCTTCTTGTGGGAGGATGAAATCCCACATTCCTTGTAATTCCACAACTTCTTCGTCATCAGTCTACCCTTCAGTGGCAATTTCCTCTTGCTCTTCCTCGGATTCAGCATTTGAAATGGCATTGGGCAGCTTTGAATCCGTTGAAGGACCTCTTTTAAAAGCTCTGTAGGGCTTTTTTGAAGAAGTTTCTGCTACTTGCTTTTTGATGTCGACCATTTCATTGGACATGGTCTTTAGAACTTTCTGCAATCCTTCCAAATCAAATGGATCTTTTGCTTGTTTCTTCTTGGAGTCTTCCTTGAAGGTGACTTTTTTGGATTTATGTTCTTCTATCACGGATTTCTTTTCCAGGGCTATTATTCATTTCTCTACTGCTATTGCTTCTTTCATGTTATCGGCTAAGGTTGTTTTATTGGCCCTGTCCACGAAGATTGCTATGTTCGATGGTAGAGCGGTGATATACCATTCACATCGTACTTCTTTGCTGGGCTGGGAAGCAATAGGAATTTTGTTGAAAATTTTATTGAAACGTAAATTGAAATCCTTGATAGGCTCTCTAGTTTCGGCTCTAAGGTTGGATAGGTCATTGATTAACGTTGCCGTAGACCTGTCATCACCAAACTTGGTCAGGAATTGCTCCTGGAAGATGTCCCAACTTGTAATGGATCCAGAGGGTAATGAAAAACACCATGACCCAGCTGTTCCTTGCAGAGTATAAGGAAAAAGCCGAACAATAGCATCTTCATTAATAACCCCATTGAGATTTATGGAAAGCATGAAGTTGTTTATGTGTTCTTCTGCTAGCATCCCTACCTCGGGATTAAATTTAGGCAGCCATTTCTCAGGATGGGTCGGTATTTGACTCAAGGGTGCAGGCATTAAGACTGCCCCAGGGTTATTCCATGGAGACTGGGCCATTGTTGAACTGCTAACAGAGGAAAGTGCAGAAGATGATCCCTGCGGCTGGGAGGATGAGGATACTACTATTGTAGATGATTGAAGAGGGGTTGTGGGGGTCCCTGTTGTTACCAGGAAAAGTGTCTATTCAGAACGACCCTATCCCACTAAGGTGTGACTGTGACCTTAGAAATAAACAGAGAAAACTACTTTTGTATTCTTCTTTATGAACTATAAACAAAGAGGAATAGGATGAACCAACCTGTGTCTTGCGCTAGTCCTTTAATCCAATCTCTCTCCTCTTTGACAGCTTCTAGCTACCTGCTCCCTTACTTGCCCAGCTTCACCAAATACCTGCAAGATCACAGAAGAAGGAAACTATACAAAGACATGGGTTTATATTCATAAAAAGCTTAGGATCAGATTTAAGCTAAACATACAAATGCAACAAGCATCAATGATACACAAGCATGTAGGAGAAACTCAAATAGTTTTATTGATATAACAAGAAGATCCAGGAGGAGTTACAACCGATGATTCCTGATCTAGCATCAACCTCCAAGCAAAGAAGCCCCTCTTCACATCCAACAAAGCATAAATCACCCAATACTCTGATATCTATCTCAAAACCAACAACAATTCTTTGCAATGTACAAAATTCCAGCCTCTGGATCTCTGGGATGAGGGATCCATATATAGATGTATGCAAGGAGTATGAGTCAGCTTATGATTTGACTAGTGTCTTCTCTCTGTCAGTTCTTGCTTCCACTTGGAGACTGAGAGCCTCTTACTCATCCTTGGTCGAATTCAGTGAGGCAAGTGTCATTGGGGAAGATTCTGGAAGCTTCCATTGTCTCTCCACCTCGCGGAATGACACTGCCATTTGTCATTTCCCGCTCAACGCACCCTGGTAGTGCATTTAGGTGCATTGCAATGCACCTAGCTAGTGTATTTGGGTGCTATGCAATGCAGCTAGTCAGTGGAGCAGCTGAAATGATCCTGATTTGACTGATTCTGAGCATTTTCTGGTGGAGAACTTCTGGGAGAAGCTGTAATTTGTTGACCTTGTTCCTTTAGGGGTCGGAACAACACTTTTAGGGACTTAGGATCCCTTGGTTTATGGACATTTCATGCTTGGAGCTGCAAGGCACAAAAATGTCTATAACAGTTGCCCCCTAAAGTATGAGGCCGTTTATCGGGTGAAATGCTTTATTAGGAGGATCCGAAGTTCTTTCAATGCTGGGAGGAGACCTGTAATAAGATACAATACGATACATTATCTTCATACTGTTTTCATGATCTAGCTGAGGCGGGCATTCCCATGCCCAGCTTTATAAATTCATTTTCATGTACATAGGACAGACAATCGTCTGATAGTAGACTGATGATTCTGATAGAGCCATCATCCTTTTGGTAGGATGATTATCTGTGCTGCAATGCTGTACATTTCAATGTCTTTATTTTCCTGAATATATATCGCAGCCCAGATGGATGAAACTAGATCCGGGGTCTTCAATCTCATCTGATCTTCACTCGAAGTACAAGTCGATCCATGTGAGAAATGTTTTGAAGTCAAACATGGAAAGACATCGCTTGATTACCAGTCAATGATGTAAACTGTTAACAAGCGCGAGAGGAATCACCGATAATGATGATGACCCTCAAGGTACTACAGTACAATTCACGTGGTGTGAATAAAGGACTTGGCGTCGAACACCACACAAAATCTTTCGGTCGAAGGTCATTGATGTATACCTGTCGCCGGAAGTGAGAAACTTGCCATTGAGGCATGCAAGCTTCAAAGTACTAAATGGGGTGTTCCTAGATCCACTTCTTGGATAATGAGCTGATGTCGACAAGAAGCAATCCGTCAAAGGAGGGCCTTAATGAATCCCACATCAATGACATGGAACGGAGCAAATGATTTTGATGGAGGTGAAAACGATCTGATGATATATGGTTCAGGATGGCGGTCATGAAAGAATGAAGTATAATGTATGGTAGTGGATGGGACACAGGTGACTTCTCTGGATGACTTCTCTTGAACATGTCGGCGACACTTATGTGATGGATTGGTAGCATTTACCCCAAATGTGGATGGTATGGCGTGACCATGGTGATGTGACCGGTGAATGAAACAACCCAACCCGATTCGGACACGGAGTGGAAGTGTCATGTTCAAGAGAGACTTGCTACCAATAAAGATTCTTTGAGTTTTCTTCCCAATTTTTCCCCAGTCATTGCTAACCAGTACCTCTTTATTTTTGTCAAGCTTGAGGAGGATAACATATGCTTGTTCTATAATTTTCCCTTCGGGCAAACCCATCGCTATGTTTTAACGAGCCTAGCGATAGTGAAACTCGTTCTCGTCTAAAGACAAGTTTGTCGCTATTAATCTTTTTAACGAGTTTAACGACAAAGATAACTCGGTCCTTTTCATTTTTAGAGAGTCTGAAAAGGTACGTAAAGGTAACTCCAAAATTCCTTTTTCGTCATCTAATCCCTTAAGTCCCAAAAAGTATAAAACAATACAGAAGGGATGAATTTTCGATAGTTTTAACGAGCCGAACAAAACAAGCACTTGATCTTTTTGTGCAATAATCCCTCAGGTCCAAAAAGATTAAAATCTAGAGGAGGGATAGCACTTCCTGTTGCTTTAACGAGTTGGAAGGCCAAAACTCGGCAATCTTTTCATATTTTACGAGTCAGTTGAAAAGAGCTTAAAGAAGACTTGTCTTTTGAGGAACGAGTGATAAAATGGGTAGCAGCTGATTCCAGGTAAGGGTTGGAATTTTCCAATCATGGCAGTGTCACAAGGATGGCTAGTGAAATCACTCTTCGCAGCTGTTCCTCAAAAAGGGTAAACAATCAAATGGAGGTGAATGATCGGCCAATGGAAAAGTGGAGGTGATGGTGCAAACACGATCAAGGCTTTAATGGCTGAAGTACTACATTCACGGTGGTTATTTACTGGGGAATAGTTCATCTTTTAACGAGCTTAAACGCAGGTGGAAACATTTTCTCATGTCTTATGTTTATTTTTTAACGAGCTTGAACTATGCGCTAAAACTGCTCGATTAATCCAGTCATATGATAAGAATGTCTCATATAAAAACGACAACTTTTAGAGTTTTGCCCCACATCCTTTCTTTATGCAAGTTAGGAAACGACTAATCCAAAAAACAGATAAATAATCGCTCTTTGCTTGCACTCCAAAAGGTTTGCATGCCCCCAGGTATAAAACAAAGTTTCCAAGTTACCTCTACTTTAGTCTGTTAAAACATTTGTTTTACCGAGAGAGGCCTACTTCTTACAGGTTACTCAAAGATTGTTCTATTTACGTCGTAAACAAAACACTTCTTCGGCGATGTCTACCGAGATAAACAAAGGTGAGCGACGATGCTCACCAACTCACATAACTTTGACAAGAGAATCTTATTCTAGAATAACCCCTCTTCCACTGACGGACGGGGTACAGACTAGTCATATTCTCCCATGGAAACCTACCCTATACCTGAAGTTTTCCTGCCGAAGCAGACCAGGACGCATGCCCCCTGGGTTTCAGTCATATCCCTCCGAATTACTCGCGCTTATCGGGAGGACGGACTGGGGATTGAGACATTTCTTGTGTGAAAAGACCATTTAGGGACGGTATATGACTATTTGCTATGCGTGATCCAGGAAATGAAATCTAGTCCACGAGCTTGACCACTCTTCCTTCGTGCGGAAAACACATTACTCTAAAGAGTGAGGAGATGATGGCTCCCATGCAATAAATATAGTCTCGTCCAAGGAGTAGGTTATAATCCAAGGGTCCTTGAACTACCATTACGTTCATGCGAACTGTCTTCCCTCTCAATTTTATGGGCACATCGGGAAGGATCCCTAAAGGTCGACTGGCTCCTTTGTCAAAGCCTGTTAGATTTCTCATCTCAGGCAAAAGTGATGGCGAACCAAGCGCTTTCCAAGCAGTAGAGGAAAGGATACTCACAGAAGCCCCCTCATCTATGATGGTACCAGCCATGACCATTCTATATATTTGAACGATAATTCGGAATGGTACGCTAGCTGGTAAACGGGGTCTGCCTAGTTGATTCCAGTCGAAGGAGACAACTAGGTTGCCTGGAGGTGGGACCGAGTAGACGGCCGGGTACGGCTCTGACGAACTTCCTTCCTGCGGAAAAGGAATGGGTAAATTGCCCCCATGTTCGTCGGTGTCTGTGTTTATGAAGAGAATTTGGACGGTGTCATCCTTGTTCTCTTTAGCGACTGTATCATCCGAAGATAAAACTTCTGAAGGCAAGACCGGGCAACTACCGCCTCGACCTTTTGACTTTCGTCTGGTATGGATTCAGTTGGTTTATCTTCAATGGTAGGCACTTCAGCCAACCACCTGAGCGGGCCAGCTGGATTCTCAACTAGTGACGGACTCGGCAAGAGTTTTTTATATCCAGGAGGAAGTCGTAATGGTGAAACCGGACGATCATCCAAAACTCTTTTAGCTTCATCTTAGAAGGGACAACGGTTGAGGGCATGATTGCCTTCGCACAGTTTACAAGGAAATCTAGCTTTCCCTTTTTGTCCAGGGGCTTCACTTTCACTAGTTGACGGTGTGCTTTCAACATGATCACCAGAGGTTGATGACACCGGATTGTACAAACGAGGAGACCAGTCCCTTAGTATCCGGGGGATGCAAGGACAATCTCTGTGAAGGTGGTCTCCTTTGCAAATGACACATGGCGATTTAGGCCTGGTCGGTGCAGTGTGTGGATTTTCGTTAGACGACACTCGTTTTCCCACATTCGCCTTTGGCTCCTTTTTCTTCTTCTCTTTCTTCTTCTTTTCCTTCTTCTCCTTAGGAACTTGGCTTTTAGCTTTACCAGTTCCATCAAGCGAAGAGGAAGGAGGAGAGGAAGAATTAGAGGAAGTAGAAGGCTAGTGGGAAACTCTAGACTCGTCTAATTGCTGATTCGATTGTTCAGGAATAGTGGTGTTCTGCATGACATTGGTTGAGAAGAGCCATACCGACAAACCAATTGTCAGTCCTGGAAGCGACAATGTGGCCATATGGGGCGCACCAACATCTCCCCAAGAGGAGAAGGGACTAAGATTTCCACCAAGAGGAATTCCTTGGTTGGTAGGCTCCATTTTCTCAACCCAAGATCAACGTAGGAAAAGGGTATGAATATTCCGTTTAAAATAAATTTTAACACGCTTTGACACAACTTGTTTTTTCAGTTTTTAAGAGTCGAGAAGAAACAAAAGATGACTCTAGTCTCCTTCGATTTTTAATGAGCCTGAAGTGACAAGTGCTCAGATGGACCTTTTCCGTTAAGGAGTCTGAAAAGGAACGAAAGGGACTGCTCTGGAGATCTAGGCAGAGGGAGTACCAAACCAATCGCAAAACTGCAGAATACCTTTTACGGTACGGCAGTCAATCTTCCCGAATGCTGTGTTCGGTGCATTGCGATCAGTAGGGCAGCCGACATGGCTTCCTATGGATAAAAGGTTTTAAGCCTATAGGGGTCTCCCAATATATACTCGACGGTACGTGGGAGCACAAGTCCGTACTGGCACTTATCGTCTTAAAGTGGAGGAATCACCCAACCATCAGTGAGGACAACAGTTACCAGGCTTTACGACGCCGGAATATGTCTCTAGCCTAGACCTCTAAATGTTGTGCGTTAAGTTCCAAAGCATTGTTAAGTTCATTGGATCTATTTTAAGTTGATCTTTCTTATGAAGTTTGCCTTTTGGGATCACCACGAGATGTAGATGTAATTCCTAAAATGCAATCTAAAGATGATAAGAAAACTTTTATCTCTTTTCGGCAATGAAAATCCTAGCTACTAGGGGAAAAGAAAGACACAATCTTTTTGCAAAGAGCAAAGAGCACACTGTAAATGCACTTTCCTAAATCAAGCCAAACAAACTGTCAATATGCAAATGCACATGTGCATGTATTTGTTTTTCACTTTCTTAATATTGATGCCTAAAAAGAAAGTTGATGTACAAGTCTGAATTCGCTTTCAAGTGATAAACACAAACAAGCTTCTTTTCGAAATCAAAAGGTAGAGATGATTACGACACTTTATGATTTTGAAATAAATACTCATTTCAACACTAGAAAGTGACAAATTCAAACCAAAGGCAAAAGTAAAAGCATAATCGACTGTCAACAACAAATAAACTTTCTCCTATGATCAAAATCGACACTTGTGACAGACCTGAATCAAAGGACGACGGTATGACTATTCTACTTTTACAATGGAAAATTGTAAATGACGTAACAAACACACAAAAACATCTATAGTCTTTTTGTACAAAGGAGGCGGAATTACAGCAAGGAAAAGGGGTTTTTAAATAGACACATACACTGATCACAGGTTGCAAAAATCAGAGACAAAACTGGAAAGAATGAAGCACTAGAACCTCAGCTGCACAAGGCTAGGCTGATCAGCGCACCTGTTACACAGAGAAACTGCATTGCAGCATAGGTAGCCCTCTCGGGAAGTGCGTTGAAATGAAGAACCTCTTCACAGAGCCTGCGCTGGGGCAGAAACAAGAATTCTATTCGGGTTCTGGATCACGGTTTGCAGTTTAATCTATGGTTTTTGGCCGAGTAAAAGCAATCAGTAATGCACAATCAGAGGGTAGATTTAAAGAAGGTCTAAGAGCTATCACAAAGGGCAATCATATCATTTGTGAATCAGCTATTCAAATCATAAACAGATCCAGTGAATGGATTGAAGCAGCAGATGTCTACTTTGCATTTGTTAATGGCAAATGCAGTTTGATTTACTACTTCTAAGTTTATGAAACAAACAACAAGAGAAACACAAACAAACTAACTAGACAATCGTCCCCAGTGGAGTCGCCATTTTGTTACCAGGAAAAGTGTCTATTCAGAACGACCCTATCCCACTAAGGTGTGACAATGACCTTAGAAACAAACAGAGAAAACTACTTTTGTATTCTTCTTTATGAACTATAAACAAAGAGGAATAGGATGAACCAACCTGTGTCTTGCGCTAGTCCTTTAATCCAATCTCTCTCCTCTTTGACAGCTTCTAGCTACCTGCTCCCTTACTTGCCCAGCTTCACCAAATACCTGCAAGATCACAGAAGAAGGAAAATATACAAAGACATGGGTTTATATTCATAAAAAGCTTAGGATCAGATTTAAGCTAAACATACAAATGCAACAAGCATCAATGATACACAAGCATGTAGGAGAAACTCAAATAGTTTTATTGATATAACAAGAAGATCCAGGAGGAGTTACAACCGATGATTCCTGATCCAGCATCAACCTCCCAGCAAAGAAGCCCCTCTTCACCTCCAACAAAGCATAAATCACCCAATACTCTGATATCTATCTCAAAACCAACAGCAATTCTTTGCAATGTACAAAATTCCAGCCTCTGGATCTCTGGGATGAGGGATCCATATATAGATGTATGCAAGGAGTATGAGTCAGCTTATGATTTGACTAGTGTCTTCTCTCTGTCAGTTCTTGCTTCCACTTGGAGACTGAGAGCCTCTTACTCATCCTTGGTCGAATTCAGTGAGGCAAGTGTCATTGGGGAAGATTCTGGAAGCTTCCATTGTCTCTCCACCTCGCGGAATGACACTGCCATTTGTCATTTCCCGCTCAACGCACCCTGGTAGTGCATTTAGGTGTGTTGCAACGCACCTAGCTAGTGTATTTGGGTGCTATGCAACGCAGCTAGTCAGTGGAGCAGCTGAAATGATCCTGATTTGACTGATTCTGAGCAGTTTCTGGTGGAGAACTTCTGGGAGAAGCCGTAATTTGTTGACCTTGTTCCTTTAGGGGTCGGAGCAACACTTTTAGGGACTTAGGATCCCTTGGTTTATGGACATTTCATGCTTGGAGCTGCAAGGCACAAAAATGTCTATAACACCTGTGGACGGATGGACGATGATCTGGAGTGGTGGAGTGGATGGTTGACTTCGCGGTGAAGAAGTTGAGATGGACGATGTTGACGAAAGAGTCTCGCTGTCGGACTCTTTAGGTGATTTCCTCGCTCTTTTCCTGGTGGGAAGAGGTAATTCGGTTGGCTAAACACCAAACTTTTCACTCTTTAGCCTGGTCAGGGGATGAGCAGGATTGTACTGTGAAGTCACGCTGCCTTGAGATTTGTCAGACCTTTGAGGAGAAATGGAAAATCGCTAAAGTTTGTGAATCAGGGATTCGACTTCAGGAAGTTCAATGGTAGATTGTTCTGAAATATCAGGGTGTGTAGTAGTGGTTGATACTCGAGCGACTTCTGACTCTGGATTTAAGTGTAATGGAGAAGTCAGGGGAGATGATGAGGGCGATTTACTCTCAGAATGGTATTTAGATTTGGATTTACTTGCCATTCATAGTTCAGGCCCTCCTTCTAGCACCAAATATGTTGAAGCCCCGAAAATCGGGTCGACAACAAGGGGGATACCTGCCCGGTCTGGACCTTGGTTGGCAGCTCCTTATCCGTTTGGTATAGCGGGTTCAACTGGGGATAATGGGACCAGTTTCCCAATCTATGAGTGTGTGTGTGTGTAGAATTTGATGTTGTTGATCTAACAGTTCCTATTTAAGATATTCTAATTCAAACTTTAATCTAATTCTATGCTATTGTAATCTAATAAACAACACATCTAAATCTATACTAACCTGGGATGTAATTCTTCTATTATGCGATCTAAAGAGATTTCAAATAACAACTGGTAATAAAGATCATTCAGCGATTATAAGAAAGGAAATCAATCAAGATGAACCACTTCGCATAAAAAGTTAGACGAAACAGTTGTGAAAAACATATCGCATAATGAGCTATTCATACATTAGGCATAAATAAATAGCTATCATCGTACAAAAGTGCCAAATGATAACTCAAGCATTCATGCAATAATACATAAACAACTAAAAACTGTATATCACTTTAACATATAAGCAGAAATGGTCAAGAGATAAAAGTACCATTTATGACTAGTCCTACTCATAAGCTTCAAGCGACAATGATTTATCTCTCCTCGCTCTAACATCCACTAAGAGTACAGAAGTGCAACATTAGTAGGAGATATCAAATGCAAACATCAACAAATCTTGATCCATTCATTCACCAAAACCTCCTCGGAGGGTGCAAAAGTGCATGTTCTGAGGACAAGTTTTTGATAAATTTCTGGACCCTTCTCTAAATGCATGAGAAGGGTTTAAATACTACTAACTAAATAACTTAATTACACAGATTCAGGATACGGTTTAAATGACCGCCATTTTTCTAAGCAAAACTATTTCTAAAAATTAAATCTAATATCTAACTATTTCTGCATTTTCTCCTTAATGTTGAGAGCATTCAGTATTTGCCTGGGAGAGTCGGCTGACTATCTTTCGCTTTTGATTGAGCTAAGGAAATAGAAATGGTAAGAGCTGGCACCATCTTTTCAGCAAAATGGATGATATACTCGAGAGTCATCTTCTGACTATGTGGATTTACTACGTATGCCCAGTAATAATCCAAGTTCAACTTGGTTAACCCTTGAATTGCTTCTGCCTTTCTCTCTAGCTTTCTTTTTCCAGTTTGTTCTTTACCATTGCTTTCTTGCATTTTTCGGGCTTACAGGTGACTGAGTAGTTAGAGGCTTTCCTTCTCGCACAATTTTCTCAGCGATGTGCGATTAGCGCTAATCGCGCATCGGAAACTGCCTCCGTTCTTTGATCCGGGCCTCTCTGATGCATTTTTCGCCTTTAGCGCCTTTTCCTTCACTGGGTATAAGCTTCAAAATTTGTAAAAATACTAATTTCGTGAGCTCCTAACCTTGAGCGTTAAACCGCCTGTTGATATCGGCATTGTTCAATTACTCATTGAACCATGGCTGTGAATGAAAGATCTATAATGGATAGCTCAGCAGCGTTCTGTGAATCTGTGGCTTTGTTGCACTCGGTATCCATTTATGAGGGCGTCTTTTCTCTGTTTTTGAACATTGGAGCATTACCCTTTTTCTTCATAGCTTGCTGCACATTGCTCTGTGTAACCTCTGTTTTTCGTTCCTGCAATTCACACATGAGGAAAGAGTAATGACAATAAAAATCGACAGGAAAGCTTTAAACTCTACGGATGTACAAAAACATGCCACCTGACGTAACTTGGCTCTTTGAAAAACACAAAACCGTCCTTCATTAACAACTGGCGTATATTTCATTAATTATCATTAGAGCGTGTATCCAGTTCTTGGTTTATGGACAACTTTTCTTGAACATTGAGCCAGGAAAATTTGCGATGGACTGTTTCTGCGATTCACATCGCAACATTGGGTTATCGCAGTATCGCATTACCGCAATTTCATTGCGATGTGTTATCGCAAGGTCGCTTGATCGCGCTATCGCAAGATTGCGGATCGCAGTATCGCGCTATCACAAAATCGCAGATCACTGTGATCGTTAAATCGTTATGTGTTTTTCATGCGACTTTGCGATATGCGATATGCGATATCGCATATCGGTGATTTTTAAGGTTTTCCAATGTGAGCATTTCTTAATGCATGCGATGCGATGGAGTTCGCATCGCAATCTCGCAGTTTATCATTTTTACTCATAAGGAAATGTCCTATCATTCTTTGCGTGATGCGATGTTTTCTTAAGGAGTAAAATACATGAGCCTTAATTGATTTTTTGAAATTTTTTCTAAGGGTCCCCTCTTGCCTAGTGTTATTGCTAATACTAAATATGGAGGGGGGTTGTTGGTGGCCACAACAACACCATATAACGAGCCTGTAACCAGAAAATATCCAACATAGAAACCATGGAAGATCGACCATAATATCACCAATATAATGCTATAAATACTCATAGATCCCAATAAGGAAATGTCACATATTAACATAGCAAAATACCAAACAAGTCAAGGACTTCCACATACCACTCAACCATAGATTGGGTTGAAGCAAATATTTCTTTTATCCAATCACCCTTGTGATGTATTCCAAGCATGAATGTGGTGTCTCATGGAATAAACCAATACAAAACCAAACCAGGGCATCCAAAGGCCAAACCACATCAACCCCTTAATCACGGCGATTCCACCTAATCATTGGACAACACTAACACTAACTAGATTAGTCTCTAACCAAGTTGTCTAGGGCTTCAAGAACTAGTAACTCAACCCACAACGTTTTAGGACTCCAAATCATTTGTCCAACCTATATCCATGGACTAGTAAGTCAACCCACCAAGGGCTTCAGAGCGTTTGTTTGAACCTAGGTTCCAATACTTGTAACTCAACCCAATTTGTTCTAGGGCTTCCAGAGCATTTGTTCCAGCCCACATCCATAAGGAACATGAACACCAATCAAATAAACAATCAAGTGGAAAACCCACAAAACCCTTTCTATCTAGGTAATGGAAAGGCAAGGCCAAAACCACTACCAATCCAGAAAATTTTCCATGCCAGTGACAACACATAACCAGGTAATCACATGCATATTCCATGCATCCCAAAATAAACAAATAAATCAGACATGCAACCTAGTTCTTGCAAAAAACTCTAGCTATAGTTGTTGATCTAACCATTCCCTTCCACTTTCCTTCTTTATTTTTCCTCTTTTCTCCAAATCAAAGTGAAAACTAGAGTGCTCCATGCATGCTCCAAGAATGCTCTAAGTGTGCAAAAGTATGAGAGAATGAGAGAATAGAAGAGAGATCCAAAACCAAACTGATAAGAAGCTAGCAAGTGACCCTCAAAATCCTTTTTTATCATTGAGTCCTCCATTTTCTTGATTTTCCTTCATTTTTCCTTCAATTTGCCTCTCATGCAAATATGTGTCTCTTCACCTTCCTTTTCTCGTATTTTCCTTTTTTACATAAACACAATGCCAATTATTGCCACTTTTCATTTGTCAATTTACATAACCATCAATTAATCACCACTAATACCCATCATTATGTTTTTCCCAACATTCAACTTTGAATACTTGTCCCATGACCTTGCTCTTATTTTATTTACATGGAAAATAAACCACGGGTTGTTACAATGTCGCTCTTAGCACACCTAAACCCCTTTCTAGCTTGTTCACAATGATTTATGTGGTATTCTTTCTTATCCTTCCTTCTTTGGGTTCAATAACTTCTTAAAATCTATTGATGAATTCTCCAAATGCACAAGTTTTTTGGTTAATAATTTAGAGCAATGTTTCTAACGTATTCTTAGCCTATCAGGTTCTTTTAGAAAAGAAATTTGGACATCAACTGCAAAGGTTAAGAACAAATATTGGGGATGAATATGTCAACAATGAATTCACAACTTACTAAATTAGAGAAGGCATTGAAATGCAACATGTTATTCCATATGCACCACAACAAAATGATGTTTCTTAAAGAAATAATCGTACATTAAAGGAAATGGCCAATTGTGTGATTCAATCTAAGGGATTAAGTCTTCATTAATGGGTGGAAGAAATTAACTATGCAAATTATATACTAAATCGCACTCCTACAAAGTCTTTAAGAAATATAACACCAAAAGAAGCATGGAGTAAAATTAAGTCAGATGTATGCCACTTCCATATCTTGGGTAGTGTAGCATGGGTTCAAATTCTTGATGAAAAAAGAAAAACCTTACAACATAAAAGTGAGAAGCGTTTTTTTGTTGGATATTTTGAAGATATAAAATGTTATATAATTATTCAACATCACTCCAATGAAATAATCATATAAGCGATATTATATTTGATAAAAATTCTTGGTCTACAAGCCAAATTTGAAGATTTTTCCCTCTTCATCATGGAATCCATCTTCAACATTTATGCCACTTTCTCTTCCTATTTTGGTTTCTTCTTCAAATTATGAAAACGAGGATAAAAATACACATCCACCTACTCACATTCCTCCACGTGATTATATTGAACAAGAATTTTCAATAGCACAACAACTTTTAAAATTGGTTTGTTCAACACGTGAAGTCATTTGTGATCTTGTTGGTGATCCTACAGATCAATGCCATACTTGTTGATAGGTCTAATGAGCCTCCTCTCTTTTGGATCAAGTTTCAGAGGCTCATGACTTCTAAACATTTGCAAAATCTTTAGGCCAACTAGATTAGGAAATAACGATGAATGAAGAATATTGTTTGTATATGGAAAACAATACTTGGAAATTTGT
This sequence comes from Pinus tabuliformis, assembly GCA_031772625.1. Lineage (NCBI taxonomy): Eukaryota > Viridiplantae > Streptophyta > Pinopsida > Pinales > Pinaceae > Pinus > Pinus tabuliformis. Next base: position 893,664,556 of record CM062807.1, on the reverse strand, counting down.
ACCTCCTCCAAAAGGAAGAACATTATTTATTTTGGTTATACATAACTATGTATGCATCATACGGAAGTGTTGAAATACATAAGGTCCAATTACTTTCCATAGGATTGTCTCAAGTTGAAGTAGCTGACTAGAATGAAGCCTTTGCCCCTGTCACCATTATGAAATCAATCCACCTTGTTCTAGCATGGAAAATTTTAGGGGCTAATATTCGTAGGTGGGCTAATTTTCCATGTTTTTTCCCCCAAAAAAATATTTTCTAATTTACATTTTTTTTCTAAAAGTGGCTCGCCCAAATCGTATAGTACATAATTATTTTACCCTAACAATCACCATAAGTTTGTATCCACTAATATAAAACCTTTGGGAATCTAAATATTTTTATAAAAATATCACCAAACATTTTACAATTTTCATATTAAGGACTACTAAGATTTGCCAAGGTTTATAAACTTTAAGATAAACTCCTGTCCTTGAAATTTTTCCTGGTTCTAGCCCTTGGTTCCTCACATGGATGGGAGGTGCATTTAATGGATGTTAAATATTCCTTCTTTCATGGGGATCTAGAAGAATATCTATCTATCTATCTATCTATCCATATATATATATCTATATATATATATATATATATATATATATATATATATATATATATATATATATATATATGAAAACCTCCTTGTTATGTTGAAAGTGTCTCCAACCATGTTTATTACCATAAGAAACCCCTTTGTAGACGTAAAAAGCTTCTTGAGCTTGACATGCAAAAATGGATAACTTTCTTCTTCACACTATCTTCTTCGGTGAAATTTTCTATCCAATATATACACAAAGAAAGTAGGAATCCATCTCATAACCCTTTCTCTTTATGTTGATGACCTTATCCTCACTAGTAGTGACCCTAAACGTTTAACCCATTTGAAGGCAAGCCTTAAGAAGAAGTTTGAAATGATATACTTAGGATATTTTCATTATTTCATTGGCCTACAAGTACTACAAACCTAGTAAGGAATTTATGTTTCCTTATCTAGGTATAAATGCGGCCTTCTTCACCATTTTCACATGGAAGATTGTAAAAAAATCCCTTCTCCCTTTCAGTCTATAATCAAACTTACTGCCACTTTCAGTACACTCAAAGATAATCCCACCTTTTTCTATCATTTGGTTGATATCCTCTTATATTTGACTCATACCTATCTTGGTATTTCATTTCTTATTGGTATTGTTGCTTTCTATATCCAAACACCACATGAAATCCATTGGAAAGTAGAAAAAAATACTTCGATATACATGGGATACAATTTAGTTGGGAATATATTACAATTCAAGGGGGACTCCTTTGTTGGTTGGTTTCAATGATTTGGATTGGGATAGAGGCCTTGGTGATTAGAAGTTTATTGCAAGTTATATTTTCATTCTTTATTCCAAACTTATAACTTGGGTTTGTTAAAAGAAATAAGCTATTGCTCTTTCTTCACTAGATAAAAAAAAGAAAAAGGTATCGAGCAAAGGATAATGAAAGACATGAAGTCTTCTGGCTTTCATAAATCCTTTTAGAGTTTGGATTCCACTAGAAGCATCTCACCACCCTCTGATGTGATAATTAGAGTTCCATCAAGCTTGCTAAAGGTCTAGTTTAACATAAAAAAATACATAAACACATTGATCTACAAATGCACTTCATCCGAAAGCTCACTCATGATTGAGTTATTGAAGTGTAAGTTTTCCCTAAGGATGAACAAATTTCAAACATTTTCACAAAGTCTCTTAAGAAGAAAATCTTTCTAAACTTGGCTGTTTTTTAGGGATTTTGGAATTTGGCGTTAAGGGGGGTAGGCTCCAATTCCTCCTTCCTTCTCCTATTGTGTCACCTTTGTAAATCCTTCAATCTTATCCCAAGTTGTTCTTAAGAGGGGATGTTAGGATATGTAGATACTTGGGGTTGGTTAAGTTCAACTTGGTGTAATGTTTATATTAGGTAAAATTGTGTTTCTTAGTGTGTTTTTGTAGTATGCATTAGTTGGATTATAATTTGATAGTCACAATATGTTCTACACATAGAGTGATCTAATAACTCATATTATGGTCAATACTAGGAGCTAATGAACATGGCTTAACACTTAGTTGGCTTCTGATATCTATTTAATGGGAATGGAGGTCATGCATGACGATTTATTTTTATAACCCTCCCTCCCACCCCTTGTACTACATTGGTATGAAGGAGGTGTTTAATTACTTATTAAATTAGCCAAACCTCTAAGGTCTTTTATGAAAATCATGTTACAAAAATACTCTTTTTTTAAAGTGTGTAGAATTAAATTTGAATACCACTATCATATCCATCTCATCGAGATCAAGATATTTCTAGTGATATAAAATTTATCTCAATATTACTCCTAGATTGAAAGTTATGCCCCTCTAAAGCTTGACCAATTAGATAAGTCCACCTAGGCTACCACATTGTATCCATGTGGCTAACATGTCATTAGTGTGTGGCCACATGGCATCCATAGGTGGTCCATGTGGTGTTGTGACACTAGCATAACCTCATTCCACCACATCATTAGGTATTTACAAAGCCTCCAATTGGAATATGTCAAACTCACATGCCCTTGCCATGTCAACATAGGGAATAGGCATGCCTACCCTTTCCCTAGCATGTCTTGTAGGAATTTCCCATTATGCACATTTTGGCCCTAGTGGAAAGGGATTTTCATTGGAGGCTCCCAACTGAATCATATAGCGTGTTCCAATTTCATATACCCACACCCCATTAACTCACAATAAACCAAGTGGGGACCAATGGTGAACAAGGGTCATAGATTGGCCACCATGATGGTAATTCCATTCTGATGTAGCGCCTTAAATAAGAAGAGTACCATGGTAGGAGTTTTGATACTGGACCCCTTGTAAAATTGCAACAAACCAAGGGAGGCCTGTAGTAAATGAGAGTCATTGATCTAGCCATGAGCTAATCATTGGGTTATCCAATGAGAAATGAGTGGTCTTATCTTGTAGTAAATGAGACTCATTGATCTAGCCATGATCTAATTATAGGGTTATCCAATGAGCAATGAGTGGTCTTATCAACTAACGACCCCAAAAAATGAAATTCATCTTGTCAATTGTTGTTTTGTTTTCCACCATCACTAGAGACACTAAAAACCTTGGGTTGCCAACAAGTGTTATACAGTCCTGTCAAATAAAATATCTGGTATATGGAAACATTCCCATCAGTTGCAAGTTTTTATACTTCTAATGCCTTCTCTAGGAAGTGTGGAATGTTTCAACCATTGATTAGTGATATGTAGTTGTATTGGTTGACAACCCCAATAGATGTGAAACTTCCCATCATCGGTCATGTTTCTTCTTAGGATATCTAGGAAATATCGTGATATGAGAAGTCCAAGAAATAAAGGGAATATGAGACACGATATCTCATGCACTTGGCCACCAACCATGATCTTATGGTTGATAAGTTAAGCTAGGTGTCAGGGCTATATCAATTTGGGAAGATTGACCAATAATATTGCAAATCCTGTGAGGAGTTAAGAAAAGCACTGGAAACATTGGATTGTCTGTGAATGGGAGTTTCTCCAAAACCTTGATTGGTAATAAACTATATTAGGCTGCCAAGAAAAATTTGGGAGTGTTGGCATCAAAAATCCATATTTCCTAAGAAAGCTTCATACTAAGGTTTAATCTCATGATATCATAACAATATACAAGAGTATGATAAACCATAGGATCGTCACATTACTCTTTAACCAAGTGACTAGCATGACTTAACTGAATCCCCATTTAACATAAAACATGTGATATAGGCTATAATATTAAGTATATTAATGAACTATTAAATTCATAAAAATGTTAGATAAATGGAAATAGTTGTAATAAAAAGTTAGCAAAAAGATCTCATATAACTAGATATATTCATATAAGTAACCTTGTAGTTGATGAACATAATAAAAATCACATAATACCAGAAGTTCACATAACCATAAGGACATATAAGGAAACTATTTCACCATGAACATTTAATGAATCCAACAACTTTCCATGGGTAGTGTTGAACCATAAAATTTCCAATAGCATATCAGACAATTTCATCATCCGTAATTCATTCATGCATAAGAAATTATACTTATTTGAGTAACTGGAATTTCTAGAAACTAGAGGGACTTCAACTCTCCACCCAACCATAAGACAACAATACCACAATTTTCTTGCATCGAGCCACCCCTGATTTGGATACATAGTCTGAGTGGATTATTACTCATGGAGTTCACCGAAGGCCCAATTATGGTATTTCTTAGTTCCAGGAGTGTTAATCTACTATATAGGTGGCTTATCAACTATATTTTCAAGGAAATCACTACAGGATCTCATCTCTCACTATTCGAGTGGTTTATTTCTCTTCTTGGCAAGCACCACGGTGGTTCAACTACCCTACCTAGTGGTTTATCAACCTTACAAAAAACTCCTAAGTGGTTTATTAGCCCATTTAGCAAGCAGTAAGTGGTTTCTCAACTTATTAAGTAATCTCTTTGTATGTTATCATTGATCAACTTACATAGAAAGAACTCATAGTTCAATTCCCCACTAAGCCTTCCCCTTGCCATATAGGCTTGGAAACCACAATCCAATGACCCAACACATCACTACAAGGGAAACACCACAAAATTATAAGTGCAAAGATCAATTGTATCTCCAGTACTGATCTCATATTCTCTTCTCAATGATGAGCACCAGTATTGCAGCAAAAATTTTGTAACTCCCGGGGCTACCAACTTTACTTCATCAACTCGGGGTTCGTACAAACTTGGAGGTGGCAGTGATGTATACACAAATAGATGTAATGGGTCCACTCTTTGTCACTACTGAGCTGGGGTGATAGACCACTAGGGTTTCTCAAAGCAACCTTCTATTGATTTAGAATAATTTTGATTACCAATTGAAAAAGGATGATTTTACTCTAATTGAGAGGATTGAAATGCTACCTACTACAGTAATGAAAGACTGAAATAGATCCCTAAAAGACACAACTCATCTAGGTATTTGTTAATATACCTTGCTTCAAAAGAATTCTAATTTAACACGTGAAACCCTAACTAACCTAAGTAGGAAATCTGATCTAAGTAAGCACTTAATTGTTGTGCACATGAATAAGCATAATAACCTTTTTCATTTTGTCTTTTTGTGAAAACATGAATGATAATCCTTCTTTGTTCCATGGCAGGTGGGGTAGGTGTGGAGGGATATGAGTGTGATGGGTCAAATGGCTTGGGAGGAAAGCAGGGGTCTCCTCCTAGCTTTCGTGATGCATTTTTCACAAATTGGGCTCAAAAAAGGCCACTACAGGTTTTCCTACTGGATGTCTATAGGATGTCCTAGTTCACCTGCATAAGTAGTGATTTGGATAGTGGTATGGAGCTTATGGGAGGTGAGTGATGGAAGGAATAAGGAAAGAACATGGTTGGAACTAACTCAGAACGTGAACAGATGTTGTATGATGGTTGGATTTTCTCAACAAGCATGGCAAGTTGTCCTTGTGAAATAATAACTCGGATAGAGAACTTAGTGGCCTTTAGCAATCATGGATGGGTATGGTTTGGCTGAGGCTGATGATATGAGGTCTTCCTGCAATATTGAAACTCCTACAACATACACATCATTGTTGGCATTTATCCATAAATCATTTCAAAACAAGAAGGGTTTACAACAATATAAGGAAAATAGAATTCACATCACTTATTTGCCAAGTTCATGCATGGAAATGCTTGAAACCTATTACAAAAGCAACATGAAATCTAATACAAAACTTAATATATCATAAGTGACAACTAAAAACTATCTTATAAAACTAAAAGATGCTAACATAATTAGCACAAAATCCCTAAGTTTCATAAGAAACCAGAATTCTATCTTTTTGGGTGAATGAGAGTTTTTCCTCAAACCATGGTTCCTAAAGGGAGGAATGAGGTAAGATCCACCTATTATCAATATTCTTTGACATTTCCTTATCTCTCTAATGATATTGTTAAAGCTATGCACAAATGGAAGCAAAATAATCAAATTCACCAATACTTGCAATATAACAGTGCCAAAATCAATTTAACAAGTAATCTATGAAATAACCTAAGCATACAAGTACAGTAAGAGGAACCTCTACTACTACGGTTGGGCCCCAACCTAAGAGCTTCAGCCCTTTGAATCAACTCAATGATGGATCAAGGGAATGCTCATTTTCATTAACATATGAAAAAATACATAATAGTGTTTGGTCACAATCTTTCAACTCAAAAATTCTTAGGTATTTTGCATAAAAAATCTAAATCCCGATGAGGCTCTAGGCCTCTTTATTTATACAATTGAAGTTGCCAACAAATTCCTTAAATCTAGGGAGGCTTGGCTCCCAATCTTAATATTAACTGGTTCTTAACTATCAATGGCTTGGCTGCCAATGATCCTCATGATTGGGCTGCCTGCAACTCCGAGCTGGTGTGATTTGATTCAGGGATCTTCCAATGAGTGAGGATTTAATGAGGGAGATCCATGTCCTATAATCTTTCCTTCTTCTCTTGTTCTAGTTCTTGCGCCTTAATTAGCCATAATTTTCTCCCTAAAACCTATAATCAATGCACATTATAGACAACTAGACATAACATATTACTTTTTAATTTTGTGGCGACTCTCTCCACATGCTTCGCTTTCATTCTTTTTAATTGGTTCCTACACTCATTTCACATGCATGCATTATCATTCACTTAGATCTACACTCACCATCATTCAATCCTTTAGATCTATTCGATTTCTCACTTCCCTTCGACAGATCTGGGCTTCCTTGGCCTAGATCTTGTTTTCCCAAGAATTGACGGCACATTTCTGGAGCTCAACGCCTCAGCGTTGGCTTCTAGAATTGCACAAACGTTTCCCAGGCCTGGCTCCAACTACACACTACACAGTTCCAGTAGCCAGCCCCGAGCCTTGGCCACTATGATTGTGCAATCCGCAGTCTCTCCTGGCCTGTGCCCAGACTGAACCTCACATTATGTAGTTCCAGTTAGCAAGACCTCATCAATGACTTCTAGGACATTTCAATGCACAGTTCCAGTTGGCATCTAGTCACCTCTGTGAACCAAGATTGTGCAATCATTCCCAACAATTTCCTAGTTTGTTTCTTGATCTGTTCTTGAATTGATTTTGGTTCAAGCTAACATTTGCATGCCACGAGTGTCCTCTATATCTCCAGGTACAATAGTTTTTGAGAACCTCTCTTGCAATTATAGGTAACATGGCTTCCAAGAGAGTTTCATCAAAGGATACTCTCAAGAGTAGCACTGGGGAAATAGTTGAGCAGATGTTAGTGCATTTTCGAGTTAATGTAGACACTTAGTTGTTCATTGAGAAGAGCATGAAGTTAACATGGTAGGAAATAAAGGATATCTTTGTAGGGGACTTCAAGAAGATCTAGAGGATCAACATGTTTATATCAATGTCCATCAGTCAGGTTTACATAAGGTTGCATGCAGGTACCCCGCCTTCCCATGCGTGGACATCATCCACTAGATTGTCTGACACATAGATCCATAGACTATGACATTGAACAATGCCAATGGGATACAACTTTCCAACATCAGGGCAGAGAAATATCAATATATGTATCATTTACCTTAGCTGGTGAACTACATAAATGCACTTTTCTATGCCACCCACAACTTTGTGAACACGAGATATTTTTGAGACATGTTTTCGGTGATAATCACAACAAAAATTCATTTGCCGACACATTTCAAACTAACTAGTGTGGTTCATCATTAGGACAAGATAAAGAGGAAGATCATGGCATGAGAATAAATAGAGAGCAATGTAGAGACTCATCTCCATTGGTACCGACCCATGCAACATCAGTGGTTTCGATAAATCAGTGATATTGCCTTTGGTTGGGTCTTCTTGCTATCGTTGTGATTTGGATACTAATAGAGTTATATAATACTAATATCATTTGTAATAATAGTAATAATAATAACAATAATAATAATTTTTTTACTAATGTCATTAAATAATATGATAGTAAGATTTATTCTATTAATAATAATAATGGAAATATTGGTAGCATCATTAATGATGATTCTCTAGATAATATTAATAATAGTGTTGATTGTGAGAACAATTTCGTCCATAGGAGATATTTTAATTTGTGTAATACTGGTCGGTCTAATTCTCTCTCCCCTTCCAGTAATAGTTTTGTCAATCTCTCTAGCTTTTCTTTTGATCCTTAGGTATTTAGTCTTTTGGAGAAAGGTTTGAATTTTTTTCCTAGCTCCTAGAAAGATCCTAGTCCATGACATCATTTGTGACATTGAATATGGTAGCAGGGACTTACCTGACATTACTAAATATATCATCAGACATGATTGTGTTGTTTCCCTTAGGAAAGCTAACTCCCCTGAGAACACCATCACAAATCCTGAGTTCGATGCGCTCAAGGCGTTAAACAATAACAAGGATGTTGTTGTTCTCAAAGCTGGAAAAGGTGGTGCAGTGGTTATTATTGATAAAAAGGATTACCGTAATAAGACGTTGGACCACTTTTGTAATATCAGGAGCTACAAAAAACTTAATACGGATCCTTTGAATAATGTATCCAAAAGTGTGGCTCTTACTATAAAATATTGTAGCTCGGTTAGCTCGTTCAGTCATAAGCTCATCAAGAGTAGCCCTCTTATCCCCAGGATCTACGACCTTCCAAAGATTCATAAGGAAGGGGATCCTTTGAGATCCATTATCAACACTATTAGAGGGCCGACCTATCTTATGGCTAAATATTTGACCTTAAATCTTAAGCCACTTGTAGGGGAAATAGAATCCTTTGTCAAGGACTCTACTGTGTTTGTCAGCGAGTTAAAGAGCATTAAGCTTGATCTGGATGACAAGCTTGTGAGTTTCGATGTGATCTCCCTCTATACTAATATTCCTATCAATGAGGCCATTGAATTCATTAAGCGTATTACGGATCCTGATATAGCTGGGCTAGTTGGTATTTTTCTCACCTCTACCTTCTTCTCCTTTGATGGAGAATTCTATGAGCAAACTTGTGGTGTTGCCATGGGTCCCCCCCTCTCCCCTATGGTCGCTAATATCTTTGTGGAGGAATTTGAATCAAAAGCATTATCCTCTTCTCATCTTCTGCCTAAATTGTGGAAGATTTTTGTGGATGACACCTGTGTCATCTCATCCCATGGTAAAGAAGAGTTGGACCTTTTCTTCCTTCATCTTAACTATCAATCTAGTTCCATAAAGTTCACCATGGAATTCAAAAGTAATGGCAGTCTACCCTTCCTTTATGTCCTCCTTTGCAAGAATGATGATGGTTCTTTTTCGCATCAAGTCTATCGGAAGAAAAATCACATGAAGCAATATCTTCATGCTAAATCTCATCATTTCCCGGCTCAAAATCTTGGTGTTCTTAACACTTTAGCAACTAGAGTTGTAAGAGTTTCTGATGACAAGAATCTTCATGATGAGAAAGCACACATCCTTAAAGATTTTCTTTATAATGTGTATGGTAAACACCAATGCTCTAAGGATTTCCTAAAACCAGAAAAAGGTCATAGAGCTAAGAATGAACCTAGGGATTTTTTTTCCAGTGTTTAGCTCCCTTTTATCCAAGGGACAACTAACAATATTGGCAAGATATTAAAGAGGAATAATGTTCCTTCGACCTTTAGGCCTATTAATACGATCCAAAGTTCCCTAAGATCTGTCAAGGACCTGGTGGACCCTAAAAATATGAAAGGTGTTTATGTTATCCCTTGCTCTTGTGGGACTCCCTACATTGGTGAGATTGGTCACTCGATTAATCAAAGGATTCGTGAAAACATCACTGACATTAAGCATGGTAGGACCCACTCCTCTGCATTGGCAGAACATGTAGATAAATCTAAGCATCACATCTGCATTGAGGATGCCTAGGTCATTGCCAGGGTTAGTCATTTCCATCATTGTAAATTTAGGGAGGCCTTAGAAATAGAAAGGAGGCCCAATAATTTGAATAGAGATGATGGTTGGAATATTAGCACAAGTTGGGTCCCTGTCCTATCTTCTTAAAGAAATAATTTTTCCTTCCTTCTTTGTATTTTTTTTTTTAATTTTGTATGATATTTTGAGTAATTTATCTTCTTGATATTTCTTAGCCCCTCTAACCCTTTTTTAGATTAAACCTTAATTATTTTATTGATTCCTTGAGTTTACTTTTAGGCTTGTGCCCCCTTTATTTTGACCTTGTTTTATGAATCCTTCTTTGATTGCTCCGAGTTTTAATTTTATTAATTTTCATTATTTGATTAAATTTTAATTTTTAGCATTTAATTTTATTTTTGGCAATGTTTTTGCATAGGTTATATTTTTTATAGTGTCTTGGCTCCATTCTTATTAATATGGTCCTAATTCCTTTGGTTATTTTTTACTTTTCTCTTTGTTTGACTTTTAACTTTGAATATCTCTTTTTTTTTTATTTAACTTTTCTAGATTTGTTTGAAAAATAATTATTTATAAACTAACCTTAAAATCATTATTTATATACTATATTTTTTATATATATTATAAATATAATTATTTATAAACTAACTGTTACAAAATTATTATTTATAAACTAGCTGTTTTTTTATAGAAATTATAGAAAATAAAAATATATTATTTATATACTAGATGTTTATTAATTAACTGAACTTGAGTCTCTACATTGTTTTCTATTTATTCTCATGCCATGATCTTCCTCTTCATCTTTTCCTGATGATGAGCCACACTAGTTGGTTTGAAACGTGTCAGTAAATGAATTTTCGATGTGATTATTGCCCAAAACATGTCTCAAAAACATGATATGGATCACAGAAGCCTAAATCCAACAACCGTAGATATTGTGTTCGGTGAAAGAATCGTCGAAGTTTAGAGTGACACCCAATCATTTTTAAAAGAAAAAATCACTCAAGGCCTACCAATTCTTGGTCATCTTTGCATGTCGATTATACGGACAAGAGAGCAAGGAGACCTTTTCGGAAAATTTTGTTGTTGTGTTGGACTAGTTCATGAATGGTGGAAGGCCATTTAACTTGTCAGATTTGTTGGCTATACAATTGAAATTCCATGTGACTAACTCCCACAATCCACGCAAGGAGGAGAAAGCAAGATTCTACTTGTCCGCATATTTACTTGATGCAATATGTTCCCAACATCAGTTTCGTGGCATGGGTTGGAAATGGACACCAAAAGAGACGATCATCAACATTTATTGCAATTTTCTTTCCAACTGCAGCTATCGAGGAGTTATGGTGAGGCTTACTGACCCTTTCATCATCCCAGTGTCCTAGTTGATATTTGAGAAGGATCCACCTTGCATGTCCCAAGAAGCGATGCAGGCAATACTTAACATTGCAGATTGGTATGCCTCACCTGGTTACACCTTCATCAGGATGTTTTGCGAGGAGAAGCCTCCGTATGTTCTACCAAGGTATTCCATGAACAAGTTGTTCATGCAATAGGTCTCATATCATATCTCCACAAGGTTATCAGTAGGGCTCCATAGGAGGAAGAAGCCACCATCGCCCACTCTTCCTTTGCAGATTGGATTGCATGAGATTAAGAGCTTGAAGGATGTGGATGTCGAATCTAAGGAGATAGCGAAGTTCGAGTTCGACACCAAAGACTATAATTTTTATGATCCCCATGATATTTGCAAGGACCACTGTGTGAAGGTGTACTATCTGTGGATCCACCAGGACATTTCATTAGGTAGGGGATGACCCTTCGAGGTAGTATTAGAACTACTCCAAGATCAATGAACAGGTCAGTATAGCCACAACATGAAAAGTTTCTCTGTAGGTAGCCACATGAAAAGAACCAACAATAATAGTAGCAATAAGGATCAAACTGATGCAAGACAACGGTAAGAGGAATATTGTTGAGAACCTAGAGGCTAAGCAAAGCTACAAGTTCAAAGAAGATCCTATCATTGAGGAAGTATCTTTGGAAGTGGAGGAAAAGAGGCAACAACAAATAAAGAGGGCAGAGTGAAGGAAGAAAAAAATGTAAGTGCTGGAGGAAGTAGAAAAGAAATTGCAGGAAATAGAGATGAAGTTGAAGGAAGAACAGGAGTTGAGAAGGAGAGAGAGGGAAGTGAAGTGGAAATAAGAGGAAGAAGAAAGTTAAGGCCCAATGATAGAACAAGCAACACCCACACAGATTCAGGAGTCAGAACAACCAGTAGGTGAAGAAGAGGGTGAGCAGGTCTAGGATTGGAGCTTGCTCAGTAGGTTGAGCAACTGATTGAAGTGATGGACATGGTGTTGGGGCAAGAGCCACAAAACCAATACACTAACCTCTTGCCAAGAGAAGCTGAGGTTACCTCTCAATCTCCACCTCCTGTAGTATTGAAACCAACCCCGAGTGAGCAAGGAGAGGTTGTTATCCTTGATGATGATCCAGTGATGGCTGTGTACAAACTATCATTTGATGAGTTACAGAGGAAGACTATACAAGCAGAGAGAAATCATTTCCTAGATGATCATGTGTCACCTGCAGTCATGAAGGAAAGGGTTATAGTGTCAGATGTCAGAAAGCATCTAGTTGCCATGGTCGATGCCACTTTGGCTTATGTAGGAGCCACAAGTTTGAATGTCGAGTTCCTCTTAGCTAAGAATGAGTAGATGGAAAAGAACTTTCAAGCAACCAGGCAAGTCACAGAAAAATCCAGAGAGAGGAGCACAGGTTTAGCAATGGCAGAGATGAGGAATGAAATACTTGTTGAAGTATCAACACTTGAGACTACCATGTGGAAGCTCTATGATGGATTCATCATCGTGCATAAGGCAATTGTCCATTTGCATGGCTTACAACAATGATGCAAAAGGTTTGTCCAAAATCTTAGGGACATACATGCCTCCATAGCCCATGTGCAAGAGTGGACAATGCGGTACAAAGGGGGGCCGATTTACTTGACAAAGATGATGAAGTCACAAGCATAGATAGATAAAGCAAAGGTCTGGATGTTCATCCAGAACTATGAGCATCTCGCCCCATTCGTCAACAACATATAGATTCATATGCATGGTTGCATAAGTGTTTATATGTCATGGTAAGAACACATAGGATCTTATCAATTGGTTCCCTCATTGAAGATAAGCACAAGAACTAAGTTTAGCTACAATTCAACAGGTAGATGGAGTAGCTAAGGCGAGAGGCCACCAATGATGACTTGGATCTGAGTGCACAAAACATGTAGTAGTATCATGGTCCTTTTATGGTCAAAACCATGTTGCACATGCTTCACGATGAGTTGGATAAAGGTACTAAGACCATATACCTAGAAGCTATGGAGGCAAAAGTCCATTATCATAAAGTCACCATCAAGGAGTTTGGGGACATCATCGCATAGTACCAAGCTTGGTATGAGTATGTGACTGGGAAGCATCAATTGGAGGTTGTTGAGTTAGTCTTTCCCCAAACTTTTGAGCCATAGTGTTTTGTCTTATTAAGAAGTCTCTAGCCTATTTTGTCTTGCATGGGTACACGTGGAAAATGTGTATTATTTGTAAATATGTTGTAAGTGAAGTTCCAAGTGTCATTAGTGGAATGTGAAATGTCACTATGTAATGTAATTAGTTATTTGTAAAGAAGTTGAAGAGTCAAGAGGGTATTCAAAGAGTCACAAAGGGGAATTCCAAGGGTCACCCCACCCCTTTTTTATAAATAGGATCTCATAACTCATAGAATGGGGCTTTTGGAAGCCAAGCTTTTGGCTAGGCTTAGGCTTAGAAAAGGCTTGGGAGTATCGTGACGAGATTTGGCTTCTCCCCAGTATAGAGCGAGTATACCTATTTGGAGGAGTAGGTGTTCTTCAATGTAATGTTACACTATTGGGGCTAGTGGCTATCAATGGTGTATGTATGGATGTAACTTTAACGTATAATAATAATAAGGGAGCCAACATGCTTTCATGCATCCTTTGTTATTGTAGTTGGAATATTCTGGTTGCTTTAGCAATGTATGTTGTTTAACTTATGCTTTTGATTATGAACTACTTTGTATGGATTTGTATGAATCTCGTTGAATGCATGTTGTTGGATTAACCCATCACTTTAACTTGTGGAGTATGATGTCATTCCTCTTATGTGTTTCTTTCAAGCTTTGTACTATTACAAGCTTCTAAGGGGCACACTTCCTTTTCCCCTCTGTGTGTTAGAATACCCATACATCTCACTTGACTCGCTACATCGTCACACACTTGATTCAACCCAAAGTTATCATACTTATCTTTGCATGCTACCCTGGTCAAGGCATTACACTACCACCCACTACTGGGACTCCTACTCCAAATGGTCTGAGGTCTAGTTGGGACTTCTTACTAGGGAGATCCCCTGGATGTTGGAAAGTCCAACACTGTCAAAAATTTTGGCGCTAGAAGGAGGGCCAGATGTCAAGTTGAGCCTTTGAAGTATGTTTTGAAGTTATGCACACCATTAATGAATTATATCACAATCACAACCCTGAGATGTTTTTCTCATGCTACTAATTTTGATGTCTCAGCATATGTTATATATGATTTTTCACAACTCAAATTTGATGGATAAAGTGGAACATTGGTTTTAATTCATGTAGTTTCCTTTCTAGGTTTCTGTGATAGGAATGAGATCCCCTTGGAGAACATTGTCTGTGGGCTGTTTGCTTTCATGTTCGAAGGTTGCATCAAGAAATGGTGTCACACATTGCCCGCCACCTATATAGACTCTTTCGAGAACATGATCAGAGAATTAGGTCATGATTTCATCTTTTATGACCATAAATCACTTCATCATAAAATTGTAAAATTATGAAAAACCCCTAACGAATCAATTGTGCACTTTTATGATCGTTTTCGTGATTGCTATTTTGAATTTTCAGAAGATTAAGTTGACTGGAAATTTTTGAATGAAATATTTGAGTATCTGTTTCACATCTCTCAGAATCAAAATGAGTTAGAATCATTTGAGCTCCTACCAACATACCTCGATGTTAGATCTTGAAAATCTAAGAGGGACAAGGTTGTTGTCCCAAGTGACCCTCTGTCCCCTTCTCATCAAACAATTCTAGCTCTGCAGGATGAGGTGGGAGAATTTGTGAACCTACCTATTGAACTATTACCATCTATGCCTACCCCACCTACTCTAGACTTCTATGCATATTTTGACTGCAAGTCTAATGGTTGTCACGTGGTCTCCTCCGGATTTTGGTGTGTTGTGTTCATTTGTTTTAGATTTCACTTGTGATGTTCACGAGGATTAAGTTCTCAACAGAGTTGGTGTTGAACAACCAACCTGCACTGTCATTTATGATGAGTATGTGTAGGAATATGAATAAGAAGTTGTGGTGAGGGATGATCTCCTTTTGTCCACAACTCATCTACTTTATCCTGACATATTCTACAATTTTTATTTTTCTTGTGAAAATTCATCTAGAGATGTTTCTACTTCTGATCATTCACAGAATGCATGGGATGTCAGTTTGTCATTTGATTGTGGAGAGGACAAATATTTCTTCATGGATCCACTTGATCTCTCATCTTTCATTTCTGGAAACTCAGAGGGTGAAAAATTTTGTTTCTCATCAACCCCTCTTTATGATTCGTCAAATCATGAGGATGCCATTGTTCATCTTGAATTTTATGATTGTGGCTATCATTATTTTTTCACTCATTCATATGATCACGATTCTGATTCACCTATTATTGATCCTTCTAAGCCACCAACATTTAATGATCCATCTTTTGATGAAGTGGAAACTCCTTGAGTTGTCAAGGCACTCCAATTGGAGTTGATGACTATGTTAAGTATTCGTAGCCTTGCTTCTGATCAGAAATCTATTGAATCTCCCAAGGTTCCTCATGACTCTCCTATTCACACTGAAAATCAATCCAATTCACAATTTTCGCATCCTTCACCATAATCACATGATCCTATTGCTCTTGAATTGGAGGAGTCATATGTGGCAAGCATCGTTGTGAAATGAAAGTTTTCTTCTTTCTTCATGTTTGCTTGTTTATCTAGTTTGAAGGTGTGTACATTCTTTTCATCCATGTGCAATGTGACACAACACCATGATACATTTGTAGAGTACCTTTCTTGTTCTTTCAATTTTTTTTTTTTTTATGAATGCATTCAAACTTGAATGTTTTTGTTTTCATTTCTTTATCTTTCTCATCTGTTGGTATGCTTGAATATATTTCTCATCAACCATTTCATCGCCTACCTGGGTCAACCAATGCACCATGGTTGCAATGGAAATATCACTTCACGTGAGTCGGTTCATGCTCTGCTTAGCTTAGGAGTAGGATTAGTGTTTTATTTACTATTTGGTTTTCCTTACCCTATTTTTATTTGTCTTACTTTTTTCCTTTGCTTCTTTTCTTGTGCACCCATAGGATTAGTTCCGCATGAAAATGTGTTGGCTTCTTGAGAAAAGAACAATGAAATACAAGAGGACTTGTACAAATATCAACACTTGGTTATCTATCTATTCCATCTCTTTATGAAGATCTTGCATTTCTTTTAGTCGATGATACTCTGATGGAAAATACGTTCTTTTTAGAGGGAGTCATGGCAAAATCATCATGCTTGCACTCTTAACTAGTACCACCTACTCTAATTGGTTTTATATATTTGGTTAAACCTTGTCAACTCAGTCAAGTAGAGTAAGTAGAGGGGTAAAACCCTAACAGGTATGTTAGAGGTATATATAAACATCCTTCTCTAAAGGTACAACCTCTTCTACTCTCAATAACTTAGGATCCCTCTTCTGTCTCATGAATAAATAAGTTCCTATTCACAGTTCTTTTAAAATTGAAAAATGAAATTAAAAAGTAAAATAAAAGTGAAAGAAGAGAAAGGATTCCTGCGTAGAGAGGTGAAAGAAGTAACTCCATCAGGGTACTATCTAGGCTCACTGGTAGTGGAGAAATGCTTGTGTTCCTGAAGTGATTCTGTCGGGGTACTGTCCAGGTCTGCTAGTAGCAGAGAAACACTAGAGATGAAACTAAAACTCTGACAATCTATATTACTTGTGCATATATATACCCCTCATCCTGAATAGAAACAACTCAGGTTACTTGGCTTGGTATGTGTGTTTCCGATAAAGAAAATGCTAGGGACTACATCTTTAACTCAAGTTAGTGAAGAACTTGTGACAATCGAAGAATCGAACAATACTTCCGGAAGAGTTAGACTCACTTTATATGAGACAGGGTCCATGTAGATAGCTAGAGTAATACTAGTGTGTCACAAATGTTGTAGCAGTTACAACCACCCTCCAAAAATTTTCACTTGCTTCGTTTTGGAGCCTCCCTTCTAAACTACAATAGCTGATATCGCACTCACCCAAGTACTTGTGCTTTGACTGAGATTCATCCTTTACATTATGGATTTTGTTTTCTTCCTCAGTTTACTGTGTAACCCATAAGTCGATCTCTTGACTTGGTTTCCACCTAGTTCTAGGCTTTCCTTATAGAACTGTTCAATCCTTGAGGGAAACCAACCTTGCTCTCGAGAATTGTGTAGTTCGAGCTGATAGTGAGACTTCAACTCCAAAATTGTGCAGAGTTAGTTGACATCCTATCTTCAGCTAGGAAACGTCACAGAGCATGAGAGGCAGCGCAAAGCCACTTAGTCCAGAAATTACGCAGAAGCTTCATGCTCAGAAGCTGCTCAGTGAATGAGCCAGTGAGTTGCCTAGTCCTTCCTAGAACTGTGCAATATCTTTAGGAAATGCATGGTAGATTTTTTCCAAAAAATTAAAAAATAGAAAAGAGAAAAAACATCCCTAGAAAATAGGGATATATTTTTAGCAGCCTAGAGAACAGACTTGAGCTATTTTGGAAATTTCTGCCAAGTGTCCCTTTTTCTTTGATTTTTGGCCTTTGGATCATAAACCATAAATCAACCATATCTATTTAATCGGCATAGGTAGATCTCATTTTCACATTCGATCTTGGATCTCTAGCGTTCTCGAGGAGATCAAGGAACCTTCAGTGCGATCGTCATTTCTTTTCCTGGTAAGTTTTGCTTTTTTAGTATTTTGCTGTTTTTTTTGTCGCTTTTGTTTGTTTAGCTTGTGAGGGTGTTGTTTTACTCATTTTGTTGAATGCCTGCTAGATTTTAAATTTGTTTTATCTTGTAGAAGTGTTGTTTTAAGTTTTGCATTGCCTTTCCCAAGTGTCACATGCATCACCCAATTTTTGCACTAACGATCGTCGCTGTAGCGACTCTCTCCACATGCTTCATTTTCCTTTTGTTTGATTGATTCTTGTACTCATTTTACTTGCATGCATTATCACTCACTTAGATATGTACCCAAAATAATTAAATCCTTCATATATATTCGATTTCTCACTTCCCTTGGGTAGATATGGGCTTCCTTGGTTCGGATCTTGTTTTCTCGAGCATGCACTATGCATTTCTCAAGCTGAAGGCCTCGACCTTGGCTTCTGGAATTGCACAGATGTTTCCCAAGCCTGGATCCAATTGTGCACTGCATGGTTCAAGGAGACAGCACCCATCCTTGGGCACTGAGACTACACAATACACAGTCTCTCCTGGCTTGTACCTATACTGAATTGCACATGGCGCAGTTCCAGTCAGCAAGACTTCCCCACTAACTGCTGGGACTACACAATGCACAGTTCCAACTAGCATATAGTCACCTCTGTGAGCCATGATTGCATAATCCTTCCTAGCAATTGACTAGTTTTTTTCTTCGCCAGTTCTTGAAGTGCTTTTGGTTTTAAGCTAACATTTTCATGTCATGAATGTCCTCTTTATCACTAGGTATAACAGTTGTTGAGAAAATGTCTAGTAGTTATAGGCAACATGGCTTCCAAGGGAGATGCATCAAAGGATATTGTCGAGAGTAGCACCAGGGAAATAGTCGAGCAAGTGCCAGTGAATTTTCCAGTTTATGCAAACACTCAGTTGTTCATTGAGAAGGGCATGAAAGCATGGCAGGAAATCAAGGATATCTTTGTAGGGGACATCAAGGAAGATCTAGAGGACCAGAAGGTTTATATCAATGTGCATCGGTCAGGTTTACACAAGGTTGCATGCAGGTACCCCGCCTTCCCATGTGCATACATCATCCACTGGATTGTCTCACACAAAGATGCAGAGACTATGACATTGAGCAGTGCTAGTGGGATAAAACTTGCCAAATATAGGGCAGAGAACTATCAACAGATGCATCATTTACCTCAGATGGTGAACCACATGGATGCAATTTTCTATGAGTCCCATGACTTTGTGAACATTAGAGATATTGTAAAGTGCTGGGTGAAAGAGTCATCAAAGTTCAGAGAGACACCCAATCATGTTTACAAGACAAAATCAATGAGGAAGGCCTACCAGTTCTTGATCATCTTTGCATGTCGATTACACAGTCAGGAGAGAACGATAGCCTTTCTGGAAAATTGGGTGGTTATTTTGGACGAGTTGGTGAATGATGTAAGGCCATTCTTGTCGGATTTTTTGGCTCTACATTGTAAAGTCGATGTGACTAATGCTCGAAATCCGCCCTAGGATGAGCAAGCAAGATTCTATATGTCTACATATTTACTTGATGCAATATGTCCCCAAAATCAATTTCCTGGAATGGGTTGGGCATGGTCACCAAAAGAGACTTTCGTCAACATTTATTACAAGTTTCTTTCCGACTACAGCTACTGAGGATTTATGGCGAGGTTGATTGAGCATTTCATAATCCCAATGTAAAAGTTTATTTTGGAGTCGGATCGAACTTGCATGTCCCAAGAAGCAATGGTGGCAATACTTAACGTTGTAGATTGGTATGCATTACCTGGTGGCACCTTCATCAGGATGTTTCATGGAGAGAAGCCTCCACATGTTCTACCAAGGTATGCCATAGACAATTTGATCATGCAAGAGGTCTCATATCAAATTTGCACAGGGTTATTAGCAGGGTTGCATAAGAGGAAGAAGGCACCATGGCCCGGTATTCATTTGCGAATGGATTGTATGATATTAAGAGCTTGAAGGATGCAAATGTCGAAGCTATGAAGATATTGGAGTTCAAGTTCGGCACCAAAGGCTATAATCTGTATGATCCCCATAATATTTGCAAGAACCATTGTGCAAAGGTCTTACTATTCGTGATTCCATGGGATATTTTGTTGGGGAAAGGAGGACCCTTGGAGGTATTGTTACAACTACTCCAAGCTCAAGGAACTAGTCAACTAGCCACAACATGGAAATCTTCTCTATAGGTAGCAACACTGCAGGAAGCAACAACAATAGAAATAATAAGAAACAAACCAACGGAGGTCAAGGGTAAGAGGAAGATTGTCGAGAACCCAGAGACTGATAAAATCTACAAGTTGAAAGAAGATCCTATCATTGAGAAAGAAGCTTTGGCAATGAAGACAAAGAGGCAACAACCCATAAAGTGGGCAGAGTGAAGGAAGAAATAAAATCAAAGGTTGGGGGAAGCAGAAAGGAAATTGTAGGAAACGAAGATGAAGTTGAAGGAAGAGCATGAGAAGAGAAGGAGAGAGAGGGAAGAGAAGCAAAAATGGGAGGAAGAAGAAAGTCAACATACAATGATAGAACAAAAAATGCCCATACAAGTTGAGGAGTCAGAATAGCCCACAACTGAAGAAGAGGGTGAGCAGGTGTAGGATCGGGAGCTTGCTCATTAGGTTGAGAAACTGAATGATGTGATAGACATGGAGTTGGGGCAGGAGCCATAGGACCAAGAGACTAACCTCATGCCAAGAGAACTCGAGGTTATTTCTCAGTGTCCACCTCTTCCAGTATCAAAAACTGTGCCGAGCAAGCAAGGAGAGGTTGTTATCCCTAATGATGATCAAGTGATGGATGTGTACAATCTATCATTTGATGATTTGTAAAGGAATATTTTACAGGCATGAAGAAATAATTTCCCATATGATCACATGATACATGCACTCATGAAGGAAATGGTGATAGTGTTAGATGTTGGAAAAAATCCAGTTTCCATGTCCAATTCTACTTTGGCTTATGCAGGAGCCATGAGCTCAAATGTCAACTTCATATTAGTTGACAATGAGCAGATGACAAAGAACTTGTAGGCAGCCAGGTAAGAGGTAGAAAAATCGAGAGAGAAGAGCATAGGTTCCATAATGGCAGAGATGAGGAAAGAGATACTTGCTAAAGAATCAACACTTGAGACTGCCATGTAGAATCTCTATTATAGATTCACCATAGTGCATAAGGCAGTAGTCCATTTGCATGGATTACAATAGCGATGAAAAAAGTTTGTCCAAATTCTCAAGGACATACATGCTTCCATTGCCCATGTGCAATAGTGCAAAGTCTCCCCACTCTATTTTCTTAAGATGATGAAGCCGCAGGGAGAGCTAGATAAAGCAAAGGTCCAAATGTTGATCCATAACTATGAGCAGCTCGCTTCGTTCATCAGCAACATACAATATTTATATGCATAGTTGCATAAGTGTTTGGATGTCATGGTAAGAACACACATGATCCCATAAATCAGTTCCCTAACTGAAGGTAAGCAAAAGAACCACGTCAAGCTAGAGATCGACTAGTACATGGAACGACTAAGGCGAGAGGCCACCAACAATGACTTGGAGATGAGCATACAAAACATGAAGAAGTACATTTGTGGTCCTATTATGGTCAAAACCATGTTGTACATGCTTGAGGATGAGTTGGACAAAGGTTCCAAGACCATATACCTAGAAGATATGGAGGAAAGAGTTTTGTATCAAAAAGATACCATCAAGGAGTTTGGTGACACCATCGTACAATACCACACTTTGTATTGGTATGTGACCGAAAAGAATCAAGCGGAGGTTTCCGAGTTTTACTTTCCCTAAACTTCTGATTCATAATGTTTTGTCTTGTTAAGCTATCTCTAGCCTATTTTGTCTCACATGGGTACATGTGGAAAATGTATATTATTTGTAAATGTGCATTAAGTGAAGTTCCAAGTGTCATTAGTGGAATGTGAATAGTTACTATGTAATGTAATGAGTTATTTTTAAAGAAGTTGAAGAGTCATGAGGGTAGTGAAAGAGTCACAAAGTGGAATGTGAAGGGTCACCCCACACTTTTTTATAAATAGAACCTCATAACTCATAGAACGAGGCCTTTAGGAGCCAAGATTTTGGTTAGGCTTAGGATTAGAAAATTCTTGGGAGTATTTTGACGAGCCTTGGCTTCTCCATGGCGTAGAGCGAGTATACTTATTTGGAGGAGCATGTGTTATTGACTACAATATTCCAATATTGGGGCTAGTGGCTATCAATGGTGTTTGTATGGATGGAAATTTCACATATAATAATAACATAGTGATGTGGATGGTTGACCAAATTATATGGCAATCTAGAATTAGACTAATATTTAACTTGAAAACCAATCAGCTGCGCATATTCAGGTTTTGTACGTGTACTTTCTTTCCGAGGGTCCCGCTAAGCTGACCAAACACTGCCTGTCCCACTTTGACTTTTCACTCTCGAGTGCTTCAATCTGCACCCTTGATCTCTCTTCTCCAGATCCAACAGATATCGCTAAATCTCGCGTGAATTCTAGCACGGCCGTTATTGGATCGATAGCGCACAACATTTCTAGTTTTCCTATGCTATGTGTCACCCGCTAAGGCTTCTCGCGTGAAATTGCGAAATACCATTTACCATTTCTGAAGCATGCAAGATACTACTTACCACTTGGCAATACTGCCCACATGCTTAATACATGCTTTTAATAAATATATTTTAACAAAGATTTAGCACTTAAGCTGAGAATAACCCTTAATGCAAATCTGTTTCAGGGAAACTAGTGTTGATTCAAACTGCTAGTCCCACTAAGATGGGTAGCTATCTTAGAAGCAAATAATGAAATCCTTTCAAGAGTTCCTTTAAGTGTGATATATTAGAAGGAAGAAAAGAGGACCAACCTGGATCTTCTGCTTTGATCCTAGCTTGATTTCTCCTTTCCTTGATAGAATTTGCCACTCCTCTCCTACTTGTCCCACTTCAAAGAGTACCCGTGGAGCCAAAGTAATAGAAAACTATCAAAGCATCTCCATGTAAGACATCATAAACAATGCGGAATCAGAAACACATTGACCATACAATTGCATTCATAAACAATAAGATTCATAAACGCATGATTATATGGAGGAAAACTCAAAGAACTTTATTAATAGTGAAAGAGAGGATTACAACCCAGCTGTCTGATCTAGCATCATCCTCCCAGTGTAGAAGCCCTCTTCACCTCATGAATAAGAAAATCACCCAACAATGCAATGTTTCTTCTCACAGATAAACCAACAACACTTCCTTACAAAATACAAAATTCTAGCCTCCAGATCTCTCAGATGAAGGATCCATTTATAGATGTCTTGCAAGGGTTTGAGTTAGCTCTGGGTTTTTGATTAGTGTCATTCCACTGATAGTTCTTGGTTCCACTTGGAGAATTCATTGATCTCTTACTCATCCCTGGGCGAATTCAGAGAGGCAAGTGTCGAATGAGAAGTTTCTGGAAGATTCCATGATCATCCATTTAGCAAGTTGTCTTTGCCATTTCTCTATTCTCGCTCATCGTACCCTACAGAAGGCCATTTCAATATGCATCGCAACCCCCATGTGTAGAAAGTGAGATGCATAGCACCCTAACCATGGAGCAATCAGTATGGCCTAGTTTTGGCCAGTTCTGAGTGGTTTTTCAAGTGGAACTTACGGGAAATGATGTAATCAGTTGACCATGATCCTTTAGGGTATGAAACAACACTTTTAGGTACTTAAGAGCCCTTATTTTATGGACATATGATTTTGGGGTTGCAGTGCCCAAATATGTCTATAACAGCGTCCCCCTAAAGCGTGAGGTCATAAATCTTCTGATGTTGGGTGAAATTCTTTATCATGAGGATCTGAGGTATTCGAACTGGAAGGTGACTTGTATAAGATACAATACAATACATCATCATCATATTATTTTCATGATCTAGGTGAGGGGGGCATTCCCATGCTCAGCTTTATAAATTCATTTTCATGTGCATAAGACAGGGAATCATCTGCTGTTGCAGAATGGTGATTCTTCGCATGAAGAGTCACCTTCCCTAGTTTAGATGACTATCTGTGTAGCTTCTGTGTACATTTGATGTATTTATGTTCCTGAATATATCATAGCCCGGATGGATGAAACTAGATCCAGGGTCTTCAAACTAATTCAATTTTCACCCAATGTACAAGTCAATCCATGTGAAACAATGTTTTGAAGTCGAAAATGGAAAGACATCGCCTGATTACCAGCCAATAATGTAAGCTGTTAACAGACGCGAGAGGAGTCACCGATAATGATGATGACGCTCAAGGTACTACAATACAATTCATGTGCTGTGAATATATGAGCCGATGTCGAACACCACACAAAATCTTTCGGTTGAAGTTCATTGATGTAAACCTATCACCGGAAGTGAGAAAATTGCCATTAAGGAATGCAAGCTTCAAAGTATTGAAAGGGTTGTTTCTAAGTCAACTTCTTGGATTATGAGCTGATGTCGACAAGAAGTGACCTGTTGTAGGAGGGCCTTGATGTATCCCACATCTATGATGCAAAATGGAGCAAATGATTTTTCTGGAGGTGAAAATGATCTGATGATATAAGGTTCAGGAATGGCGGTCATGAAAAATGAAGGGTGGAGGTATTGCAGTGGATGAGGCGTTCCTTGGATGGTCAATTCTCTGAATGACTTCTCTTGAACATGTCAGCGACACTGATATGGACTGGTAGCATTAACCCCATGGATGGTGTAGAGGACTAATGGTGATAGTGAACAGAAAAAACCAACCCAACTCAATCATGGTGATGGAGTGAAAGTGTCATGTTCAAGAGCGACCCGCTACCAATAAAATTCTTCAAGTTTTCTTCCCTTTTTCCCAAGTCATTGCTAACTAGTACCTCTTTATTTTTTTCAAGCTTGAGGAGGATACCATATTCTTGGTCTATAATTTTCCCTCAGGGGAAACTTATCGCTATGTTTTAGCGAGCCTAGCGACAGTGACACTCGTTCTTGTCTGGATGGACAAGTTTGTCGCTATTGTTTTCACGAGTTTAATGACAAAGATAACTCGGTCCTTTTCATGTTTAGAGAGTTTGAAAAGGGACGAAAAGAAAACTCCAATGGTTATTTTTCATGGCATAATCCCTTAAGTCTGGAAAAGTATAAACTAATATGAAAGGGATGACTTTTTGATCGTTTTAACGAGTTGACAAAGACAAGCGCTCGACCTTTTTGTTTAATAATCCGTGAGGTCCAAAAAGATTAAAATATATGAGAGGGATGGCATTTCCTTTACTTTAACGAGCTGGAAGGGCCAATGACTCAACAATCTTTTTATATTTAACAAGTCTAAAAAGAGTTTAAAAGGGACTCATTTTTTAGGAACGAGTGGTATTTTCGGGTAGCAATCGGTTCCAGGTAAGTTTGGAACTTCTCAAAACATGGTAGTGTGAAGAGGGTGGCAATCAGAATCACTCGTCGTAGCTGTTCCTCAAAATGGTAAACAATCAAGCGGAAGCATATGGTTGGCCAAATGAATGGAGGTGACGGTAGGAAAAAAACCAAGGTTTAAAAGGGCTGATAGCAAAGCGATCACAAAGGTCATTTACCAAAGGTGGTTTCATTTTTTAATGAGCTTGAACCAGGGGAAAACTATGCTCAGTGCAGGTTTATTTTTTAACAAGCTTGAACCTTGTGGGAACATTACTCTTGGGTGTGGGTTCATTTTTTAGTGAGCTCGAACCTTGTGGAAAGTATGCTCATTTTCCTTTTTATGTAAGCTAGGAATGACCAAACTATAAAGCTAAAAAGCTAAAAATGCTAAAAAGCTAAAAAATGAAATTGGTCATTTTTTCTTGTATAAAAAGGTTTGC
Organism: Pinus tabuliformis; assembly: GCA_031772625.1. Taxonomy (NCBI): domain Eukaryota; kingdom Viridiplantae; phylum Streptophyta; class Pinopsida; order Pinales; family Pinaceae; genus Pinus; species Pinus tabuliformis. The sequence goes on along the minus strand of CM062807.1, from coordinate 893,638,586 downwards.
ATGCCCCCAGCATAAAAAAAGTCTTTAGTAACCATATGGAAACTTATTGTGGTTAACCAAGATGATTTGATATCAATACTTAGACAAAACACTTCTTTCACTTTGTCTGCCAAATAGACAAAGATGAAAGATCACTCGGACCGATCATATAACTTACAAGGAAACTTATCTCTACAGCTGGGTTTGTCCATAAAATAGACAAGGGTGCATGCCCCCTAAGCTTCGTTACATTCACCAGGCTACTCGTGGTAATTAGGTGGATGGAATGAAGGTTCCCTTACGAGATCAAGTGAAAGACTCGACTTGGAACTTTGCTTGACCTTGTTTCATTTTTTAACGAGCTTGACATAAGACAAGGAATTCTGCTCAGATCCTTGGTTTTGTTTTTTAATGAGGTTGACACCAGTCAGCAAACTATCCTCTGGCGACCTTTGATTACAACTCATAAGGGGTCATGAAGGAAAGATCTGGTTCCAATGCCCCCAGTACATATTGTACAAAATCACTTAATTGAGTCATGTCAGTCGGATTTTCAACTATGAAAACCTCGCTGTGATTGACACTATTAAAATGGTCAGAGTCCTTCTTAATATTTGATGATGTAGAAGATATTATATGATAGGTTTGCACTGTGGACACTTCCACCAAATTACTTGGAGGCGGGAGGGAAAAAGCACCCATTAAGGATGAGTCTTTTAGGAGACCTATTCCGACATGTTGAAGCGATTTATAACTTCCATGGATTAATGGAATGCTTCCAGTAGCTTGTGAATTGTTGGGGAAAAGGTTAGCTGGTCAACAATTGTAATTCCAACTTGGAAGGGAAATGCAATCTTTCTAAAATATGTTGACACAACACCAGCCATAGCATAACTCTAGGGCCTTCCTAGCAAGATATTGTAGTGAAGGTTTCCATCAATGACCTCAACATCAATTTCTATTGTCTTTCCCCCCAGTTCAACTTCCAGGTTACTTAATATCCCATACGGCATGTATGTTCTTCCATAGAATGCTTTTAATGTCATTGATGATCGTGACAAGGGTGGAGAGCCTAAAGTTTTCTAGCAACTCATCGACATAATACAGGTAGATGCTCCCTCATCAATGATTGTTTGATGAACAGTTTTGTTGAGGGCCTTTACCTATATGAGGAAAGCGAGTTGGGCTAGTAACTAAGGTTCGTATCCTTTATGATTAAAGGCCACTAGATTGGAATCCGTTGGATCAATCCCACCTATCGCTGATAACAAAGCCTGTTTTTGGGAGGGGCAATTCTGTAGTACTTCAAGTGTCGACATGGGAGATGGAGATTAGGCCAGATCCTCCACTATATTATAATTCTGTGCTACTCGATCATGAGGATTAAACATCGATTTATGTACTACTCCCTTAGGCAGTTTTATTGTTAATTCAGGAATGGTTGGTGGAACAACTTCTGGTGAAGTTGTTGTCAAACTACTGGGTTGATCTGTAGCCTTTCTGTTCGACAACTATGGATTTCCATAATCTTTATTCATTATTGATATAAAAGCATTATTTTGCTGTTTCAAGATGGATAGCATAAGAACTTGGGATGGGGAAGCATGATCGATAGCAACCAGGTTTATTTCTAGGCTCGGAAACGGATTAGTCAACACTGCTAGGGTATTTGAAATTTTTAAAAATTTCATAACCTTAGATTTATGTGGATAATCTTTTGTGAAATGCTTGTCGTCGCATATCTAACATGGATAACGAGGTTTCTTTTGCCCAGTAGGGTTTTCTGAAGATTTTTCAGTAGGTGAATTTTCCTGTTTCTTCTTATTATTTTTCCCTTTCTTCTTGCCCCCTGGTTGCTTTGGATTTTTCCCTTGTCAGATGACACGACATTAATCTCCAAGGAAAGAGGTTCTTTATTTTCTTTTTGACTAGAAACTACAAGGGCTTTTTTAGATGTAGCCTTTGCAGTTTTCGTACTTGTTTTACCAATCATGCCATCGCCGACATGAGAGTCCCGGTTTGATTTAGGAGGGGGAGGAACCAAAAATTCTGGTCTAGGAGCGTCAAGAATTTTGTCGTAGAGTGTGCCAGACTAAGTATAGATCAAGTCTAAATATTGTGCACGAGCAATGACTTGCTCTTCAGTGACAAATCCTCCCTTAGCCACATCCTCTGTAATAGAGGGTAATAATGAATTTATAAACCATTCAGCTAAAAGCTAATCATGAACATATGTCTTTACCATTCTTCGATGACGTCGCCACTCATGAATATGATCATGTATGTGAGTGGTTGTTGTCTGTTTAAAGTTGGTAGGGAGTTCTGTCCCTATTTCTTACCTTATGGGTAACTAAAAATGGGTTGAAAAGGTAGTGGCAAGGGTGCTGAAGTTATCAAACGAGCTCTAGGCAATTATATATACCATTTTGCTACTGGACTAGTTAGTGTTCGCTGAAAAAGGTGAAGCCTAATTGAATCATCATTCAAGGTGTTGGATGAGCACCGCAAATGGAATGTCATTACATGATTCGATGGATCTTCACCTGGATTTCCATTGAATTTAGGAATATCAGAGGGAATTTTATGAGGAATCATTGTCCACCAAGGGGCGTAAGCAATTGGATCATTCGTCAGCCGATTTAGAACTGGTAATTCTAGAGTTGCTACAAAGGGCAACTGTTGATTCAGGTTAGGTGAAGCATACCCAGGATAAGATGGAATCACCTGAGCAGTAGGTCTTTGCATACCAAAATAATGTATCTGATGCTGGTAACTTTGATAATGTTGATGGGCATAATCATTATAATATGGTTGTTGATAACCATTTTGGAAATGTGGCTGCCCATTACTTACAAAGCCTTGTTGCTCAGGTCCTTGGTAAGATTGTTGGAATTGCGGTTGTTGATATTGTACCAGCCATGGTTGTTGGACCATTTGCTATTGTCCAATACTGGATGATTGACCAAGATGTGGAGTGATAGTACCTGTTTGAGCCTGAGTCGTTCCAGGTAAGGAGGCACTAACCTGAGGTTGTGATTGAATTACGGAGACGAGAGGCTGTTGTATTGCAACCTGAGAGACTTAAGGTTGACACATAACAGGTAGCACTTGCACTTGCGATACAGTCACAATAGTAGGTGTAGTGGGAATATTCGACACAGGTTGGACTGGTTGCATTGAATATACAACCCTTGGTTGTTGAGGCAGTATTGGTACCCAACCACTGGATGTAATTCCAATTTGACCTGAATTTTGTTGTAAAATCTCATATGGTTGTTCTCCAGGAGGGAACAATGAAAAGGCATACTACCCCTCATATGGTGGCAATCCAGTGCTTAAAGGGCAGATCAGCCTTTGAAGACATATTGGATCAACTTTTTGGGTTTCAACATAAGAAATACCAGATGAGATTTTGGATGAAGGAATAGGAACAGACCATGTCTTCGAAATAGTCCCTAAGTGGACTCTGGCTTGTTGTTGATAACTAGTCGGGACAGATGGTATACCAGGAAACATTGTAGGAATGGTAGTAGGAAGCTCTGCTATAGCCGTGTTAGTCGACATAGTCCTAGATGTTGATGGTTGTTTAAACATATTTATTCTATCCAAAATATTTCCTAACAATTCGATAGGAACATGCGATGAAGGATTATTAAAAGAACTAACTTCTGTAGTAGAAGGATATAAGTGGATCCCAGTTCCAAAATTTACTGGAGTACTGGGTGGAAGATCCTCTACTATCTCTTCTATGGCAATCAATCCAAGTGGAAGAGGTAGACCATCAGGTCTGTAAAATATTTCTGGAGCCGAAGAAAGTGTAGCTTCTGCAGTAACAGATACTGGAGGGGTGACACCTTCTGAATTCTGGAACTCAACTTCCAGATGTTTAGGCAAGTGAGCTTCAGTTTCTAGATCAGTCCTGGATGGAGCTACTTCAGGAATAGATTTGTCAACCGTTACACTAGGATCAGTTTTAATGTCCTCTTGTAAGTGTGGAAATTTTTTCTATAAAGGCGGATGTACCAAAGATAATTGGAGTAATTGTAGTCTCTGACGATGTTGAAACACAAGTTCCAAATAAATCAGGTAAATTGGACTGAGTTAAATGAGACCATTTTTCCTGAGATGGTTTTGTCTCTGGGGTCAAAGATGGTTGAATCACTTGTCTCCTCGAACGATGGGGTTTTGATTGAATTTCTTCCACAATTGCGGATTACTTGATCAACTCAAAATTAAAGGGGAAAAGTTGTTCCGATTTAAATAAATTTTAAGACACTTTGACACAACTTGATTTTTCAATTTTTAAGAGTCGAGAAAAAGCTAAAGGTGACTCTAGTCGCCTTCGATTTTTAATGAGCCTGAAGTGACAAGTGCTCAGATGGACCTTTTATTTTAAGGAGTCGGAGAGGAATGAAAGTGACTACTCTAGAAATCTAGACAGAGGGATTACCAAACCAATCGCAAAACTGCAAAATACACCTTGGTGATAAATGATAGAGAAATTACCAAGGACTTATGTATGACAGTCAATCTTCCTAAATGTTGTGTTTAGTGCATTGCAATCGATAGGGCGGTAGACACGACTTCCTAAGGATAAATGATATCAGCCTATTGTGGTCTCCCAATATATACTCAACAGTATGGGGAGCACAAATCCATACTGGCACTTGTCGTATCAAAGAGGAGGAATCACCCAACCTTCGATGAAAATGATAGTTACCAGGTTTTACAACGCCGGAACACGTCTCTAGCTTAGACTTCTAGATGTGTTGCGTTAGGTTCCAAAGCGTTTTTATGTTCATTGAGATTTATTTTATGGTTGATCTTGCTTAGAAGTTTGTCTTTCAAGGTTCACCACATGATGTAGATGTAAAAGTCCTAAATATGCAATCTAAAATGATAAACAGTCGTTTATTTTCTTTTAGCAATGAAAATCCTAGCTACAAAGGAAAGAATATTATGATTTTTTCTTTCAACAGAGAGCATAGAGCACACAATAAATGCACTTTCCTAAATAAAATTTCGCATGTAGTCAAAATGCAAATGCACATGCATGTATTTGTTTTTCGTTTACTTAATGTGTGAATGTCAAAAAGGAAAGCTAGGTACAGATCTAAACTATTTTATTTTAAAGCGACATTTCGACAACATTTTCAAAACGAAAGGAAGACTAAGACGACACTTTTCGATTTCGAAATGAAAACTGTTTTTGACACTTCAAATACTAATAACTCAAATCAAGTACAATGACAAAATTACAATCAACTATCTATAAGAGGAAGACTTTATGACACTCTTCTTTTGATTCAAAATGACAATTATGACACTTGCATCAGAAAACGACAGTTCGATTGAGCTACTTTCGACAAAGGAAGACTGTAAATGATTCACAAATACACAAAAACATTTAGAATTCCTAATTGATGGAGGTTAAAGTATGTGAAGGAATAAAGTTTCAGCAAGAAGATACTAAACATGAACAACAAAACTACTTAATAGAGCTAAAAACAAGGAGAAAAAACCAACTCTCTGAGAGAAAAACAATATCACTCAATCATCGCACCTGCAACACAGGGAAACATGGATGCATCTCATATGCAACACATGGGAGGTGTGATGCATCTAGCTTTCACAGTGACAAATAGTGTGATGAGCCAGGGAGCGAAACTGAGCTTGGTTTTTGCTCAAAATTTGTAGCTAGGTTCAGTGATTTAGGTTGATTTATCATGGACAGTAAAAACAAAGTATACGAGTAAGATCTTATGAGGTTCTGAGCTACCACAAGGGCACTTAGAATGCTTGTAAGTTAGATGTTTAGTTCATAACCAACACAGATATTGACTAAAGCAGCATTCATCTACTTCGCAATTGCATAGCAAAGGTGTTTTGAAGGCTAGTTGGCTAACTTCAGGCTCCGTTTGTAGTTTATAAAGCAAACAATAAACAAACAAAACAAACCTTCCTCCCCAGTGGAGTCACCATTTTGTTTCAGGGAAAACTAGTGTCGATTCAAACTGCTAGTCCCACTAAGATGGGTAGCTATCTTAGAAACAAACAATGAAAGCCTTTCGAGAGTTCCTTTAAGTGTGATAGATTAGAAGGAAGAAAAGAGGACCAACCTGGATCTTCCACTTTGATCCTAGCTTGATTTCTCCTTTCCTTAGAATTTGCCACGCCTCTCCTACTTGTCCCGCTTCAAAGAGTACCTGTAGAGTCAAATTAACAGAAAACAATCAAAGCATCTCCATCTAAAACATCATAAACAATGCGAATCAGAAACACATTGACCATACAATTGCATTCATAAACAATAAGATTCATAAACACACGATTATATGGAGGAAAACTCAAAGAACTTTATTAATACTGAAGGAGAGGATTACATCCCAGCTATCTGATCGAGCATCATACTCCCAGTGTAGAAGCCCTCTTCACCTCATGAATAAGCAAATCACCCAACAATGCAATGTTTCTTCTCACAGATAAATCAACATCACTTCCTTACAAAATAAAAAATTCCAGCCTCCAGATCTCTCAGATGAGGGATCAATTTATAGATGTCTTGCAAGGGTGTGAGTCAGCTCTAGGTTTTTTATTAGTGTCATTCCACTTATAGTTCTTGGTTCCACTTGGAGATTTCATTGATCTCTTACTCATCCCTGGGCAAATTCAGAGAGGCAAGTGTCGAATGAGAAGTTTCTGGAAGATTCCATGATCATCCACTTAGCAAGCTATCTCTACCATTTGTCTATTCTCTCTCATCGCACCCTATAGAAGGCCATTTTAGTATGCATCGCACCCCCCATGTGTAGAAAGTGAGATGCATCGCACCCTGACCATGGAGCAGTCAGTATGGTCCAGTTTTGGCTAGTTCTGAGTGGTTTTTCAAGTGGAACTTATGGGAAATGATGTAATCAATTGACCATGATCCTTTAGGGTATGAAACAACACTTTTAGGGAATAAAGAGCCCTTATTTTATGGACATATGAGTTTGGGGTTGCAATGCCCAAATATTTCTATAACAAAATCGATTGTGATTTATAAATAAAATGCATAAACAGAAAATAATACCTGATTAGGGTCCAAAATGTCGATACACATATTCAAGAGAATTTCACACCAGGAATAATATGCAATGCCACACTTAATCAATTTATTCAATAAAATAGAAATTATAAAGTCTAGGCCCTCTCACTCAATTACAACATTTGTCTGACCTCTGTTTGACTCCAAAACCCTATTTATCTCTCTCATCTCTCGCTTACTCACTCTCCTATTCCATATGATCCCTATCATTACATTTTTTTTCTCTTTTATGGATCAAATCCTATGCTAATTGCATTGACAATTCAATCTCTATTTTTATCAATTTAACAATTGAATTCCTATTCTCAAGCTTTGAGACACACCTATTCTAACACTTATCTCCTATTCTAAAAATAATACAATGATTTAATTATTACAATAATTGAAGTAAAGATAAATTCAAGAGATCCAACCCTCTCTACTAAAACTGATTTTCACCACTTAGGTTAATGAAATTCATCTCATGTTAGCCGCAACATGTGAACATACAATCACATTGCTGGCTAAGTCCGATTGCTCCTACATCAGACTCGCAGGGAAAAAAGGAATCATTCATCAAACTTTTAGGATTTATTCCATACTTCTGTAATTCTGCTATTGTTAACCAACTAGCATCCTCCATTGGCTGTCCCTTCCATTTGACTAGATACTGAAAATAAGCATGTCCTCTTGTTCTTTTGGATACTCTTTTCTATAGAATAGCTTCCACCTCTTTCCTAACTGCCTTTGGAATTTGTTCTTTCCAATTTAAAGTCTGAACTTCATCTTCTATAGGTTCATTCTGTAGCTCTGACTCTGTCTTCTTGTATGGATACAAATCTGCAACATTGAAGATAGGTGATATTCCAACCCCTTCTGGCAATTCAATTTCATAAGCATTGGTTGAAAATTTTCTCACAACTCTGCATGGCCCTATCTTTTTCATCTTTAGTTTATTGTAAGTCCCAACAGGAAACCTTTCTTTCCTCAAGTGTACCATCACTAGCTCTCCCACTTGGAATTCTTTTTCTCTCCTCTTCATATCAGCTCTCTGCTTGTATTTTCCACTACTTTCCTGCAATCTGTCTTTGACATCTTCCTGTAGTCTCTGCATCTACTCTACAAACTCTTTCGCCTTTGCACTTCTTCTCTCCTGTTTGCCCAAATTTCTGATCTCATACACACCTCTAGTATTCATTCCAAAAACAATCTGAAATGGACTCATCCCAATACTTTGGTTTGGAGTATCATTATAAGCAAACTCAACTTGAGCTAGTGCTAAATCCCACTGATTAGGATTTTTATACACTAAACTTCTCAATATGTTTCCCAGGCTTCTATTTACCACTTCGGTCTATCCATCTGTTTGAGGGTGATATGTTGAAATGAAACTAATGTTGGCACCTAGTTTCTTCCAAAGCGTTCTCTAGAAATGCCCAACAAACTTTGTATCCCTATCAGACACAATACTTACAGGCAATCCATGTAACCTTACAACTTCTGAAAAATATAGATTAGAAATATGTCTTGCATCACTAGTCTTTTTGCATGCAATGAAATGTGCCATTTTTGAAAATCTATCTACCACAACATAAATGGAATCATTTCCTCTTTGAGTTCTAGGTAATCCCAAAACAAAATCCATACTAACTGCATCTCATGGTCGGTCTGGTATTGGTAATGGCTGGTACAATCCTATATTTTGGCTTCTCCCCTTAGCATGTTGGCAAATCCTGCACTTCTCAACAAATCTCTTAATATCAGTTTTCATCTTTGGCCAGTAGTAAAAAGAATTTACCTAAGCAAAGGTTTTGTCTTGTCCAAAGTGTCCAGATAACCCTCCACTGTGTTTCTCCTTGATTATGTTTTCCCTCATAGAACATTTGGGAATGCACAGTTTGTTACCTTTAAACAGTAAACCTCCTTCGATAAGATAATCTAACCACTAGCTTCTATTATGAACTACTCGATTTTGTACAATTGCATAAATATCTTTAAATTTTACATCATCTTTATACATATCAACCATTTCTTCGTTTTAATGTATTTATTACTTATTTATTCTCATTATTTGTTGTAGTAAATCCTTAATTTTAATTATGTTTAATATTAATTCAAGTAAATTTTTATGTTTCATTGTAATCATGGTTATATCAATTGAATTTGTATTAATCTTTAAATATATTTATTTTGATTAATTTTATAATTATTTTAATTGATTATTTAATTTTAATTATTTTAATTCTAATTATTTTAATTATATTTATTTCACTTAATTATTAATTTTAGTTGTGACTATTATACTTATTTTAATTTTAATTATTTGAATTCTAATATTTTATAACTTTTAAGTTTGATCTAGGTTAATTAGAGGAGGGTTATGGATAGGTGGGGTCGATTTGGATGATAGGATAGGAGTCCAGTTTTTACTTATGGTCCATCCATCGTCTCTATTGAGGTTATTAGGGTGTTTGCTAATTTCTATGGCTTCTCTGAATTTCCTTATGAAGTAGTGTTCACTTCTAGCTAAGATGCGGGTATCTTCTATACAGATTTGGTGTTTGGTTTTATCAGAATGCTCAGCTAGAGCTGAGGATTTGGAACGATTGTGTTTAATGTCAGCGACGTGTTCTTGGATTCTTGTGCTAAAGGATCTCCCAGTTTCACCTACATAGGGTTTTCCGCAAGAGCAGGGAACTAAGTAGACCCCTTTATGGCATTTGGGATCAATTTTGTCTTTGACAGGCTTAAGGCAGTTCCAGATAGTGTTTAAGGGTTTGAAAGTGGTTAGAATTCCATTATTTTTCAGGATGCGGGAGATTTTGTCTGTAGTCCCTAATATGTAGGGGAGGTTGACTTTACCTTTTATGTTATCAAAGCTTTTGTTTTTGTTAGGTTGAGTGTTTGCTTTGTTTATGGCTTTGATGGCTTGATGCTTGTTGTACCCGTTTTTTAGGAAAACTTTAATAAGGTGTTCTATTTCTTTTTCTAGGTGTTCTTTGTCAGAGATTCTAAGGGCTCTGGTTGCTAATGTGTTGAGGACTCCTAGTTTTTGGGTAGGGTGATGATGTGAGGAGGCATGTAAATATTGTTCGGTGTGAGTCTTTTTTCTATATACCTGGTGGGATATAGAGCCATCCTCATTTCTAGTGATGAGGATATCAAGGAAGGGGAGGCTTTTGTTGACCTCAACTTCCATAGTGAATTTTATTGAAGGGGATAAACTATTAAGGTGTTGTTTGAAGGTTTCTAGGGTTTCTCTTCCATGAGGCCATATGATGAATGTGTCATCCACATATCTTTTCCACAATTTAGGTTTTAGGGGTGCTGTCATGAGGGCTTTGTTTTCAAAGTCCTCCATAAATAAATTGGCAATAATAGGGGACAGAGGCGACCCCATGGCAACTCCACATGTCTGTTCATAAATGTCTTCCATGAAACTGAAGAAGGTTGATCTTAGGCAAATTTCTATAAGTTTTGATGTGTCTGGATCTGTGAGTTTGTAGATGACCTCCATGGCATCATCAATGGGGATATTGGTATATAGTGCGGTGACATCGAAACTGACCAAAATGTCATTTTGATCAAGTTTGATGTTCTTGATTTCTTCAATGAATTGGGTTGAGTCTTTGACAAAGGAGTCTGTATTTCCCACTAGCGGTTTTAGTTTCTTGGCTAGGTGTTTTGCTAGATGGTATGTAGGTCCATTAATAGTGTTTACTATTGGTCTGAGAGGGATGTCTTCCTTGTGAATCTTTGGAGCTCCATAGATTCTTGGTGTGTAAGGATTGTTGACTATGAGATTTTTGTTGTCTTGTATCTTACTGGCTTTGATTAGGTTGCATACTTTTTTGGAGACTTTGTTTAATGGGTTTTTGTTGAGTTTTCTGTAGCAGCCACTGTTATTTAGATGATCTAGCATTTTTTCTATGTAGTCACTTTTTTTCATGATAACGGTGGCTCCTCCTTTGTCTGCTTTCAACACTATAATATTAGGGTTGGAGTTCAATGTTTTGAGAGCTAGATACTCTTGTTTGCTGACATTGCTTTTGGGGAGTTTTGCTTTCCTAAGGGTGATGGAGCAGTCTTGTCTGATTTGTTCTTTTATGTTGTCTGGAAGGTTTTTGATACCATATTCAATATTGCATAGAATGTCTTCAACAGGGATTTTGTGAGGTGTGATGGAGAAATTTAATCCTTTTCTTAATAAGTTTAGGGTGTGTTCGTCAAGTTGGAGGTCAGATAAATTTATGACCAAATTGTCTTTGTTGTCATTGGGTTTATTAATATTATTTGTCTGTGATCTAGGTTCATTATCGATGTCATATTCCTGGTATTTGTGTGCAGGTTGGGACCACATAAGTTGGAAAGTAGGCGTGGGTTGGAGTTTAACGCTGGAGTCTGGCAATGCTGGTTGGGAATGTGTGGTATTATGGATTTGTGACAGCCTAGTTGATTGAGTGTTCACTGTTGATGACAGCGTAGGTGAGGGGGCTGGGTTACGGGATGTGGGAGCAGACAACGTAGGAGAGGGTGCTGGGTTTCTAATCGTGGGGGTTGGGCTAGACCATGGAGACGGTGCGTAGGTACAACGACTTGGACTATGTGGTATTTCCAGTGGGAGTAGGTTATCGTAAGTTAGCGTGGGTTGAGTAGGGGACAACGTGAGGTTTAGCCTAGACTGCGAGGGAATCTTGCCGGATGACAGCGTGGGATGGCTTAGAGTTGGGCTGGACTGTGGAGACAATGCGCAACGTAGACTTGGACTGCGTGGTGTTTCGAGAGGGTTGTAAGACTGCGTGGATTGAGCATAGGACAACGTGGGTTGAGTCTGTGTGAGATTTAGTCTGGACGGCGTGGGAAATAGGAGCATCCCTATTTTCTAGGAGCAATAATTGTGCAAGAAAATAGGAGGAAGTAGCAGGCCTATTTTGGCTAAGTTTTGGGCAGAGAGGACTCGAGTGGAGGAGCTCAGTATTGTAGTGCAGGTTGAGGTTCAAAGATTGAAGTAGTCATTGCAATATATCATTTTTCTCATCTAATTAAATCAAATAGAGGATGGGTTTTTCCTAGTTGGGTTCCCTAGTAAAAATTGTGTTCATTGTGATTGAATTTACATGTGTTTCTATTGTAAATTTTCCCTTCTTCATATTGAGTAGAAGATATCCACGTCTATTATTTTCAGTATGAATTCATTAGCAGCTACAAATTTTGAGTTATTTCTACATTATATGAGAGCTATTTAAAATTATATAGAAACTAGGTTCTTTATCATCTCTCAACGAAATTTCGAATTGTAGATTTGTGGTGGAGGTCTTTCTTCAGTATAGGAACATTGTCCTTCAACGGATTGAGGCTTGAGTATGCATTCGAGGGAAATTTGAATTTTTATTCTTGGAAAGACATAATGAAATATGTGTTGGATCATAATGGATTATTGGAGTACACATAAACTTATATTCCAAAACCAACAACATCAGATGCAAAACAACTAGCTCAATGAAAGAAATATACCACAAAAGCCAGGAGGATTATCTTGGAGGGAATCATAGATCATGTGGTTTCAAATATTCATAGCAAGGAGACTTCATTTGTGATGTGGAAGACTCTCATGGAATTATTCCAAAGCAACAATGATTCCAGGAAGCTGACGTTTAGAGATAAGCTCAGTAACATTCAAATGGGTAAAAATGAAAATGTTGTTCAATACCTATCCATATTTAGTTAGGTGATAGTCGAACTTGGAGGAGTGGGAGAAACTATGCCATCATCTAAAGTTGTGAGATTAGAAATCCTTGTTCTACCAAAGTCTTGGCATAACTCTTAGGATTCAGTTAATGGAAGAGGCAAGCCCTTAGATTGTGATATACTTTTGTTTGACTTGGTGCAAGAGGAGAACAAAATAATCACTAGAGATGGTGTCACATCCAAAATTGATGAGGAAGAAAATTTTTCTTTAGCAGGAAAATGAAAGAAATCCAAGGGCAAGAAGGCCGAAGGCAAGGAAGAATCTAGCCAAAACCATGGTAAGAAGAAATACCTTAGTAAATTTAAATTCTTTCACTGCCATGAGTATGGACACTATGCAACAAAGTTTCCACATAATAAATCCAGTAAGAAGCTTATAGTAGGCGTGGGAGGTGATGCTCTCACATCACAATTCAACTTGGATTTCACCCTCATTGCTTGCATGGAAAGTACTATACAGGGTAGTGTATGGTACTTAGAATTTGATGCTTCATTTCATATGATAGGAAATAAGGAGTTCTTCAGCATCTTAGAAGAGAAGCATCTACAATTACACATAGAGCTTGGAGATGATGGAAGGTAGAGTACCAAATCGATTAGCAATGCCACCTTTATGAGGGAGTCAGGCTCCCATCTTCACCTAATGAATGTAATGTATGTGCCTGGTCTAAAGAAAAATCTAGTTTCTATAGTTGTACTGGAAGACAAAGGATATGGGGTCGTGTTTAGGAAAGTGAAGGATTATCTGAAGCATTTTTCTACTGGAAAAGTAAAACAAATTGGTGTTTGAGTTAAAAATATCTACAATCTAGAGGTGCATGCATGTGATGCATTGAGTAGAAAGTCAGAAAATGTTCAAAGTCGAGATGTTGGAGAGATCTATTATAGGTGTATGGGATACCTACACCATGGAGCTTTAAAAATAATCTAGTATATCACCACTAGACTTCCAAAATGTACCCTTCATCAACATGATGTCTGCAAGGGATGCACTCTTGGAAAATATGTTAAATCCTCCTTCTAGGGCTGAGATAGTAGAGCTAAAGTCATCTCGTATTTAGTTCACTTAGATGCATGTGGACCATTTTCCATAGTACCAATTACAAAGCATAGGTATTATGTGATCTTCATAGATGATTTTACCCACAAATTTTGGATCTATTTCATAAAGTAGAAAGATGAGGTTTATTTAAAGTTTGTTGAATTCAAAGCCTTAGTTGAAAATGAGACTAGGAAGCAAATTGAATCCTTGAGAAGTGATAATTGAAGAGAGCATGTGTCTAATTCATTCAAATAATTATGTGCCAAGGAGGGTATTAGAAGGGAGTTGATTGCACCCCACAACCCACAACAAAATGGGGTTGCAGAGAGGAAAAATAGAAGTATTGTAGGAGTTGTTAGAGCAATATTGTATGACCAAGGATTGCCACTATACCTATGGGTAGAAGCTTGAAATACAATTGTTTACTTGCAGAACATGAGCCCTCACAAAATTCTTGGAATGATTACACCTAAAAAGGATTTTAGTGGAAGGAAGTGAGATGTCTCCCACTTTCACATTTTTGTATCCAAAGTCTATTGACATGTCTCTAAAGATAGCAGGAAAAATTTGAAGCCCACTATAGAGAGGGGGATCTTTGTAGGCTATACTGAGACACCTCATATTTACCAGGTGTACATGCCCTCACTTAGGATGATTTGTATGACGATGGATGTGAAATTTGGTGAGGAGAAATCCATTAGTAGTTCTCTAGAGTGAGAGCTAAGCATACCACTAGAGGAGGAGCACGAGTCATATCCACAGAGTCAGATCTTTCCTAAAGGAAAGAGGGCATTCCAAGATGATGTTGTAGAGTAGCCACATATGGAGTAGTAGGGAGAAGACTGAGTGGATGAACACACTTACATGGAGCCTTCTAGATAAGGGAGGAAGAGGACCAGGATGGTTGACAAGTTGGTGGAGGAATCTCAAGAGTAGGTTGGAGCTCCTAGTTCCTTCTCCAAATAGAGGAGATAAATATACAAGATATATGACACTCATGACAGAATTGATAGGTTCTAAACCAACTTATTTTGAAGAGGTCATTTCCCAGTAAGTGTGGGTAGATGCCATAGTGGTGGAGTATGATTCCATCATGAAGAATGATGCTTGGAAGCTTGTTCCTAGACCTGAGGACATATATGTTATTGGTTCCAGGTGGGTGTATCTAAAACATGCAACTAATGTTGGTGTTGAGAAGTACAATGCCAGACTTGTGGCCAAAGGATTCTCCCAAGTGGAGGGGATTGATTATGAGGAGATATTTTCCCGTGTGGCAAGATGCACATGTATCATGACCATACATACAATAGAAGTACATTTTGGGTAGAGGATCCATCAAATATATGTTAAGATTACCTTCCTTAATGGAGTGTTTAAGGAAAATATCTACATTAATCAGTTTGATGGGTTAAAAACATTTAACGGGGAGACATGTGTGTGTAGGCTTAAGAGATCCCTCTATGGTCTCAAGAAGGAACCTCGTGCTTGCTACAATTGTATAGATTCTTATCTCAATGGATCTTGCTTCACTAAGAGTGAATACAATTTCAATCTATACTACTTTATGGTAGATGGTAGTCTCCTCATCTTAGTTCTCTATGTGGATGATTTAATATTGATAGGATATGACAGGCTGATCCAGTCCTGCAAGGATGACCTTGTAAGAGAGTTTGAGATGAAGGATATGGGTTTGATGCATTACTTCCTTAGGTTAGAAGTGTGGTAGTGATATGGAGAGATATTTGTTGGAAAGGGAAAGTATTCCTCTGAGATCCTTTAGAGATTAAATATGTAGGATTGCAAACCCATGGATACTCCTATAGGTACTAATCAGAGGAAAGAGGATGCTTCTATAGGGGAGACAGTAGATGGGACTATCTACAGACAACTGGTGGGTTTCTTGATGTACTTAGTGAACAAAATACGCGATATTTTTTTTGTAGTTAATCAACTTAGTTAGTTCATGGTGGATCCTACCAAGCCTCAGTGGAAAGTAGCAAAAAATGTTCTATGATACCTCAGAGGCACAAAAAGAATTCGTTTATAGTACATGCAGACTGATAGATTGAAGCTCCAAGACTTCACAGATGTAGATTGGGAAGGGAGTCACTCATATAAGAAGAGCACATTGAGAGTAGTCTCCAGTGTTGGGTCAACAACAGTTTCTTGGTACAATAGGAAACAAAGATCTATATCACTCACCTGAGCAGAGTGCAAGTATATGGATGTTAGCCAAGTACCATGTGAGGCTATTTGGATGAGGAAGATATTGGTTGGTCTCTTTAGTCAGGGGATGGATCCAACATTGATCTGTTGTGACAATCAAATTTGTATAAAACTCTTTGAAAATCCATTGTTTCATGATAGGTCAAAGCATATAGAAATCAAATTCCATAACCTAAGAGATTTTGTGTAGAGGAGGATTGTTATGTTACAGTACATTCCTATAGAGGAGAAGGATGAAGACATATTGACAAAGGCTTTGTCAAGAGCCAAGCTCAAGTTCCACATGAGTAGGATTGGGGTTGTTTAGAACCCTTTTCTTGTTAAGAGGGAGTGTAAAATTGTAGCAAGAAAAGGCTTCAATTGACTTATGCCTTAGTCAAATGGGGGAATTTGAAATTCCACTCCAATAGGATGACTTGATTTGCAGCTAACAGGAGTGACATGTCCAAATCACTTAATTTAATCAGTTAATTTGAGCTTTTGGGCAAGAAGTAGAGTTGTGCATGAGTTTATTGCTAAGATCTAGCTATATAATGGAGTTATATTTAGTGAATCTCAATTGTATGAGCTTTAGTCTAGAATAAAGTCAGTATGAGTTTAGTTGGGTAGCTGTAATTATTGTTAACTCATTGATCTCTTAGTTAACTGGTCAATTTACTAAAATTATCCCTAGTCATGCATGCAATTAAAATTTCATTGTGGAGTGGAGGAAATATCCATAATTGTATACTAATGATTGTACATAGTTTGCATTGAGAAGGTGAGCTAACGCTCTCGCGATTTGCGAAAGGAAATAGGAGCTTACCTATATTTTAGGAGAAGGAATTATGCACAAAAATATGAGGAAGCAGGAGGCCTAATTTTGCTAAGTATTGGGCAAAGAAAACTTAGGAGGATGAGATCGGTATTGCAGTGCAGGTTGAGATTCAAGGATTGAAGCTGTCATTATAATAGATCATTGTTCTCATATAATTTAATACAAACAAAGGCGGGGTTTTCCCCAGTTGGTTTCCCTAGTAAAAATTGTATTCAATGTTATTGAATGATTGCATGTGTTTCTAATATGTGTTTGATTGAGTAGAATACATTTGTGTCTATTGTTTTGATTATGAATTCACTAGAATCTGCAAATTTCGAGTTATTTCTATAGAGATAGTTGATCTTGCAAATATAGGACATGAAATCCTTCTTGATATGTATCCCTTGGAATATACACCTCCATCCATCCCCATTATTCCCACCCCATATCGAAAAATAAAGAAGTGGTATCTCAGTCTCTCCTAAAGGCACTGCATCCTTTATGCCAACCCTATTTTTCCAAAAAATTCTTATCAAATGAAAGATATAATTGGGAAACATAAAAGGAATTAGTAGTAACCAAAGAATCCAAAAAGGTGGACAAAAATCCGAACTAAGGAAAGAGAGCATCAAGTAGGCAAAGAAAAAATTCTGGGAACTCAACCTATAATTGAAGGAATTTAAAATGTAAGCTCCTGAAATTTTAGAAATCAATGTGGAACAATTCTTGATTTGGGAGGAAATTCCAAAAATCATGGTAAATAGTGAATTTTATGTCCTTGAACTACAACGAGAATCGAAAGCCTAAGAAAAATAGCTCTAATATGGGATATAATCAAATACGAAAATCCCCAAATCTTACTACCCTAAGAGGAAAAATTTGACTAACATGAGGCTCTCCAAAAAATTTCGTAGCGTTTGGAAAAATAGTTAAAGACAAGCAAGAATTTCTCGTGGAACTTATATAGGTATGCACACCCTTTTGAAATCAATTATCTCTTCTCTCTCTTAGAAGAGGACATCAACCAATTAGTTGGTGATCTTCCCACTCAAATCCCCACTAGAAAAGAATGTAATGACATAAATATGCACATGCCCATAGTATTTTAGGATAGAGTGGAATACCATAAGACTCTTAGATATTAGATCAAATCTCCCTTTGGTATGAGAATTTTTTTTCTAGTGAATTTAATATCACTCTTGTCCTCATGGAAAATATGAGAATATTTCGTTCATGATTCCTTGGAAGAGAGTATGTAGGAACTCATTAGAAGTTATTATATATTTGATATTTCTTTGAGCAAAGACAAGAAGAATTAGAAATATAAAAGAACAAGAATAGCTCACATGGAAGCTTTTATTGAAATATTCCTAATTAACAAGTCATTTTAGGAGAACCCTTTATCTCTCTCCTTTGACATTCTATCTCCGAGTGGATGGGATCATAGCAAAATCTCCCCTAACTTAGTAGAAAAATATGAATAGGTAACCCTTTCATTTCATTTAAAAACACTCTATATTAATAACCTATATTTATCCAAGGTGGTTTCTATTTACTAAAGTGCACAAATGATAAGCTCCCCAAAACATATTTAGGAACACAAAATCAAATTTAGAAAGGTGGCCTTGAAATCTTGGGAAAAGGAGAAATTTAAATCGTTAAGAAAATAAATAGGTAATATAACAAATCTTCTAGAGAAAATACAAAGTTGAATGGAAAAAGGGGAAGTAACACCATTCTTGTTGATCAAGGAAAAGGAATATTTATCTCACCTATAAACAATGTTAAGAGTAGAAGAAGGGAATTGGAGACTAAAGTCAAGAAGCTTGTGGCTTAAAGAAATGGATAGAAACACAAAACGTTTTCATCACTAGATTTAGACCCATCTTTGGTGTGAACAAGCGAGAGTAACCACATATCCTAGAGTGGAGTAGAACTCTTGGAAAACTCCTAGATTTCAAAGAACCCTACAAGAAAGAGGGAACTTTAAGCACTAAGGTTAAAAATACAATTTTGGAGCACATCACATCTATAAGTAGAAAAAAATAAAATTAGCACATCATGCTTGCTATCTCTAAAGATGAATTATGATAAATCATCAAATCATCTAGCCTTGAAAAGGCTCTCTAGATAGAAGGATTTACAGTCCATTTTAACAACAAATGTTGGAAAACCATCAAGATTTATCTACTTTGGATGATTCAAGATGTTCATAAGTATGCGATAAAAATAGCGTTAGGCATTAACTCATCTTTCACACAAAAATATCGTCACCATGACTATCTGCAGTCAGTATGGGTCTATCAACACTTGTACTATCCTCCTAAGCAAGTCTAAGACCTCAGCTCTTTAAGTCAAGCTTTGAAAATAAGAGAAAGACATTGAAAATCAATAAAAGCTCTGGTTCCGCACTTTCTCTCACTGTCACCTGCGGGCCCGCACCCTTTGTTCGTGTCAACTGTGTATCTGCACGCTCTGTCTGTAAAGGGGTGGGTGCGTACCCCTGTGAAAGTCAAAAGGCGCAAAGTTTATCTTAAAAAACTCACTTTGGGTTAATTCTAGAGGATTCTAGAAGGAATTTTGACGTGGATTGTTCGCTCTGAGGTGGTTCATGCATCCCAAAAGAGAAGGAGCTAATCCCTTGACTAAAGGAGCTATCCCTTTGAAGGAGGGCTTTATCCCTTTGAAGGAGGACCTAGTAACTTCCCTCCATTGCACTATAAATACAGGCATTAGGGTGAGGACTAAAGAGGTTAGAAGCTGAACATTTTGAGGGTAAATGCTGGTGAAATTAAGACTCTTTGGTTGAGCTTGAGAGGAGAGATCACATACCTCTTGGTTCCATTGGAGAGTGAGTGAAACTTGTCAAAGTAGAGGAGACATCTTGTTGGACCCTGGGAGGAGCTTGTACAGCGTCAAGGCAAAGGTTGTAAAGTTCTTCCTCTTTTGAATTAATACAATCAAACTCATTTTTCTCAACAAGTATCTTATGCTATTTGTTTCATGGACTCCTTGACTTTCATGTTAAATATGTTTTATGCAATTGGTTTTTCAGGTGCTATTTAATTTGTTTGCCTTGTTTGTGTTTGCAGATTCGCGAAAAGGAGCTCATTTGGATCAAAGGAGCGAGGGCATCCACAAACTTGCGTTGGACCCAAGGTAGGCCCCAAATACTCCAATTGTTCCACCTCAACCGAATGCTTCGCCTCAACAGAGTTCACCATCTCAACATCACCAACCTTCTGTTGACCCTTTAACTTCTTCGCCTAATTTTTCTTCCTCCATTTCTTCCTCTTCGCTTGGTACAAGCCTTAACGCTAGTAACCAGGTAGCTAAGAAGAAGAAGAAAGGGAAGAAGAAGAAGAAGAAGAAGAAGCAAGATAAGAAAGAAGTCAACCAACCAACCACGACTGTAAGTGTTAGTTGTGTTGAGGAAAACTCTGACATGCATCGTAAACCCAAATACCCTTGCAGGCTTTGTAAGGGTGACCACTTCCTTATCAATTGTCCTAGTATTCCAAAGGTCCTGGAAGTATGGTCAGAAAAATCTCATCAACTTTCCATTGATCCATCAACCAATGATAGTCAGGTTCCTGGGAAAAAGGGTAAAGTTAGGTTTCCTTGTAAGTTATGCAAAGGGAGTCATCAAACTCACATTTGCCCTCACATGGATGAAGCCTCAAAATTGTTGGAAAACCTTACTGTTCCACAGCCCGAATTTCCAACTGGTTACCGTAAACTGTCTCCCAACCTACCATCAACTGACGGAGTGATTGATCTAATTTCAAGTACAGTCGATCACACTCTTCCATTGGAGAGTGAAACTCATGTCACTCAGGTTGATGATCCATTAGTTGATCAAGTGGTCGATTCAATTTCACATTCGGTCGATCCCACTTTCCCTTTCGAGAGTGAATTTCATACCGCTCATGTTCTTCTTGTTACATCAGATTCTTCTATGCCGGGGGGCATTTCACCTGTTTCTACAGAACCCCCTCCAAGTACTGAGGTCTTTTCCTTTGATTGGAATAGACTAACAGAACCTCGTCTTCCTTCCTCCATCCCTTTCCAAATCATTGTCAAGGCTAATGGTAGGGACATGCACCGCACACAGGTAGATGAAGGTGCTTCTGTTAGTATTTTATCCTCAACTGCTTGGAAAGCTTTGGGTTCCCCTCAGCTTGCATCTATTACGCAGAATCTGAAAGCTTTTAACAGAACCATTAGTGAACCTTTAGGGATCCTTCCTAAGTTTTCTATTACCTTGGAAGGTAAAACTGTCTGTATTGATCTTATGGTAGTTCGAGGTCCCTTGGATTTCAATTTACTCCTTGGGCGAGACTATGTTTATGCAATGAAAGCTGTCGTATCGACACTCTTTCGCGTGATGTCTTTCCCTCATAATGGAAATATTGTGATTGTAGACCAGCTTTCGTTCCCTAGTCTTGTTTCAACTACCAATAATATGACAGCCCTAAATTTTCCTGACTCTCAAGTGGTATCTACCCCACCACAGGTTAATTATGTGGCAACTGGTCCCATGTTTTCAGTTACCGATGTAAGTGAGCCTCTCACTGTTTGCTCATCTTCCTTTGATTTAGATCCGGTAATTGAGATGGAAAACTCTATGGGATAACTTGAACACGATGTTCTTATCCCTTTTGAGTCCGTTGACATGTGTTCCTTCCAGAGAACTATTCTTCCTTCTGACGAAGACCTCTTGGAAGCCATGATCAAGGTGTGTCCATTGACATGTCTTTCTTCCAGTTGGAAGCCATGATCAGTGAGAGCGAGGATAGTTCCTTTTCCTGTGCCAACCCCATTAAAAAATGAAACAGGTGTCCGTGAGGATAGTTTTGTTCCTGTGTCAACCTCGTTAAAAAATGAAATAGGGTTTTTGAGGATAGTTCCTGTTACTGAGTCAACCTCGTTAAAAAATGAATCAGGTGTGAGGATAGTTCTTTTACTATGTCGACCTCGTTAAAAAATGAATCAGTGAGTATGAGGATAGTTCTTTTCCTGTGTCAACCTCGTTAAAAAATGAATCAGTTGGTCAGAGGATAGTTCCTGTTACTGAGTCAACCTCATTAAAAAATGAATCACGTCTGAGGACAGTTCTTTTCCTGTGTCAACCTCGTTAAAAAATGAATCAGTTGGTTTGAGGATAGTTCTTTTACTGTGTCGACCTCGTTAAAAAATGAATCAGTGAGTATGAGGATAGTTCTTTTCCTGTGTCAACCTCGTTAAAAAATGAATCAATTGTTCGAGGAAAGTTCCTTTTACTGTGTCGACCTCATTAAAAAATGAATCAGTGAGTGTGAGGAAAGTTCTTTTCCTGTGTCAACCTCATTAAAAAATGAATCAGTTAGTTGAGGATAGTTCCTGTTATTGAGTCAACCTCGTTAAAAAAGTGAATCAGGTGTGAGGACAGTTCTTTTACTGAGTCAACCTCGTTAAAAATGAATCAGGTTCGAGGATAGTTCCTTGTCTTGTGTCAACCTCGTTAAAAAATGAAACAAGGATAGGTTATATAGGTAGATTGTAGAGAGTAGTCATGAGCATAGTTCCTTGTCTTGTGTCAAGCTCGTTAAAAAATGAATCAAGGTTTTTACTGAGCATAGTTCCTTGTCTTGTGTCAAGCTCGTTAAAAAATGAATCAAGGATTTTAGAGCATAGTTCCTTGTCTTGTATCAAGCTCGTTAAAAATGAATCAAGGTTTTTAGAGTATAGTTCCTTGTTAGGTAGATTGTAGAGAGTAGTTATGAGCATAGTTCCTTATCTTGTGTCAAGCTCGTTTAAAAAATGAAACAAGGGTTTTGAGGATAGTTCTTTTCCTGTGTCAACCTCACTAAAAAATGAAACAACTCCCACGAGTCTTTCCAAGATTTCGAAAGTAAACCTTCATTTCATCCACCTGGTTGAATGCAATGAAGCTTGGGGGCATGTACCTCGATTTGCGTCATTATGCTGGGGGCATGCAAACTTATAACAAGCATAGTTTTTCGTTTCAAGCTTGCGTAAACATGAAACCGGATCCGAGCATAGTTCTTTTCCTGTGTCAAGCTCGTTAAAAAATGAAACAAATCCTCCTCTAATTGAGTCGAGAGTTTGACTACATCTCATAAATGTTAAGTTGTATATTTAGGTTAGTTATTTCAGTTTTTTGCATAATTTTCTTACAGTTTTAGGTCGAGTCTTTCAAATGATCTCGTAATTGAACCTTCATTTCATCCACCTGGTTGAATGAAATGAAGCTGGGGGGCATGCGCTCTAGCAGTTATGCTTAGGGGGCATCAAGCACAGTTTTCTCTCTGTTTCAAGCTTGTGCAAAAATGAAACTACTTTGAAGCATAGTTTTTCTCTGTTTCAAGCTTTTGTAAAAATGAAACCTATCTCGAGTCAGTTTCAGTTATTTTCAAGACTTGTTAAACTCATGAAAATCCCGAGATTATTTTGCTATCTTTCATTCTCGTAAAACAAATGAAAATGTCGAGTTCTTTCCATATTTTCCTACTCGTAAATTAAATTGAAAGTCGGCCATGAGTACATTTTTATCATTTTTTCGAACTCGTTAAAACTTACGAAAAAGTGAAACCTTAGAGTCATCTTTAAGCCCTTTTCTGACTCCTAAAACATGAAAAGATTGCCGAGCGTTTCTTTTACACTCATTAAAACGGAATTAAAAGACGGTCCACTTACAGCCCTTTTTCGACCGCAAAAACGTGAAAAGATTGCCAGATTTTTGTCGTTTCAAATTCGATATTGGTTATAAAACGACGTGTCCTTGGTCGCTTTTTTACTTTTTCAGATCAGAGACACTAATATGAAAAGTACTCCTTGGTCGTAAGATCAAGCGGTTCTCTCAAGTATTATTTTATACTTTTTCGGGCTTGGGAGACACAAATTTACAAAAAAGGTCAACCCTGGAGTCTTCTTTAGTTTTTTCAGACTCTCTAAAATTGAAAAACGCCGAGTTTCTCCTATACTGGACTCGTTAAAATTTCACAGTAAAGGACCTGTTCAATTACAAATAGGAATGAACCACTCCTTCTTAGGGTTCGAATTTAAACTAAGTTGGACTCATCCGAAGGATGAGCTTATAATCAAGCAAATGTAATCCTCCTCAAGCTTGTCAAAAGTAAAGAGGTACTTGCCAGAAATGGTGGGGGAAAAGAGAGAAAAATGAGCCTGTTTGTCATACTTTGTAACCACTCTTGAACACGACACTTTCATTCACCTGGGTTGGGAAACCCTTTGCCTAACAGTTGATCAAACCACATTGAAAGTCTTCAGCCGATTTCTGGGTATTAACTTTGGGTCAATTGTCACCAAACCATCTGTCATGTCGTTATGTGTTCAAGAGGTCACTGCCAATAAGCCATTCATCTACAAAATATCTGTCATCCATCTTGACCATTCCTGAGTCAGTCCTTGCAACTAAATTTCTTCAACTTGATCTATGATTTCGTGTTGTGGGCTTGCCTACGACGGATTGCCTTCTATCGACATCAGCTCATTATCTAGAAAGATGATCTAGGAATCGTCAGTACCTTGGGATCTGCATGCCTCAATGGCAGGTTTCTCGCCTTTGACGACAGTTTACATCATTGACTTTCGATCAAAGGATTCCGTGATATGTTCGACATCAACACATCTATTCACATCTCATGGATTGTACTGGGTACTTTGAGAACCATTGACATCACTGGTGGTTTCTCTCACACTTGTTAACGGTTTACATCATTGACTGGTAATCAAGTGGTTTCTACCATGTTCGACTTCAACACATTTATTCGCATGGATAGAATCGTACTATTTCGGGAAGTAGAAATGAAGACCCTGGATCTAGTTTCCACCATCGAGGCTACGAGGAATTTTGTATTCATTATATTGTGGACTATTCATAAACAGATGGCTGCGTCCATACTGTGTTCACATGAGTCTATACTTGTGATGTCTTACAAGATCATTCCTATATCAGAGCAGTAGATAGTTTTCTAGTTACTTTTGATCTGAGTATGGGAATGCCTACCTCAGCGATGATATGATCTCATATATATATCTTGCATTGAATGTTTTTACAGGTTCCGACCGGGCTCTCCTCAAGATGATCCTCGAAATGATAAAGTACTTCACTCTTCCTATATGATAATTGAAAATCCTCATCTACTACAGACTTCGCACTTTAGGGGGCAATCTGTTACACAAAAATATCGTCACCATGACTATCTGCAGTCAGTATGGGTCTATCAACACTTGTACTGTCCTCCTAAGCAAGTCTAAGACCTCAACTCTTTAAGTCAAGCTTTAAAAATAAGAGAAAGACATTGAAAATCAATAAAAGCTCTGGTTCCGCACTTTCTCTCACTGTCACCTACGGGCCCGCACCCTTTGTTCGTGTCAACTGCGTATCTGCACGCTCTGTCTGTAAAGGGGTGGGTGCGTACCCCTGTGAAAGTCAAAAGGCGCAAAGTTTATCTTAAAAAACTCACTTTGGGTTAATTCTAGAGGATTCTAGAAGGAATTTTGACGTGGATTGTTCACTCTGAGGTGGTTCATGCATCCCAAAAGAGAAGGAGCTAATCCCTTGACTAAAGGAGCTATCCCTTTGAAGGAGGGCTTTATCCCTTTGATGGAGGACCTAGTAACTTCCCTCCATTGCACTATAAATACAGGCATTGGGGTGAGGACTAGAGAGGTTAGAAGCTGAACATTTTGAGGGTAAATGCTGGTGAAATTAAGACTCTTTGGTTGAGCTTGAGAGGAGAGATCACATACCTCTTGGTTCCATTGGAGAGTGAGTGAAACTTGTCAAAGTAGAGGAGACATCTTGTTGGACCCTGGGAGGAGCTTGTACAGCGTCAAGGCAAAGGTTGTAAAGTTCTTCCTCTTTTGAATTAATACAATCAAACTCATTTTTCTCAACAAGTATCTTATGCTATTTGTTTCATGGACTCCTTGACTTTCATGTTAAATATGTTTTATGCAATTGGTTTTTCAGGTGCTATTTAATTTGTTTGCTTTGTTTGTGTTTGCAGATTCGTGAAAAGGAGCTCATTTGGATCAAAGGAGCGAGGGCATCCACAAACTTGCGTTGGACCCAAGGTAGGCCCCAAAAACACTTGTTTGCCATTGTTTTTAAAAGCATATTTAGAGAAAGATAGTGTCTGGTTGGTTTGCTTGTCATCAGGTCTTCTTTAGATTCTAGGAAGGTCTATCTTGTCCGCAAGATCGACTCATTCCGTGTGACAGGGAACTTTAAGAACTAAGGTTAAAAATACAATTTTGGAGCACATCACATGTATAAGTAGAAAAAAATAAAATTATCACATCATGCTTGCTATCTCTAAAGATGAATTATGATAAATCATCAAATCATCTAGCCTTGAAAAGGCTCTCTAGATAGAAGGATTTACAATCCATTTTAACAACAAATGTTGGAAAACCATCAAGATTTATCTACTTTGGATGATTCAAGATGTTCATAAGTATGCGATAAAAATAGCGTTAGGCATTAACTCATCTTTCCTTGCGTTAGCTTGAAAACAAGTTAACTCACCCCCATTTTTTCAATTTAATCCCATTCCTTTGTGGAATGTCTTTTATAATATCATCTGAAAAATTATCACCAACCACCTCAAATGCATCCTTCGAGGGCTCATTTCAAAAATTAAAAGTGGATTTATTGGACAAAATTAGTTTGTTGATAAAATCATCTTATTTATGGAAGCAATCCAATCTAGCTAGCCTAGAAATGAAAAAGGTATGGTAACTAAACTGGACATGGCCAATGCATTCGACAGAGGATGGCATCATTTTCTATTTAAGGTGCTTCATCAATTTGTGTTCTACTCAAAGTTCATCACTTGGACTTCTTATTACATCATCAATCCTTGGATATATAGGTGAATAGAATATATGTGGGATTTTCCAAGGCCACTAGTGGGCTACATATGTTTTCCCTATATATCCCTTGCTATATATTTTAATGGAAAATTCATTCAAAAGGAAATTGAAGCATGAAAGTGAATGGAAATATACCTAATCTCTGTATTGTTAGAGGTTTCAAGAAATATCTCTTCATTTAGAAGAAAAGCTACTTTCAACACTAATATCAAGGAAATATTATTAATGGAAGAATTCCATCCAATAGAAATATTTGGAAGTGATATGTTTTTTATGCTTAGATTAGTCCATGTGGTCAAAGGAGGATCCCAAACATGGAAAATATTTTAATATATTGTGCCACTAATCCATAGGTCTCCACACAATCAACCTATTTTATAGATCTTCATTCTTGAGACATGAAATAATACCTCTATTATAACTATATATTGACAAAATCCTCCCAAAATCATGTTGTTGATCCCCTCTATCAATATATATTTATAATAAAAATAAGCAAAAAAATTGATAGGTATCGCATATTTCTATCAACTACGCATATTTATAACCTATAATACTTATAAATCCCACTTACTCCACATTCCCCCCATGCCTTCCATCTACCCACCAACTCACCCTAATACATATAATATATTGACCCTACTTTTAACAACTTTAGAATCCCATTTATGAATGAACATGGTGAGATATTGGTAAAGTAGGTGAAGCCCCCATTATTTAATCCATGATTGGCTTAAAAAAGTTACTTATGCATTCAAAATATCATGGGGATTTTGGTGCGACCCATATCCCTCTTGTTCATCCACAAAGCCAATATTTGAAAATTGAGGATAAGTCGTCCCTATATGACATCTCAAAATGGTCTAGTTCCATAGCCTTTTGTTGGAGCTTTGGAAATATTTACAAATCCCTTATCTCATCCCTTTCAATCACCCTTTATTCTCTAAAATGTTGTGAACGAAGCCAAAAGTTGAACCAGAAGAAGAGGTTAGAGAATATTGGTGACATTGTCAAGTAAGGATATGAGTACCAACTATTTTTTCCAATGGTCATTCTCCCAAATCAGGCGTTTGGAATAATATTTGGTATTCAGATGGGACTCCAAAACTAAACATATTCTGTTGGAACTTAGCTCATAAAAATATTGTTACATCAAAATATATCACTAAATGTTACATATATTAACCTTCCATCTATGAATTATGTAGGCTCAAATTATAATTTTCCAACCATCCCTTTTCTTAATGTAAATTATGAAAATAATTTGAAAATTTTCCCTCAAAGCTATGAAGTCATAGGATGGATAGTTAGATTCTATATATATATTTTATTTGGCTCATGGAAAAAGTTGTATTATGAAAATTTTGTTGGTAAACTAATCTTTAGAAATATATGGAGTGCTCTTGAACAATTTGTAAGTTGGAAAGTCTATCTTGCTCATAATAGAGCTATTTTTCTAGACACTCAAAGTCATATAATGAAAATTATATGAAGGTAAACGAAATTATGGTAGATCATCTCACAATATACCCAATCAAGCTCTCCATTGAACAACTTCTACATCCCTTAGGGACTCTTCAGACAATGATTTTAAATTGGCTCCTAAAATGGTAGATTCTTCCAATTCCACTTATCTTTAGAATATATTTCCATATAATTATGACATCCTTTGTAGGAAGCTTAAGAAAGAAGCATGAATTATTTGTTCTAAGGATGACCTTAAGGGGGTAGGATTAGGAGGGATCATTGTTCACCCTATATTAACTTATGTATATTCATATGCCTGGGAAATAAGGCATGCAACTAGTAATCAAGAACAGTTTTATGCCCTCTTCAAAGGAATCAATCTAGCATCCTATTTGAAGTGTCACTCTTTTACAATATTGAGTGGCCCTCAGGTAATTTAGGAATACTTGTGTTAGAACCTTACCCCAATTCTTAATCTCAAATCTATTCTAAAGTGTATTTGAGTGTGGCTCTCAACCATCCCAAAATTAGAAGTGATCCATTTTCTTAAAGTCTTATGGACTGGCTATTAAAGAAATTATACTAAACAAAGGCACTTTATGTATCAATAATGAGCCATACTTATCCCATTCCATGACCTTGAAAATGATCACACCCATCATGCATTGGTGGAGATAGATGGATATTGACCATCAATCTAGATTAGTCCAACATATGTGCATAACTATTTATGTTTTCATCCATGGTGTTATTAAACATACAAGTATGTCATTCTCCCCTTAACTAGAATGGGAATTTAGGTACATGATCATTTAGTGCGAATTTGTGGGTTTCATCATGTCATTATTTCTCTATATGGTTTCTTTCCTTATGGTGAATTCGAGAAATATTTTCAGCTCAATACATTATCTAATTCCCTATTCCATTTGTTAGTGTGCTCCCTACTCCACCCACTATCCCCCTTGATGGCATGGCTCTCTACCACTCCTCTTTTAGGAAGAATCTCCCTATTCGTGTGACAAATCCTTCCATACTTCATCAAGGATGACCCCTTTTATGGAACTTTATGGAAATTATCTGCCATCCATTACATCACCGTTGAATGTGTTGAAGGAAGTGTAACTAGGTTTAGTCTTCATAAATATACTTTCCATATTTGTATTTATTCAATAAAAGAAATATTATTTTTATAATAAATGTCAATGAGTTTCTTGCTCATTGAAATAGGTCTAGCACTAGTTAAAGTGCTATAGGTGAGTCAAATAGTCAAAATAAAATGTTGAAGACCTTAAGGACATGTTACACCTTGTATGTTTGTGTATTAGAGTCAAGAGAATACCTCCAAGAAAAATTAAAAAATATCCTCCATACAATGACACCTATAAAGAAGCAATCTGAATTAAATAAGTCAAGTTGGCCTTAAAGTTGGCCTAAAGGAGGGACAAATTTCTATATATAGAGGTTTTCCACTCCCTCAAAAGATCACACAATCCTCCCGAAAAATCAACAAATTAAAGGGACTAAAAGAAGGTGAAAAAGAGTGAAGAAAAAGGGTTTCCAAGTGCAGTGAGGAAGAGGGGCACATAGCTGAGTTTAAGGGAACCATTTATAGAGAAGGTGTAGTCACACATGTGAGGGAAATGAAGTTTTCTTGTGGTGATAACAATAGTATGATATCATCACCACCTCTCACATTGTTTGGTCTAGAAATATAGGCATAAAGGGCCTCCCACCCAAGCAAAGGACCAAGGAAGAAAAGCGAAGGTAATAGGGTTGTTCTAAGGCCCATTATAGTCATACGCGTGAGGAGAAGGAAGTTGTCTTTTCTATCATAACAACACTCCCATGATAGTCATAATAAGCTCATTGGTTGGTGAAGAGAAGGAAGGGATCATCATAAGGGAAGGGTCTCATCAAAGGAATATCTTCTAGAGAAAGTATAACAAGACTTAACAATTAGTTGAAAGAAGAACGAAATGCTAGAAGAAGGAATACAAAGTGTTGGAAGAAGGAAGTGTTAGGAAACAAAGTGCGGAAGGGAGGGAGGAATTGACTTGTGCTTGGAGGATATTGTTGTGAGGTGTCTAGGGATTGGCATTGATAAATAAGAAGCTTCCATAAGAGAAACTTAGTAAATGGTTTTCCTCTCAAGAGAAGAGAGGTTTTGGCCCTAATAGAGAGCCAACATCTTGTGTTCTTGTTCTTATGTTTTGGTAGCAGCTTGATGAAGTACACACACATTCATTAATAATAAGAAGAAGAAGACTAAGCTACCAAGAAAAAGTAAAAAGACACCACAAATGTATTATCAAGTGAGTAAGAATCAAACTACAATTATTTTCCCTCGATTCTTCAACATGGTATCAGAGTTAAGGTGACACATCAAGGAAAGGGTAACTCAAGAATTCTCATCAAGGAAAGTCATCTGCAAGGTTGAAGCATCAAGAAAAATCTACTCAAGGAAGAGAAGGCCTATCACTTATCATTCATCAAGGACAACTTCATAGAAAGAAGAAGAGCCTTACATAAAGGCACCTACAAAGAAGAGCAGATTGAAGCAGGACCTGCATCAAGCTACAAGTAATGAAGAAAATCTCATCATCAAGCAAGTCCACTTGGAGAAGGAAACTTGAAGAGCATCAAGATCCTAGGAAGGAAACCCATCAAGTCTTCAAGGAGAAAGAAAATCCACTACATATCAAAATATTTCAAGTAAGTATATGTCCCCTTCGAAATATACATTAATGTCTTTTTCCAAGGAAAGCAACAAATTGGTAGGTACCAATAACTCTCTTGGATGGAAGAAGAAGACTGATTTAGTTCTCAAGGAGAATGATCTCCTAGAACATGTCAAAGGGAATATATCTATCCCTGCTAAGGAACAAACTCAATCCTTAACTAAGTACAATAAGGATGAGACAAGAGATCAAAGGATTCTAATAGAATCAATCAAAGACTCTCTCATTCCTTATGTCTCCAAATTTGAAACATCAAAAGAAATTTATGATAAGCTAGTAGAGCTATTCTTGGTATCCACAACCAGAGAAGTAATATATCTAAGGAATGAATTGTACAAGATTAAGATAAAAAAAGAAGGAATAAGTCTCTACTTCATGAAAATCTCTAAAATGTGAGATCAACTTCAAGAGGTTGGGGAAGTCATGTCTGACAAAGAGATGAAAACTGTAGTACTAAATGCTCTACCTGAGGATTGGGGCAAATTAACATCAAGCATATATTCCTAGAAGGAAGCAACCACACTCAGTGAAATTTGGTTTCTATACAAGACAGAGGAAACTAGACCTAAAGAAAAGGAAGATGTGGGATCAAAGGAGCAAGAATTAGCTACCATGGCCAAGAGAAAGGGAAAATTTGACAAATTTGGTCCACGAAGAACAAACATAGATACATGTCCAAAATCTAATGTTTTGAATGCCAGGAATATGGAAACTACAAAAGGAATTGTCCTATGCTTAAGAAGGGAAACAACAACAAAAGAAAGAGGGAAGAATCTTACATGACTCAAGAGGTAAAAGAAGAAGAAAAAAAGAAAAATAAGGAAGATCCTCCAGATCTATACTATGAATAAGTCAAACTCTTTACTTCAAGTCTTCTTTAAAGGTTTTGAGTAGGATAGGAGCATGTAGGAATAAAATAAAATTGCATAGCTAGAAACCTATTCTGGAATGTAGAAAAATGAAGTACATGGAGTTGTAAATACTCATGTAGAAAGAGAATTTATAAATGAGAACAAAAATGGATGATTAGAAATATCTTCTAGAATATAGGAGCATGATGAACATAGCTCAAGATATTCATGAAGAAGGAGCATACCTAGAATAGGACCTCATCCACTATGAAAGAAAATTGATCATGAAAAATAATCTTAGAAGACCTCCCACATCAAAAGAAAATAAACATTTGCAAGGCAAGGGTCTTTAAGATCCTATTATGAAATCTTCAAAAGGAGGTTCATAAACCAAAGAAGATGTCTCATTGGTAAACCCATTCATGGGATTCAAGAAAAGGATGATATGCAGGCAAGCTAAGATGAAGCAAGAAGGGCCACACCAAGAAGCTATGATGATGAAAGGAGAATCGAGATGAGGTATGTATGCATCAAAGTTTAGTCATTTTATCTTATGTATATTATTAAGTCATGGGAATAGTTATATAACATGATCAAGTATGAAAGAGTCTCTTTCACCAAGAACATGCCCGAAGGCATGTACTACAATGCAATGAAGGTCAAAAAAGTAATATGCTCACATAAGGAGTATAAGATTGCTGACTATGAAGCAAGAAGAAATGTTGACTAGTCGGGGAAGCAAGCAATGATGAAATGGTCTCACAAGAAGCATAAGATAGTTGACCTATCTATCTAAGAAGAAGAAAATGAAGAAAGAGATCAAGCATGTGAAGAACTCCATGATCATCGAGAATCACTATTTGACAAGATACTCTAAATATAACTCCCGAAAGAAGGCAAGGAAACTTTGACAAAAGAAGGTAGGACCCTTGACACCAATGAAGGCCTTAGAGATATGAAATATGCAAATAACTGATTCTACTCTACAAAGATGTCATGATGAAGAAGCCATCCAGAAAAAGAAAAAGCAATGTTGAAGCAATAATAGGATGAAGTCATGATGGGCTACTAGGTCGAAGCATGTACACAAGAAAATACAATGAAAGATCCATGAGAAGATTATTCTGAAGCATGGAAAGATGACAAAGGAGTAGCCAGATGACAATAAAACCTGATGTATAATAAGAAATACACTTTCCACTAAGGAAGCAATGACATGACAAACTAGGAAGGAAAGTGATCGATGGATGGTGCCCTACCTAGAACAAGTTTGAATAAGGAATTCATGACATCAAAGAAAGGAAGGAGATCAAGTAGTTGAAGGACCCATGAAGAAGAAGTTGCCGAAGAATGAAAGGGTCCCTAGTTAAGAGGGAGCTCTAACAAGTCCCTAATCAAGAGGGTGTTTTGGATCACCCATGATTACAAAGGAGTGACAATTGTGTTTTTCCATTTCATGGGTTATGCACTAGACCAGGACTAACAACCATAAGTCTAGATGAAGGACATGAATGGAATGTAGACACAAGATAGACACAAAATTCTTGTCTTCACTTGGGAAGAAATAATGGGAGGATTAGGTAATCATTTGGCATCCTATACTCTTTGAGGATGTGTAGGGCATCCAAGACAAGAGTAGGAAATAGGACTAACATTCTTTGAGGGCCAGGAACCCAAGATAAAAATAGTCCTAGAAGGTCATACTGAGAGAACACCCAGGAAGGTATGTGCCTTGAGAGACAATGATGAAGGTGTCTATAAATCAGTGGTCTCACCAACAATGTATCTCATGATCTCATGAAGAGATGGAGATGTTAGTCAAGTCCTTTCACTATCACAATGTTGATGGATATGATGCTATAACAGATGGATTGGAAATCCAGTTTCTCTTATGTGAATTATTCAGAGATTGAAACATAGCCAAACACCTTGTAATGTTGTATGAATACCTCCCTATTTGAGAGGGAGTGTTGAAGGAAGTGTAACCAGGTTTGTTCTTCATAAATATACTAGAACTAGAAACAATCCTAGAAAGAAGTTTTAATTAGTTAAGAAGCAAAGTACTTACTTTGAGGGGGAACTTCCTTTTAAATTGATCCCAATAGGCAAGGCAAGATATGATGATCCTAATACTAACTATCCTTCGTATCTATAGATAAATAGGATACAATGGGTATAATTATAAAGTAAGAGTATAATGAAATGTTCTAGCCAACCTACTAATATAAAAAAATCATCCAATAATTAAAACTTATTAGGGCCTTAACCATATTGAATATTATTGGTTCTTCTAAAGTTGAATTTCATGGTAACTTTTATTTTTGAGGTCCATTTTTAACTCAAAATTCTCATAATGGGGGCATTATCTTATCCATGTGAAACATGTTTAGGCACTATCCAATTAGAGTTATGTTAACATGAACTAGAGGCATGCAACATTCAATGGGAGATTGAACCACCTCACATGATTGTTGAAAAACCTCACAAAGAATCTATACTCTATCAACTCCACTCCTAAACCCTTCAAATACACTTTGGAATTTCTTACAATATTTAAAAGGGAGGAATTATGGTCTTTACTAGGGAATTTGGGGAATAATGTCTCAATATTTACATATTTCACATAACCAACTTCTCAAAATACTAGGTAATATTCCTTTATGTCTCTTTCATTTATATGTGAGTCTTATTAAAATGTTTTTGCACTAGGATTCTATTTAGAACATAGTTTTCCATCCATTAAACATAAAATTTAAATGTATATCATTGAATCATGCTCTAATGCCAAAATTATTGAACTAGATGGAATTGATGCAAAAAAGGTGTGTTGGCTATCAAATTCCTACATTTTGAATCACAATATGGAGTATGGGTTTTTGTCTCATTCTTCGAAATCCTACACTTCATAAAATTGTGACTATTCAAGTGGATGGAATTAACAAAAGAAATGGGTTGTCCTCATCAAATTCATGCATTTGGGTTCTTTCCATTAAATATGAATTAGTATCTTATCCATCAAAATTTTACACTTCATTTGTAGAATGGATGTAGGAATTATTGTATCATCTATTGGAGGCCTGCGAGTCCATGTTTGTTTCCTACCCCTTTAATTTTTTTCTTCTTTCTTCGATTTTGTGTGCATTCCCCTCTACTCTTGACCATATAAAATTGCAAGATATTTTCTTTTTCTTCTTTTAATATATGAATATGTGTAAGAAAACATTTGCAAATAAAACACAAATGTAATTTATGCATACTTTTTTCCCCTTTGTGTTGGAGTGTGGAGAGAAGGAAAAGAATCCTAGACCAACCAACCTTATATCTAAATAGAAAACTTGAATTATCATGCATTATCATGCATATATGTTGTAACATACAAGAAATATTATGGAATCAAAACCTACAATAACGTATGATACTGAACTCCTCATAACCATAAATTAATTACATTACATAGGCCCTAGATAAACTATTCAAGGCTCAAGCACCTTGAACCATGCCCCAAACTAGGAAACATGACTACATGGGATTATGGACATCATAAAGACGAATTGTACACAATGAATGTGAATGAGAGTCATAATAATGGTTGGAGAATAAAATCTATGGCCTTCATATAGAACGCCACAAATAAATTTTGAGGGTAATGGATTAGGGCTCAAACCACCAAACATGATTACTATAGGGAACCTTTAGCCACCCACTTGGAATATGGGCATTCTAAGGATGTATTATTTATTGGATTTGGGTATTACATACTTTAAAACCATGAGAGAAGCCTTAAACAACCAAACATGATCTCTCTTGGGGATTCTCACCCCTAAGTAGAATTTTATGTGCACCATTAGGAGGTATTATATACCACAAATAGGTATTGAGTCATTTGTAATGTTTAAGGGATGAAATTAAGGGCCTTATGTTGTGAATAATGTTTCTTGAGATTAATTTCGATGGAACATTCATCTAGACATCACTCACAACCTATGTAGTAGATATTTTGATTCCAATGAAGACTATGATTGTGGTTAGGAGGTATTGTGTACCATGAATCAGCCTTGGAGCATTGACAATAGTGGGGGGATGAAAACAATTGATCTAGAACCTAACTAAACCATTTTATGCTTAATGCACACAAACAAAGGATTTAACCACAACTTATGAAATCTGTGTATGTGATATGTGATGTCGACATCATAATGAGAGTGTCATTACAAGGTACCTTGTATCATAGGCATGTATGAGGACATGAAAATGTTTAGCCTATTAAATCAAGGGCCATGACATTGTTCATTGTGATCCAATCAAGGGCATTAGGACCCAAATAAGGCTTTATTAATTCAACACCCTTGAAAAAAACCTTATCCCCCACAAAATACAAGTATAGGGGATATTTTGCCTCACAATAGGAATATGATTATTGTTAGAGATATTGATAATTACAGACCATGGACCAATGTATATTCCATAGAAATGATTAACGATTGAAAATAGGAAAGATAATACCTAAAATAAGGATTCTTAGATTAATGATCATCAAATAGGGATCAAGCCTCTACACATTAAATTTATGCAGCACATTTTGACTCTCAATATGTAGATCATAGACATGTATTGAGGCTTTCATAATATTAGGGCATGAAATCAAAGGCCTTCAATCCTCATTGAGGATTCACATGCTTAGTGGCCATGTAGGGGGCTTCAAATCACCAAACATACCTATGTAGTTGATCTTTTTACTTTGCCTAGGAATGTGATTATCATCATGAGGAATTTCACGCTATGGACTAGCATCAGGGCCTTAATATTGGTTATGAGATGAAATCAAGTGACCTAGAATTTGAATAATTATAATTAAGATTAACAAACAAGGCTAAGGACTAAAACCACAACAAATGACTTCTATACTGGATATTTCTACTCCAACTAAGTTTATGGTCACTAATAGGAGGAATTGCTTATGATCAATCAAATTTAAGGACTTAACATAAGCTAAGGGATGAAATCAAGAGCATAAGGATCCAAACAATTATCCTCAAGATTAAGTGCTATGGAAAAGGACTCAAATAATTGTACATGACACATGTAGAGTATTTTTGGCTTCATATTGAAAATATGGGTGGCTTTAGGAGGTATTATAAACCATGGATAAGTCTTTGGGCCTAGATATTGGCCATTAGATGAAAACAAGTGACTTAGGAACTAAATGAGTCTTATTGAGCTCTTTGAACATAAAAAGGCCATAAAACACCTTGAATAACATCTACAGGGGATATTTGGCCTCCAACTAAAAATACATAAGCACCATTTTAAGGTATTGCATACCATGGATAGGTATTGAGACCTTCATAATCAGGGAAAATTTTAGAGGCTAATATTCGCAGGTGGGCTAATTTTCTATGTTTCTTCCAAAAAGAATATTCACTAATTTCCATTTTTTGTAAAAATGATTTTTCCAAATTTTATAGTATAAAGTTATTTTAATTTAAAAATCGCCAAAAAATTATATATAAAATTATTAGAAGTTTGAATATTTTTACAAAAATATCACCAAACATTTTATAGATTCCATATTATGGACTTGTGAGATTCGCCAAGGTTTCTAAACTTTAAGAAAAATTTTCATCCTTAGAATTTTCCCTGTTCATAATATGAAAGGATGAATTCGAGGGCCCTGTTTTGTGGATAAATGCCTTCTGAAGATAGAAGAAATCGCCATATACCTAGTGGCTTAGTCTAGAAACAATAAATAAAAAATTACAATGATTTCCTTAGAGTTGATTCAAATATGGGAAGCTAACCTACTTGGAATCCAATGCAAGCCTCCTCCTTCTCCTTACTTGTTAACTCCAACTCCAACTCCAATTTCTATAAATAGAACATGAAAATCATCCAAAACAAGGAACAAAACCAAAACATACCAAGTAACATATACAAAAAACTCTAACAAAAGAATAAAAAGAATCATGTTCTACATATGCATAAATAAGACATAAGTATAAGAGACACAATGCAATTTTGTGTTAATAAAAGTAGGAAATGATTACAACCCTTATAGGCCTTGGCCTTGTGAATCTCCTCCATCTATCTTATCCTTACTTTGCCACAATGGTAAGCCTTAAATCACACCTCAAGCACATGGATGGACTATGGACCTCTAGACACAAATGAGCAACATAAGGGCATAATTTAGAGTCTCCAAAAGCCAACCTAGACTTTATGGTAGATGCCACATTTATTGGGAAAATGTGGTGGTTTTGGATTTACCATTCTAGTGCTTGGATCCACTTTAGAGGGAGGTAAGTTATAGGTGATAAGAGATTAGACCTCAATAGTAGGAGGTTGAGATCTGATCCAATATTAAATAATTAAAACCACTCTTGAAGCTTCTAGAGAGACAAACTTCGAAATTAATTTTTATTTTTCCTTATTTTTCAAGTGTTTGTCACAATTTTTGGGAAAGTAACTTGCGCTCACCAGTGCATGTTGTATGTGTACAAATTGTGCAATCGTAAGTTGTCTTGAAGACAAGTGTGCTGGTCCACAAAATTAAGATTTTTAGCCAATGTAACCTATTATTCCTGTAACTTTTGGAAAGGGAAATCTTTTGGATTTGTAGGGGATGATTGTAAAGTCTCAATGGATGATGATAGATACAGGTTTAGGGAAATTGGTTTGGATGTGGCAAAATGACTTGTAATAGGCCCTATGTCAAAATAATGTCTTTTATATGAATGATAATGAAAGAGGTGTCAAACCGCTATATATGAAATATGTAAGGAATGTTTCAACTTTGACTAGTGATGTGAGCATGATTAGGCAATGTTTCCTCCATTGAAAAATCTGAAGGCCTTGGCATTATTTAGGGATGAAATCAATGGAATTAGGCCATTAATACCAAGGTTTCATGAGTGTCAATCATAGAGGAGGGGTATTCTAGGCTAAACAAGGCTTTGAGGTCAATTAAATGTCCTAAATAGACCCAACCTAATCCCTATTTCCATGTAGTTTTCACTTGAGATTATGACCTTCTTCTAATGTAATACTTGAATATAAACTAAATTGAAAAATACAAATAATTTGAACAGACAAAGTTTCTTGTAGATGAATATAATTTGTTTCCATCCCCTTATCGTATGAATAAAATTATGGCTATATGTGACAATTTGAATTCATTTACAAAAAGGTTGAATATATATGCATGCCCCAACACCCTAACCCAAAAAATTATATTTTCATGTTTCTATATGGAAGCATAAGGGATGCTATATGCTTTCACCTTCAATGGTTTTCCTTCATTTTGTACACCTATATCATCAATCTCCTTTTTAAATACACTAGCAAGGTTTATCCTTTATTCTTGGCCTTTGATTACTCTAGCCTTAAAGACAACATCATCATATTTAAGATGTAAATATTCAAGTTAGAGCTTAACTTCAATTATTTTCTAATAACATTCGTGAATCTTATCTTCTTATCATTTAGAGCATGCAATGTGATGCATTCAATCAAGTCCCTGTATCATTCATGTAGATTGTATTTGTAATTTAACATTCTCATTATTTAAGTATTCTTCAACCTTCTTGCAAATTTTCTCAACAAATACAATCATCTAATTTTTTTACTTACATTATATCAAATATAACATAAATTTTCCTATGAGTCATTATCTAGAAACTACACAACAATCATAGATGCTAGAGACTACAAAAAAAAATAAGAGATGAGACCAAAGACTCATCCAAGGTTCGTTCGTTCTCCTTAGGAATATAGGTTAATTATGAAAAATGAGTAAGTATAGAAGTGAATGATTAAGTGGAGATAAACATCTTTGACCACTAATATGTGTTTATTAATAATAATTTAATTATATTAATATTACTTTTTATTACACATATATAGCGTGTACTAGCAGCGTGAGATCTATGAATTATATTTAATGAAGTCAAAGTAGTCTAAAGGGCTCACTTACTTATGATAGGAATGTGCTTAGGAGAAATAAGGAAAGGAAGGTAGCATAGCATAGCATTAGGAAATGGAGAAAGCAGAGCAGACTAACCACATGATAACACTTTCAAATTTGTGGCAACTTGTTTTGTGTAAGACATCAAGTAATTTATCACTATGCATGTGATAATCAGAAATGAATATTTCCGGTCATGAACATTAGGGTTGAAGATGCCACTAAGAAATTTATTATTATTATTTTTAAATTAATTTAAAATATTATATTTTTTTATTAAAAAAAATTGCATATTTAATTTATTTTAATAACTAATATGATTTATATTTTTTATTTTAATTTTCACAATATATATAATACATATTAATTATTAAAAAAAAAATTGAAAATGATTAACCTTTAATAGTAAGATGTTTAACAAAACTCAATCAGAATATTTCATTTACTAACATCAAATAAGTATGAAAGAATAAAGATAATAAATAACAAATACATCAAAGACTTTACATTTTTTGGCTAAATGCAATTGTCTTATTGTTACACTCTATGATATAAGTAATTTTAGTTATTTATTGTTTTATATTTCAATTTAACAATATTTAAGGTAAGTTGTAGATACTAACTACTATGTAGCACTTGTTTTATCATGGAATTTTTTAGCAAAACCATGGTAAAATGCCATGACTTATCATTACCACATGCCCAATATGACATGTTGATATGATATTTTTTTTGGGAGTAGTCTTTAAGTGCAATGTCTTGGAGTTTCTAGATGATTTTTTACTAGAATCCGATGAAAAAATTTGTGTCCAAATATTGATTTGCGTTGTTTAAACTAGTTTTTCTAAAACATATATGGATTCAACACCCTAAAAAACCCTTAGGACACTTAGATTGTGAAGAGTTTAGATGTCAAACTTGTGATTTCAATGAATCCATGTCAGATTCTAGACAACCTAGATCAGAAAATAAACTAGAAAGATCTCCAAAAAATCGTACTTAAAAAGTACTCTATTTTTTTCATTTAATTAATTTAAGATATCATAGTGGAGACTTCTATCATAAATGATTATCAAACAAATTTTTTTCTAAACGAGTTTATCCAAAAACTGATGTGATCTATCCGGAAGAGTTAAGATAATTAAAAAAGCATAACTAAATTAGAAACAATCTTAACTTTGATTTGCAATTATTACTAAGAGTATTCCAATATATTATATAAAGATTAAATATCTACTATACATTTAATAATTACTAATAATTAAAATAAAATTTTGGGAAATCTATTATAAAATAAACACACATATTAACTTACAATAAAGTCTGTTTATTTAATAAAAATTTTAATTGCAATAAAAATGTAAACACATGTATATTGAAAAATAAATATTTAGAAATTGATAAATGCATCATTTTATCACTGTAATAGTCAAACCATTATTTTCACATATATTAAGAGTGCATAGGAGAATGTGGGGAGAAATCAATTATATCACGGGGAAAATGAGTTATATCACTTAGAACATTTTTTTATTCAAATAAGAATTTAACAATCATATCATCTTTTTTTCATAAATATTAATTAAAATATTGTAATATTTTTTTATAATAATATTTATCAAAAATTTGATCAAGAATTAGAAGGTATTTCTTCGATATAAATTTTCAAAGATGTTTGTATTGTAGATAGGATTTTGAATTTAAATGCTTAAGAAGGCTAAAACATTCAACATTCTAGATTGGCATTATGCTCATCTTAAGAAAACGATTATGTAGAGTGTTTGTCACAAAAAATTATTTAAATACAAAATACTATCAATTATATGTTGAAAATTACTTATCTTATTTTATATATGTATATTGTAGAAATATGGCGTAGAATTGCAATTTTTCAAGAAATTTTAATCTAAATTAAGAGACACAATTCTACTCTACTTCTCTGCGTAAATTAATTCACAATTTAGAATAACAATCTCATATATGTAGTGAGAAATAACAAGCATGCACAATATTTTTCTAGGGGAAACCAACTTCTAAAAACCCATTAAGTCTACTTGCATTAATCAAAAGAATAGAGAATGTATTACAATTTCTAGCTCGATGTGAGCCCAACCTGCAAGTGAATAACCTATCTCTCTGCTCAATGAGAATCTCTAACCTAGACTTAGTCAATTCCTACGTTTGCTTGAGCCCCTATTTTCTTGCGCAATTTCTGAGGAAATTAACCCTTATTATTTAGGAATTTTCATCCAATTAATCACTCCATTTCCAAGTTTGGATCATTGATTGCATGCAACACCTATACAATCAAGACTAGTCTACAACTGATGTTACAATGCCTTGGAATCTCCACCACAATTGGGCAACTCAAATTCTCTGCATGCATTAGCTATTTTGAGCTGATTAATCAATTAACTGGATGATCACTGAGTTAGACTATTGTCCCGCTGCAAAACTGACCTTCCACTATTTGCATCAACTGTTATAACTCGTTTAACTCAAAACAACTAGAAATAATGAACCTTGATTGCTACAAATTAGCAACCACACATACTTAACTAAACTCCAAGCCCCCTAACTCAAATTTACTAAGCCAAATAAGTGACAAGATCCATTTCAAGCAAGTTAGTTGCCTCCAAATTGTTTATTGACTTGGAAAGTCACATTTTCTCAATTTGACCAAGGCAAAGCTAAATTGAGACTTTCTTGCTACACTTCTTGACTCTCCCTCTTAGAAATAAAAGGATTTTCCACCACCACTACCTTGCACCTAGGGAATGTAATGTAGCAACACCTATCATTATTGTTTCTACTGCTACAAAAACTACAACTCAAAAGAATAAAAAAAATTGAATCAACTGTGTTTGCAATTATTTCCTAGGAAAACTATGTTGTTGCTAACTCTACTATCGAACCTCTTGCTCTGCTATCAACACTCCTTTGCACTCCTCAATATTTGAATGACACTGATGCTCCTGCTACTAGATACTATGGACCCCTGTAGCAAGGTAATGTCCATGAGAAGATCACCTCATGGATCCTGCCCAAATTTATACAACTCTTGGACTAAGGATCTACATCACCCCACCTCACTCCTAAAGGTATAGTTGCATACATGGAAAAATACACCTATAGATTGTAGATGTTTCTCACTCTAACTCTAATCTACTTCTATTTTCTGAAACCTATGTGTCTCAGAAATGCTTTCCCGTTACTGAAAATCACATCATAGCCACGGTCTTCTTCAGGTTTGGAACAAACATGACATCTTTGATGCGAAGAGGGGATCTTGACTCCCTTTTAAAGGTTATTGTACCAATCTTGGTAGCATTGTACCTTCTGTCATCCCTAAATTCAATATTCATATGGAGATATTTCTCCTCAAGGTCACCAAAAGAGTCTCTACACCCTGTCATGTAGAACGAGGCATCTGAATCCAACTACCACACACTCCCCATCATAGTGTTTGCCATGCATGCGATTAGGGTGAAGTTTAGCTCGAACTGTGAATCCAAAGATTCAAATGTTTCTCCTCCTAGTTCTTCTTGTTAGACTTGTTTTGTGGACACTTTGTAGCATAATACCTGAATTCATGATAGTCGACGCATTTTATTTTGGACAAGTCTTTCTTCTTGCTCCCTTGGCTAGATTTTGGTTTGGTTTGAGATTTATTCTGTTTTCCCTTCTTTTACTTTCTACCCAATGCAAAGTTTTCTTCATCCTCGTCCTTGGATGAAGTTCCATCTCTAGTATTCCTCCTAATCTCTCTTGTACCAAATTAGACCAAAAGCATCCCCAATTTGGTAATTTCTTCCTCCTGTTCACTAAGTCTTGGTAGCTATGCCAACTTTTGGGAATGCTTAGAAGACCTAGAATCACCATGTCATATTCTACAACATTCACACCAAACCCTCCAAGCTCATCACGAACTTGTGTAAATTTGGTGAGATACTGCAGAATAGTGTCATTCTTCTACATCTTGATATTTTGAAGTTTGTCTTTGAGGGCTAGTTTGCTATGGTCGCTGTAATTCTCGAACAACTTTGTGAGTGTCTTCCACTTTGTGGAAGGATTTTCTTTCCCATGGAGATTTTAGACAATGTAGTCTTGCACTCTCTCCAAGATTATTCTCCTCGACTTGGCTACATATTTCTTCCATTGAGATAGGTTCTGTGCATCAATTGATCTTGGTGTTGCAATGCCTGTCTTGACATATTCTAACTATTTGTTATCATCAAGCACTGCCCCAATTCGATCCTTCCATGAAATGAAATTTAAGCTTCATTCCAAGGCATACCGTAATCTCATTCCATTGAAGGTCATCTTCCCAACTCTAAATATATCTTGCTACACTAAAGTTGCAAATTTGAACCTCCCGAGGAAAAAATTTAAAATTCATATTCTAATGTGAATCTTTCTCTGATACCATGTAGAAATATGGGGTATAATTTCAATTGCTGAAGAAATTTTAATCTAAATCAGGGACACAATTCCACTATACTTCTCTGTAGAAATTAATTCATAATTTGGAATAATAATATCATACATGCAATAAGAAATAACAAGAACAATATTTTTCTAGGGGAAAACAACTGCTAAAAAACCCTTAAGTGTGCTTGCGTTAATCAGATGAATATAGAATGCATTATAATTTCTAGCTCGCTCTGAGCTCAACATGTAAGTCAATATCCTATCTCTCTAGTTAATGACAAGCTTTGACTCAAACTTAGTAAATTTCTGCCTCTACTTGAGCCCCCATTTTCTTGCACGATTCTTAAGGAAATTAGCCCTTATTATTTAGGATTTTTCCTCCAATTGATTGTGTAATTCCTAAGGTTGGATCATTGATTGCATGCAACACATGTACACTCAATACTAGTCTACAACTGATGTTACATTGCCTTGGAATCCCCACGACAACTCGGGAACTCAAATTCCTTGCATGCACTAGATTTTTTTAGTTCATTGATTAGTTAACTAGATGATCACTTAGTTAGACTATTTTCCCACCACAGAATTGACCTTCCACTATTTCCATCATCTATTAGAACTAGTTTAACTAAAAACAACTTGAAATAAATCACCTTGATTGCTGCAAATTAGCAATCACACATGCTTAACTAAACTCCAAGACCTCTTACTCGAATTTATTGTACTAACTGAGTCACAAGAGCCATTT
Source organism: Pinus tabuliformis (assembly GCA_031772625.1). Lineage (NCBI taxonomy): Eukaryota > Viridiplantae > Streptophyta > Pinopsida > Pinales > Pinaceae > Pinus > Pinus tabuliformis. Next base: position 893,593,625 of record CM062807.1, on the reverse strand, counting down.
CACACAAGTTAACTACCTCCAAGTTCTCTGCTAATGTGGAATTTCACATTTTCCTCAATTTGACCAAATCAAAGTCAAATTGAGACTTTTTTGCTACAGGTCTCAACAACTATTATTATATATAAAATAATAAAATAAAATGATTATAATTTTTTTAAATAACAATAATAAAATAATTTTATAATTTTGTAATTTTATAAAACTTAACATAACTTTTATAATAAATTGTTTGAAATTTGTCTAAAATTCTATTCAAATTTATTTCAAATTTGTTATAAAATTACAGGAAAGGAAATTCAAAGACGTTTATAATAAAAAAATTAAATAAACAATAAAGCATTAAAGGCTAAAACCTACTCGCTTAAACTTGACAATGAGGGAGAGACCACTTAAGTTAGCATTGGGGGATGTTGAGAGTAGTGTTGTTAATTTACATAGAACATTTTCTTCGAATAATATTTTTCATTTTTATATGTTTATTTTTTACTGAAAAAAGAAAAAAATATGTTTGTTATTTAGAAAATCAAATTTGTTTGCTTAAAAAAAATTACATTTTGATTTTCACGGTTACAAAAAAATGCTTAAGAATAAAAATAAAAATAGAGTGGAAGGAAGAGGATTTTATATATATGAAATGGGTTCGTGGAGATTTCTGAATTTAGGGATCATCAAATGATATATATATATATAATTTGATGATCCCTAAATTCAGAAATCTCCACGAACCCCTTCCCTAATAGAATTGTCTATTTTGATAAGTAGTAAAATATTTTTTAGCCTATTCCACAATTGTCATTGACCTTGAATCTCCAAAAATTCTAATCTTATTTAAGTTCTTCATTATGGTTAAGTACAAGAAACCCCAAAGACCAATCAGTTTTTCCTTTTGATTAGTTCCTTTCCCTAACCTTGGTTTTATTCAAAAATAATTATAAGAAGAGAGATAAAGGGTCATTCCTAACCCACATTGACCTTGAGAACATGATCCATAAAAAATTCTATAAATAAAATTATCTTCATGCTGAAAATATTGTACCTATCTCATTTTCTTTGTCTTTTACTCGCTTAATTTCTTCTAGAAATGGGCTACTTATTTTGTGAGCTTGCAATGTAAAATTAATATAAACATTTTAGAAATGTGCATATATTATCATCTTAATTTTGATATTTTAATTCTTTATTTGTATCATAGACACTTAAATTTTATACATTTACATGTTTATACACTCTCTCTCTCTCTCTCTCTCTCTCTCTCTCTCTCTCTCTCTCTCTCTCTATATATATATATATATATATATATATATATATATATATATATATATATATATATATATATATATATATATATATATAAACCACTCGTGTTAAAACTAAATACCTCTCTCTCTCTCTCTCTCTCTATATATATATATATATATAAACCACTCGTGTTAAAACTAAATATTTTAATTGCTTTTACTATACAGACTTTGTAAAGCATGGGTTAAGTGGAAAGCCTAGTGGAAAACTTTAATGTTTAAACTTTCATTTTACTTTATTCTAAAAAGCTAATGAAAAGACTTGAAATTTATGGGAAAAGGCCATAGATAAAAAAAAAAAATATTTATCACACAGTTAGAAAACAATTATTCCTCTTCATAGAGATAAGTAATCTCAGTTGGGACAAGGGAGCCAATAGTGTGCGAGGAAAGAAAACTTTAGGCAACCTTCAGGACTTGGTACAAGGGCCCAAAGAGGATAATCAAGATGTAAGTTGTGACCCTCACATAGGATGCTTTGGAGGGAGGCAAGACAGTGTCAATTGGGGAAATTCTTGAGTTGGTTGGTGTGCAGTCAAAACCCCAAAACAAAATTCTGAGTATGTGAGTTATGTGGATGGATTGGTGTGGTCTTGATGCTTGAGAACATACCTTGCTAAGTCATTGTCTATCAACTACTCCAGGATAAATTGAATATTTCGAGGGGAGAATCTGATGTGATCGCGATTCTCATTGGTTGGGAGGAGTGGTATTTCACCTCATTGAATTCCTTGACTAGCTAAACCTATTCAGATAAGTATCTTAATTTCCAGAACTTATAGTCTAATTCTCCATCATTGTTGTGGAATGAATACTCTATTAGAATTTATGAACAATAATTTTTTTGTTGAATAAATGGTGATTATACTAATTGTTAATGGTAGGAAATGGTAGGTCATTGAAAAGGTTCAGTAATGTAACCTATGATTTCAGAATATGGAATTCCTATTTCTCTTCTTCTTATTATTTTTTTTTGGAAGAAAAAAAATTGTTGTAGATATTTATGGTACTGTATATAAGTAAAGAATTGTATCTTCTTGTACTTAGAAGGCTCTGTAGGATGTTGTGAAATTTGAATAGGAAGAGATAAATAATTCTATACATAAAATAGGTTCATGAGGAGACAAAACCTGAGGAGGTAATAATACATTTGCAAATAATAAGAATAATAATAGAGGGGAAGTGGAAACAGGTTAGTTACAACTTAGTAGGTTGGAAACCATAAGTAGAACAATCCAGAACCCTCTAATTATTAGTATATAAGTTCTCAAGAATAGTTGGCATGGCTTAAAAGTATCAGGTCCCACCTTACCTCTATAGCGATGGTAGTAGTTGTTAAAAAGAAGAAGTCTTGAGAGTTGTAGAACTGTATCAGATATGTTGTTGTAATCAGACCCAAAAATAACTAAACAAATAAATATACATGGAAGATATCATACAATGACCTGAAAGTAACTCCTATGAAAGAAACCCTCAGAAAAATGAACTCTACAAGAGCTTTTATAGCAAACTGAGAGAAACAACTATCAGGCAATGGGCTTCAGAGTCAGAACTAAAAAGAAAGAAAGGAACTAGAGAAACTTGTTAATAATTTGTTCTTAATTGTGGTATCTATTTGTCAAAATAAGGGAGAATAGACAATTCCTAGGAGGGTTGTACGTTAGATCGACAAGCCAATACTGGCAACCCTGCGAAATTAGTCCCTTAGCCTCCTATAGGTGGGAATAAAGGAAAAAGTAACCTAAAATGATAGAATTGTGTGTTGCAGGGAAAGAAATAATTCATACCGTATATTTGTTTAAGAAAGAAAATTTGATTCTACAACTCTTTAACATTGATTACTAACAGCAATACAATAAAAGGGACAATAGGTCTAAGGAAGAACCAAGTAAAATCTAGTTACTTAATAATGAAGAGATCAATCCTACGTTTATGCGCCTTTGAAGGGTTATCAATTTAAGCATATAACCTACTAGCAAGTCATAACCAATATAATTTCAATATCAAGCATTCAACTTTAGGCTCTGGGTGAAATGAACTATTTATAATAAACAAAATGTTAAGTTACAATTATATAGTGTAAAACCAGGTAAGGGTTGGAGCTCATTTCTGTTATTCGACCAGAAAAAAACAAATTCATGTACACATGGCTCATGATCGAGGAAAAATCACTATCTTTACACCTAAAACAAATACACACACACACACACACAAACATATATATATATATATATATATATATATATATATATATATATATATATATATATATATATATATATATATATATATGACATTATTCATGTGCAACTTTTGAATACCAAACTTCTTTGAATTTAATTTTTGGACATAAAATGTTTTTGGGTTGTATTTTTAAAGTGAGTTCTTTGGGAAAAATTTTGAAAGTAAGACTTTTGAGCTGAATTTTGAAAGTGAGGTTTTTGGGATAAATTTTGAAAGTAACTCATTTGGCATGAATTTTGAAAGTGATTTTTTTGGGCTGAATTTTGAATATGATTTTTTTAGGTTGAATTTAGAAAGTGATTTTTTTGGCTGGATTTTGAAAGTGAGTTTTTTCTGCTCGATTTTGAAAGTGACATTTTTGGGCTTGATTTTAAAAATCTACATAGATTGAATTTTCATGGGAAATCAAAGAAATTGGAAGAGAAAATATGATTGAATTAGATACATTGAGGCTTGTAGAGAATACTTGAGAAACTATTACAAAAGAAAGAAGGAAGAATGCTTAAATATTGAAAGGGAAAATCAATCTCAACAAGAAGTTGAACCAGGTATGTAAATGTAGATATTATAAATGATATTTAAAATTTAATAGTGTATTGTGGAATTTAATTTTTATTTGATGAACTAATTTGAAAAATATTTTGCAATGTAAATAGAGAGAGATTTTCCTCATAACATTGATGATGAGATTGAAAACTAAAAAAGAAAATGAACCAATGATTGATGATGTTGTTGAAGATGTTGAAAGAGATTCAAGTGAAGAAGTTGAATCACCCTTAGGTATGTATATATATGTCATGTATTATTGAAAGTATACATATTTATTAGGTTCAATTTCATAAAATCTATTTTTTAATTTGATTATTTAATGTATATTTATACTCATTTACACTAAATTCTCACATCTACAGACGAAATCAATATCAATCATGAGATGTTAGAAAATCTTGACACTGGCACATATGGAGATAAAACATGTAAACATGCTATACGATATCGTGTCAACCTCATTATTGATAAGTTCTTCAAAGATGAAAATGTGATAGTTCAAGCACAAATTTTGAGAGGTCTCTTAACAACAATGAAATTAAAAGAAGCTACGACACTCTTGGGCATTAAAAAATTAACGAAAGATAAAAAGGTGAAGAAAAATGTGATTCAAAATATAAATAGTGCTCGAAAATCAACTGGAAGATCTAGAAACAAAAGTGATCTAGATGCACATACAACAATACAAATGTCAGTGGTTTCATCAAGTACTAAAGAAAATCATTTGGTAAAATTTATGGACAAAGCATTAGGGACCTCATGAAAAAAATTTCACAAGCATAGGAAATTTCGATTGAAAATAGATGAAAATGATGAGATTTCTTGTTGGATAGTTATTTGTAGGCCACCATACAAATATAGACTTGGATAAGATGTTAAAGAAACAATAAATGAATATTTGATGAAAAACTCATGTGTTTCAACAAAAGTAAGGGATATGATGTGGTGAAGAATAACATGAAATCAATATGAAGAACATGCAAAACATATCTTGGACACCACTCAGATAGAGTTGTTCAATAAGTTCATACAATAGAATTGTGGAATTAATGTCTCAATCAATACTCTTGTGCAACCAAAACCATGGTATGTTAAACCTATCTTTGTACGTGACACTTGTTGTTGTTGTTTTCATGTGGAATTTCAATTATATTGTGACACCATCCTTAATTTTGGTAAAGAATTTTGGAAAAATTCACCTCGTCCTTCGACTATCCATGATTTCATATCCGAAATTCTATGTGGAAGAGAAAATCATGAATGATTTTACCAAAAGAAATGTGTTGGTGGTAAAAAAAATGTGAAAGTTGTGAAAATTTGACTTTGTTTCACGAGAAATATCCTATTGATATGAATGATCAATCACTATCCAACATAAAATTGAAATGAAAGAGATATGAATATATATACATTGATTGGTTCAAGTAGTAGTAGAAGTGTTAGAAGAGTTGATTACAAGAAGAAAAAAATTACGTGATACATTTTTTGAAGAAGTTTGAGAAAGAAATTTATAAATACACCAAGAATTCTCATAGATCTTGATGGTAGGACCTGCAATTCAAAAAATCCCGTGAAATTTTTCCACTAAGGACCATTTTGTCAATAATTGATTTTGCAGAAAATTACACATTTGTTTCACAAAAATGAAATAAAGAGTGAATATTATCATTCCTACCAAGTCTCTATGTGTATCCATGCTCTATATAGACATGCATAACAAAATGTTGATCATATGGAAAGCACCAAGGAGAATCGACATGTTATCAAAGAATATCGTTTTTATATTAGTGATGATCCTACACATGATACACATTTTGTACAACAATTCTTTGATAAGATTTATGAATCATTGAAAGGTTGTGAAATAAAATTCAATGAATTTTGGATATGGTTAGATGGATGCACAGTTCAATTCAAATATTCATGATCATTCTTTTGGTTGTGTCGTCTTCATATGAAAACCAACATTAAACATTGTTGGAATGTCTCTGAGACTGGTCATGGAAAAGGAGAACATGATGGAGTAGGGGAATGTATAAAACAAGCACTTCAAAGATATCAAATGGACTACTCTGCAAAATGACTTGTCTCGGCTGAACAAGTTGTTCAATGGTGCATTGTTGCACTAAGCCATGAGACTAACCCACCAAGGGAGGTATGTAGGTATGTACATATACGTTAACTTGTATATATATTTTTAATATATGATAATTTTTATTAATTTTCTAATTTTAAACATTTATAAATTATATAGTTTAAATAACTGATTGATGATTATCTTTGATATACAAATTGAATTTTAAATAACATATTTAAATTATTGTTGGAATTTACTGTAGTTTTTGTTGGCATATTGGAGTCCAATATGTAGATAGATTGATTACATGTGAAGTTGAAATAGTAAAAGGGACTTGAAAATTGAATTCAATTAAAATAAAAGAGTAATGAAATGCATTTTCATTTGATAAAAGAAGAGAATCTTGTTTTTGTCTTGTTTGCATACAGGACACACAATTCAATGATCTTTGTGAAAACAATATGTATGTAAAATATTGGCACCATACAAAACTTAATACAAATGGGAAAATGTCGCTTGTAAGCATCAAAGAGATGGAATCAGAGGAGACTATAATGTCATCTGAAGGTGATCGTGTTTCTGATCTCATCATAGAAGACAACATTTCAATTGCTTTCAAAGGATTTATATCTATATATCTATATCTATCTATCTATATATATATATATATATATATATATATATATATATATATATATATATATATATATATATATATATATATGTATGTATATGTATATGTATATGTATATATGTATGTTTTATGTTTTTAAAATCATTGTGTATAAGTATCTAGATAATAGTTAAAATATAGCTCTAAATAGATAATAAAATCAAGTACATGTTGATAACTAATTTCTTGTTAATTATGATCTTAATTTACATGTTTTATACTGTGCAGGAGATCTTTTTGTTGTAGTTTCACCCGTTAACAATGTAGAAAATGTCAACTATTATTTGATGTGGTGCACTGAACAAAAGATGAAGTTATTGGAGGACTATGATGATAATGATTTTATATATGAAAGAGGGTCTATTATACTGAAAGGATATTTTTTCCAAGAAACTCATCAAACCGAGAGTCATGTTTACTTTCAATACTATCAACCTGATGCCATAAGTTTTCAATATAGTCACTTGATGTGTGCAGCATGCATAAAGTTGATAGAAGTTTAATCAAGAAAAAAATCAAAAGCTAAAAAATGGAGAATGTCTAAGGTTGACCATGAACAGATCATTGAGGATGACATTCCATTAGAATTTTCTTAATTGAACTACCCAACAATATCTTCTCCTTGTATTCATCTTTGAGAAAGAGTTCAAGTAGATTGTTAGTTTTTCTCTTTGTGCACTCTTAAGTTGTCCATTCTAGCTAGTACTAGGTATTGCAAAATTGTTTTCATTAATATGGTGGCTTTGTTGTTAATTTAAAAAGAAATTCAAAGATCCCAAATACTACTATAATATAAGGACATAACATATCACAATTTTCTTGTTTGTTGTTGATAGTACACCTATCATATTTGCACTACATTTTTCTTTTTTATGTCATCATTTCATATTTTCAAATTTTTTTATTGCTATCTTAGTAGAATTATTTACTTTATTAAAATCACATTACCAAAAAAAATGCATTATTGAAAAAAATCATTATTAACAAAATTCATTTTATTGTGTTCAAATATCATATACATGTAGTGCATACAAAACCTATTAAAACTAACAATGCATGCTCCACACATAGTATTTAATATTTGAAAATTTCATTTACTTTAATGCAACTTTTGAGATTAATGCAACTTCAGTTGATTCAACATTGCAATTTTTAATTCTCAATCTCTAAGATTTCTCAAATTTCATGAAAAATACAATTTAGTATCTGAAAGTAGACTTTAAGACAAAGAAGGTAATTTAGAATGTATTTTTTATAATCCAATTTTATAGTATGTTTTCGTTGAAAAAATTTATATTAATAGTTAAGTATTAACCCACATCCACGGTATCTCCTCTATACAAGATGATGATCTATTCATGAATACAAAATGTATACATGCACATTGTTTTATAATGTGCAATTTTAAGTTATATGATTATTTTATACATCTACACCATTATAAGATTCATGAATGCAAAAAGTACCATGTTTTCTAATTTGCAATTTTACTATTCATTATACAACTTGACAAAATCTAAGAATCAACCACAATCCTTATTATATTCTCCTAATATTATAAGAATCATCATGCAAAATGTACCAACTAAATGAAAATTTACAAACATTGGTTCATCTTCATGAACTTATATGTAAAATCTTTAAGCATCAAACCATGTATCATGCAAAATGTAACATGTTTTAAATAATGTTTATTGTTGATTAAAATCACAAACTATAACTTGAAACCTTACATCAAACAAAGTACGAACTAAATGTAAATTTACTATAGTATGTTTTCCTTGAACAATTTTATATTAAATGTTAAGTATGAATAGACCTTCTATACAAGATGATGATCTATTCATGAATGCAAAATGTATACATGTACTAGATGTTTTACAATTCAACTTTAAGTCAGATTATTGTTTTAGACATCTACATCATTATAAGATTCATGAATGAAAAATGTACCATGTTTTGTAATTTACATTTTTTGTAATTTTGCAAATTTACAAACATTGCTCCATATTCATGAATTTAAATGTAAAACATTTAAACATATAACCATGCATCATGCAAAATGCATCATATTTTAAATAATTTTTATTGTTTATTAAACTCACAAACTATAACTTGAAAACTTACATCAAACAAAGAGTTGGAAGTTAACTAGAAAAACAAGCAAAGGTTGATCCATGAGAACCTTGGTGAGTAATAATGAATTCCAAAATGGCATGCATTCTACTTATCATTCAACTTGAAACATACATCACTTGAAAAGTTTGTATGGGGAAAATATAACTATTACAGAGGGTATCAAAATTTGGTTTCTAAAACTCTACATATGTGAGGCATACAAAGTACCGACTAAATGTAAATTTACTATAGTATGTTTGTTTTCAGAAATTTTATATTAAATGTTAAGTATCAATATCTCTTCTATACAAGATGATGATATATTCATCAATGCAAAATGTATACATGTACTAGATGTTTTGTAATGCAACTTTAAGTTATATGATTGTTTTAGACACATAGACCATTATAAGATTCATGAATGAAAAATTTATGATGTTTTGTAATATAATTTTTTTGTAATTTTGCAAATTTACAAACATTGCATCATATTGATAAACTTAAATGTAAAACCTTTAAGCATAAAACCATGCATCATGCAAAATGTAACATGTTTTAAATAATGTTTATTGTTAATTAAACTCACAAACTATAACTTGAAACCTTACATCAAACAAAGAGATGGAAGTTAAGTAGAATAACCAAAAAAAGGTTGATCCATGATAACTTTGGTGGGTAATAACAAAATCCAAAATGGCATGCATTCTATTTATCATTTAATTGGAAACAAACATCACTAAAAAATATGGCATGTGAAATTGTAACTATTACAAAGCGTATCAAAAGTTGGGTAGAAACTTTATATTAAAAGTTAAGTATCAACCCACATCCATAGTAGCCCTTTTATACAAGATGATGATCTATTCAAGAATGCAAGATGATAATGATAGTTATATGATTGTTTTAGACATATACACCATTATAAGATTCATTCAAATGCAAAATGTACCATGTTTTGTAATTTGTAAGTTTAGTATTCATTAAATAACTTGACAAAACAACTTTAAACAGAACCCAAGAATCATCTACTAACATTCTAAGAATCATCATGAAAAATGTACCAACTAAATGCAAATTTAATTTCATTTCTTCATATTCATGAACTTAAACGTAAAACCTTTAAGCATCAAACCATGCATTGTGGAAAAGTTACCATGTTTTATAATGCAATTTTATAGTATGTTTGCATGAACAACTTTATAATAAAAGTTAAGTATCAATCTAGATCCATAATAGCTCTTCCATACAAGATTATAAAAATGTACAATTTTTTGTAATTTGCAATTTTGTTAATCATTACACAACTTGACAAAACAACTTCACAAAACCTAAGAATTTGAAGCCAATTCTATATTATCTTCTACTAACAGTATAAGAATCATAATACAAAATGTAAATAAAATCCAAAATTATCATATTGAAGATCAATTCATAATAAATATTTCTATTTAAAACATGTAAAAAATTCAAATCTTTATAAAAGTAAATATATAATAAAAAGTTGTCAAATAAAAATATGCATCAAAGAGATCAATTCATAATAAGCAATTTTAATTTAAATATGTCCAAAATTTATATCATAATAAAAGTAAATATAATAAAAAGATTGTCGAATATAAATTTGCATAAAAAAGAATCTCGTTGAAATATATGATCTACCAAAATCCTTGTGCTCTCATCATAAGCATGGCTACCCTGCACAAAATGTGTAATATGCATATATACATAAGATTGTCTACATTAAAATTAAATTTTAATGTTTCAAGATTAAATGTGAACTTAATCATTAAAACATAATTATAAAAGGTTTCAAATTCCATGAAACACCCCATGGTGTTCCCCCTCCATTACGCCCTCGTGGTGTTCTCCATGAATTGCACCCTCATCGATACCCTATGCAATATATCAATATATATATATATATATATATATATATATATATATATATATATATATATATATATATATAGTAAAAATTTAAAATTTCACATGAAAATGCATAAAAACGGAATATTAAAAGATCAAGTAATAACTCTTTCAAATTGTCTAGATGATCCTATCCCCATAGTTGACTCCATCTCTAATGCTCCTGGAGAAGGGAAACTATTGCCATAGACCTAAAATTTGAAAATTTTAGAACTGTAAGATAGATATATCATTTTTTAATGAAACTTCTTTCAATTTATAGCAAAACAAAAGTGAAATATTCAATACTTATGACAAGCGAATATTTGACACATCTCCTAATAGGTAGGAAGAGGGTAGTGTTATGTCAAAAACGTCAAATGGAATCAAAATCTGTTAACATTTTGAATTATATATGTAATTATTTTACAAATACGTCTTCACAATACAGATATAATAAAGTTAAAATAATAATATCAACATGAACTCTTAAAAAAAAATATCTCTCAACATATCTTGATTGGAACCTGAACCGGGGACCGTGATATTATCAAAATTTTTGTTCAACAAATGACTAAACTGCAAATGGTGAACATATGATACATCTGTGTTATCTTATATCTAGAAAAATTTACAAAATGTATGTGAATCAACATTAACATGTACATTACATTACATTAAAATATCCACCCTAAATATTACCACATACCGATCCCATGCCCTCTTCCTCATGACCAATTAGGTATTTCCAAACATCATGACAACCCTTTGCATATGCTTTAACCTCTTCAATATTCATATTATCTATATCATCATCTTATTTATATACAAAATTAGTATGTGCACCAACTCGTGCTCTTTATCAATTTAGATCGACATCAATTCCAGACAATGCACTCTCTATGTTGTCTATAATGGCATCCCTTACTTCTTGACCAATCTCAAAAGTGGAATCCATCTCCGACCGCAAAGTTACCAAACATGGAGGTTGAGGTACCAACGGTTGTAGAGGATGGGGAAATTTAGTATCCCTTAATGCACCCTTACGTTCATATGTATGACTCTTCTAGTACCATAAAATTTTGATGGAAGGTCAGTATAATAGGTCTCATACCTGAAACAAATTCTACATAAAATAATTTTGCAAAATAATGTGTAACCTTGTGATTCCATGGTAGCTTGTCATATGTTGCAAGGAACATATCATACAAATGATGGGATAATTCAGTGTTCTTGAAATATTTCACCTTGAGCATATTTCTTTTTGACCCTTCTTTAAAATTAAACATAGATTTGGCATGTGCTTTTGTAACCCTTCTACTTACCTTGTCCCATTTATTGGGACCCATCATTGTTTCCTTACTCTGCCTCATCATATCTATAAAGCAATTAATTTTTGCCCAATGTTCTTGTAAATATCAAGAAATGAACTTAGAGAGTGCACAACTATTTCTAAGCTTTGTCAACTCTCTGCAGGGAGCTCCAAACTACCAAGATCGCTCAATTTTGACTAATGAGCTATGCACTGTTGTAATGTATATTGCTGGACATTTGTTTCCCAAGGATGCTCATCAGGAATACCATATAGATAGGTGGTTGTTGGCATATGGTATTCCTCTTAAATTGCCTTCCTTCGCCTACATTGACTTCAATCAACATTTTCACCCCTTGCTTCAATTTAATTACATAAATATTAAAACATGTTAATGTATTTTTACACATGAAGGATAGACATGTACACGTATATGTATATACAATTCATTTACATGTACAAATTTGTTTTAACATATTCTTATCTATATATATATATATATATATATATATATATATATATATATATATATAGATAAAATTTACCAAAATGATGAGGCTCATGATGATCTGATTGAGATTCATGACCTCTTGGAGATGGTTGAGCACCATCATGCCCAAGTACATCAGTTGATTGAGCTTATTGACCACCCTCACACAACGACATAGTGAGATATGTTTTTAAAAAATAGAAATTATAATAAATTAATTAAGTTAAATTGGCAAAAATCTATTCAATATATGTATTTACATATGATTCTACCTATTTATCATTTAAGTAAAATCACATAAACATATATATATACCATACCACGATGATGTGAACAATGACCCTCCATTGCATGATCTGATACTCTCTTCGAGCTAGTGAGAGATGCTCCAAAAAAAGATGGAATTTATTATAAATTAATAAAACTAAATTGGGGAGCTTTGGGCGGAGACGAAGGGAAGCGATGAAGTTGAGCAGATAGGGTTAGGGTTTGCTGCAGGGTTTGCCTCTGGCAGACCTGAGATTTGGGCAGGGCACAGGTAAAGACTGTTGCCACCTACACTATATTAGGACAAGGAAGAGTCACGAGCTATTGGGGCAGGAGGACAAGCCTCAGGCTGGGCTGATAAAGAGATGACAGAACTGGATGGGGGGGAGCGATCCCCTTCTACAAAAACATAACGACAGGAGAGGCAAGCAGGAACGGATCGATAAGATTCGTAGGGAAACGAAATACAGACGCACTGGTCATGGGGGCTCATTGGAAAGTTGGGCTGGGAAACGAATGTTTGCCTCGGGCAATGAAAAAACCCAGGTTTGTAGTCCCAAATAACAAACTAGAAGAATATAGAGGATATATGAAAGAGCATGCCATTATTTGCAAGTTTGTAGGGTCATGGCCGTCAGAGAGAGAACTGGCAAAATGGATACAACAGAGATGGCAACCTAAAGGACATATTAACCTAAAATTAGGTGCTAAGGGCTTCTTCTCGGTCATTTTCTCTAACCTGGAGGATAAGGAGAGGGTTTTCAAAAATGGACCCTATTTCTTCAATAATGCAGGTCTCTTTTTGAGGCACTGGGAAGAGTGCTACAACCCAGATAAGGAGAGAATGTTAGTGGCACCAATATGGGTCCGGCTGTTCAAACTTCCAATCGAATTTTGGGATCCAGAAATCCTGGAAGGTATTGGGAACTCAATTGGGACCTTTGTCAAAGTAGCAAATACCACCAGGAAAGGTAGATTTACATCCTATGCAAGGATTTGTGTTTACATGAATATCACAGAACTGCTTCCTGACTATATTGAGGTGGAGTATCATGATGAGATATGGTAGAAACCATTGGATTACGAACACATTCCATTTCTATGCAGAAGATGTCACAAATATAGTCACCTTTTCAGGTCCTGCCCCCTGAATGCAGCAGGGGCTTCACCGGGCACTAGGAAGGAGGAAGAATCGAGGAAGGAGGAAGAATCGGGCAATGATGGAGAGGATGGGTTTACAGAAGTGCATCACCAGAAAAAACCTCAAAAAGGACTAGAAAATCTTAAACAACCTTTCAAAGATTCAGCTCAGGTAAATCAAAATAAGTTTGCTACTCTTCAAGAAGAGGAAATGTAAGAATTCAACAAGGAAAGTGGCAAAGAAGCAACAGAACCTATAAAGTTAGACAAAGGGAAAAGTAAGGCACAATTCAAGACAGGGCTGGAAAAGGAAGGAGAAAGGATAGAATCCCAACAAGAGTAGATCCAAATGGAAATATACCCCCATAAGGACAAAGGCAGTGAAGAAGAACAGGTCATGAAGAGACTACTACAAGAATGGAGACATCTGGATGAGAGGTTCATCCCAGAAGATCAGAAACAACTATACAAAGACATGTTCCAATGTTACAAGGAGAAATGAGGGGCAATCATAGTTAGTCAACCAGAACACCTAGGATCACAAGGAGGAAAAAACATAGAAATAGGTAATACAGGGAAAGGGGGAAGAAAACAGGGAAGAAGATCCATGAGTGAATCCATTCAAATGGTAGGCGAAATGTTGGTGAATTTAGGAAGAGTCATACCTCTGTCAGAGGTATTCCAACAACCCCTCAAATTGTTGAAATGATAATTACAACTTGGAATATTAGAGGACTGAACAGTAAGGGGAAACAAAGATACCTGAAAGAGAGACTTAGGAGAGATAAACCTAATATTATGATAATCCAGGAAACAAAGATCAGTGAACAAAATCTGAAAGACATTATGGACAAGTTCAAACCGCCTTTACAAGATAATAGGCTAGGATGCCATAGGAAGTGCTGGAGGCTTGGAAATACTCTGGAACC
This sequence comes from Pinus tabuliformis, assembly GCA_031772625.1. Classification (NCBI taxonomy): domain Eukaryota; kingdom Viridiplantae; phylum Streptophyta; class Pinopsida; order Pinales; family Pinaceae; genus Pinus; species Pinus tabuliformis. The sequence continues at coordinate 893,578,623 of CM062807.1, read as the reverse complement.
CAGAGGAGGTTCAATTTGAAGACTGGGTAAGTTTACCTAGAATTTTATCTGGGAAATTTAGGAACATTGGATCCAAGGAGTGGGTTCTCCTCACAGGAGTGTATGGACCACCTATACCTGGAGAATGCAGGAAACACATATTTCATTAAATTTGGAAGTTTTTTATTACAAGGCCTTCAACAACATTCATTCTTTTGTAAATTGCCATATTAACTTGATTCAACATTAAAATAATTTTAGTAATCTCAAACCAATTAGAAATCGTGAATGGGTCAAACATGGGGTTGTTATGTGCAATAGTATCAATACACAATAGGAGTGTGAAATCAAAAATAAATTACATTTATAAACTTATATGAATACAAATAACTAAATGAAATTCAATAAATAACTTCCCATTCATGTCCAGTATCAGCAGTGATTTTGTCTTCAAGTCATATTGGATTCTAATAATGAAATTATTTAAACCACAAATAAACTATTTAAGAATTGAAAATGACAAAACGCTAATATGGATTGGAAAATCAATGTCCTATGGTGCAAAAAGTTTAAATACAACCATTTTTTACCCATCTCTTTAATGAGTCTAGATGGTCCACTTAATACATAATTTGTAAATTAATTATTCCATGTTTTATTAAGAAGAGAATTTTGTTTTGCATAGAGTTTTGTTTCAAAACAATACAATATGAGATTAATACAGTCTTAATAAATTACGTGATAGACAAATAAAAGTCAATAAATGGATTCCTTATTAAATTAAATGAGATGAGATGATTGCATATACAAATAGTTGATTTAAGAATATATGAAAAAAAAACTATGCGTTAAAAATTGAATACCCTACAACTTAACGAGTAGTATTCACTTATGAGCCATCACCCATTAGCCTAAATAGTCAACTTAATACTTATTATCAAGAAATTAAAAGACTTGTTTTTCGAAAAAAATGCATCATAATATATGGATATTATAAATCACATTTATATACTCATATTAATGGACATAACTAAGTACAAGTCAATAATATAATTCTAGCTCAAGTGATGATTTCAGTTGATTTAAAATACGAATTTACAAAAAAATGACTTTAAATAATGAAATTAGATGCCTTACAATTCAAAAAGTTCAATGACATAATTCATCCATGATTGTGTCTAATCAAACCTTGATAATCCACTTATCAATTATTATCATCATATATATGTTTTTTTAAGAAATGCAAAATTATTTAGAATACATTTTTATCTCAAAAATTACATATCACATTTATGCGCTCATATTAGTGCATTTTATATGTAAACAATGAATAACTCACTTTGTACCTTGTTGATTTTCAATATGATATGATTGCAGTTACAACCATTAATTGATTCAAGCATATAAATTTATGAAAACTATCGATTGAGAAATCACATATCTTATGCTTCAAAAATATCAAATCATTTACCTATGACACATTTCTCATTAGCCTTACTAGTGAATATTGCACATAACATTTATCAAGTAAATTATTATAATTTCTTTAGTAAGAATAGCACCTTTGTTTGCAAGTATTTTATTACAAGGCCTTCAACAACATTCATTCTTTTGTAAATCGCCATATTAACTTGATTCAACATTAAAATAATTTGCAAGTAATTTCAAACCAATTAGAGATCATGAATAGGTCAAACATGGGGTTGTTATGTACAATAGTATCAATACACAATAGGAGTGTGAAATCAAACTCTTAGAAGAAATTGATTTAAGATAAATCATATTAGTATGTCAAACATAAAATAAAGATATTATAGTTATGGATAACATGCTAGATTCCTCGATGTTTAAATTTTATGTTTGGCAACTCTAACCCCCTTTCCCCCAACCTACGAGGGATTTGTTGATTGAATGACGGTGATGTGAGGATGTTATTGTAAATGACAAGGATAGGTGTCCCTTGCATTGCATTTAGACTAGTCTACTAAAACCTTAGTAAAATGTTCTTGTGCTCAATTTCATACGGTCCCTTTGTGCCTTTATGAAGCACTAATGAGGGGGTCATCATTCATCTTCATAGCATGCAGGCATCCACTATAAAAGTTATACATTGTTGATCTAGGTATTTCAAGAAGGTTAGGTACCATTGATCTATCTCCACTCAAATCCAAGTACATTTAATGATATTTCTTAAATGGGTATTCAAGTCATTCCATTATGATGGACAGAGTCACAAATTGAAGTAAACAAGAAACTTTAGTGGTGAATTCTTGTAAGTAGTAGAGGCAAGGGTTTTCAAATATTATCACAGTTGATGGTAGTGTGGATATTTATCTCTCCTTGTAAACATTGTCAAAACCAATAACAGTCTCGATGTAAATTTAGTGTCAACCAATTGTATGGAAAATCAAGATTGACCATTACTTTCACTAAGAAGAGAAAATGATAAGCATTTTTAATGGGGAAGAAATAAATGTGAAACATAACTCATGTATTTTAGTTGAAATTTATATAAGTCCCTGTGTTTTTTAATTATTAAATACTTAATGTAAATACAAATAAATTATCATTAAGATATTGATTTTGAAGATTAAATATGTATTAAAAGGCATTCATCTATGACACTTGATTTTTCATGTAGCCTGAATAAACCACTTAAAGCTGATTATCAATTAATCTTAAATAGTTTTATATAAGATAAATCATTACTTGCATTAATAGCTTTATTTCAAAAATAAATTACATTTATAAACTTATATGAATACATATAACTAAATGAAATTCAGTAAATAACTTTTGAGTCTTGTTGGATTCTATGAGATTATTTTAAGTACAAATAGTTTATTTAAGAATTCAAATTTACAAAATGTTAATATTGATGGGAAAAGCATGTCATATGGTGTAAAAGGTTTAAAGGCATCCATTTATGGCCCATCTCTTGGATGAGCTTAAACAGTCTACTTAATGCTCATGGTGAATTTATTAATCCATGTTTTATTAGAAAATTCATTTTCTTTACATGGTTTTTTATTCTAGAAATAACAATTTCACATTTATACATTCATATTAAACCACATGATAGTTAAATAAAAATCAATTAATGCTTTCTTGACTTATTGAATTATATGACATGATTACATATATGAACAATTGGTTTAATAATGCATAGTTAGAAAAAGTTGTCAATTCAAAATAGAATAAACTAGTTAGAACTCATAAATAATTGATTTTAAATTATTAATTTTCTAAAAAATATTTTTTTACTTACTTTTAGATCTTTATTTCAAAAACAAATTCCATTTATACATACATACATTCTAAACATAATTTAAGACATACTTTTCTTGTTGGTTTCTATGAGATTATTTCAATTACAAATAATTTATTTAAGAATTGAAATTTACCAAATGTTAATAAAGGTGGGAAAATCAAATGTCATATGTTACATAAAGTTTAAGTACATTTATTTATGACCCATACCTTGAAATAACTTTAGCAATCTACTTAACATTCATTACCAATTAATTATTCCATGTGTTGTTAGGAAAAACATTTCATATTACATGGAGTTTTTTTTTTTTTTTAAGTGCCACATTTAAACACTTAGATTAAACTTCATGATATGAAAATAAAAGTCGATAAATGGATTTATATACACCACTTAAAACTCATTATCAATTAATTATAATGTGTTTTGTCAAATATATATATATATATATATATTTACTTACATTAAGGGTTACATTTAAAAATTGCATCACATTTATGAACTTCTATCAATGCATATAACCAAATAGAATTCTTCAAGTCATATTGAATTCTATGAAATTATTTAAACCACAAATAAACTATTTAGGAATTGAAAATGACAAAATGCTAATATGGATTGGAAAATCAATGTCTTGTGGTGCAAAAAGTTTAAATACAACCATTTTTTACCCATCTCTTTAATGAGTCTAGATGGTCCACTTAACACATTGTTAATTAATTATTCCATGTTTTATTAAGAAAAGAATTTTGTTTTTCATGTAGTTTTGTTTCAAAACAGACAAACAACTTGGTTGAGCTTCTGGGGAGCTCCGCGGCTCCTGCTAGGGTTTATTCGGCTCTGGTTTACTACTTTCGCGCCTGCGGCGGCAGGGCTTGCCTCTGGTGAGGCTTCCGGATCGCCCTCCTAACACCTTCGCTTGGTGCTTCATCTCTTCGTCGTGCGGCAAAGTTCTGAGCCGGGGGTTGTTGCGTCTGGTGGGGTTTGCTGTTACGGTTCTGGTAGTCGGTGGAGCGGATTCGACTTCGGCCTCTGTTCCCTTCTCTCCAGCGGTTCCCTTCCCTTGCGACATGCTTTCCTCTGCGCGGCTCTGATACATCTTCTTCGTCTGCCGTCCCTGGGTTGGTGTGCCTGCTCTGCTTATTTCATAGGCAGAGTTCCGTCGCATTGTGCTCTTTTTTGGGAGGCGGCAGAGTGCGTCCATTCTCTTCTGGTTTTCGGCGGACCTTGGCTCAACTCCGGTTTCTCTATTTTGGCGGTCATTCCTAGCTATGTGTTGAGCCGTGGTGAGAGGGCGAGGGCTTTGTTAGGCCTCATGGGGGCGAGGTGGCTGCCCTAGCCGCCTCTGCCCCCGGACCCGAACGCCTCTGCTCTTGTTGAGCCCTGATGAGTTCCATTGCTGAGGTGTGGTTTTCTTTTTTTTTGGTTTTTTACTGGCTTACCTCGGCATTTATTGGATGCGTTGAGGGATCTGTGGTGTGGAGTCTGTCTCTGCACCGATTCGTGCCGTCTCTTCAATGGTTGTTCCTGGTTGGTCTTCTATGGCTACTTTGGATATATGGGCGGTATCTTCCTCTGGCTTCTTCGTTTCACAGAAGGAGAGTTGAGGGGGTGAGGGGTGTGGCTACCTTGGTTGCTCCTTTCCATTTCGTGCCTCTCCTCCTGGTCTTGGTAGCTATTTCGAACTTTCTGCACTTTCCCCTGGAGCTATTGTTATTTTTCTGTTTATTTTAGCTTGAGATGGGTAGGGGTATCCTCCTGTTGGGGTTTACAGATCCATTCTTATTGCTGCCCTGTTTTGAGGGCTTTTCTGCATACTTCTCTTGAAGTATTGTTTTGTAAGTGGTTTATCCACACTACAGCATATGCGTTTCAGCATCTACAACATGTAATTTTCTGAAATTAATGGAAATTACGAATTCTAGATTGTGTTAAATTTTCTTCCAACACAAACACAAGCACATTTTAATTTGAAAGAAATTTAACACATGTGTTATATTTCCTTTGAGCACAAACACAAGAACATAACAACATTGTAGGACTAAATAAGTTTAATGTGTGCTAGATTAACAACATTGCAATTTAAAATAAAATCTAACATGTGTTAGATTTCCTTTTAGCGCAAACTCGAGCACATAGAAACATTGTAGAGTGAGAAATCTAGGAAGTGTTAAATTTATGTCTACCACAAATACAAGCACGTTGCCAACAACAACATTGTAGAGTATAAGAAATCTAGCTTGTGTTAAATTTTCTTTCAACAGAAACACAAGCACATTTAAATTTGAAAGAAATCTAACACATGTTATATTTCCTTCTAACACAAACACAACATAACAACATTTTAGGACTAAATAAGTCTAATGTGTACTAGATTAACAACATTGGAATGTAAAAGAAAATCTAACATGTGTTAGATTTACTTTTAATGCAAACTCAAGCACATAGAAATATTGTAGAGTGAGAAATCTAGGAAGTGCTAGATTTATGTCTACCACAAATACAAGCACGTTGCCAATAACAACATTGTAGAGTATAAGAAATCTGGCTTGTGTTAAATTTTTTTCCCACACAAACAAGCAAAATTAAATTTGAAAGAAATATAACACATGTTATATTTCCTTCTAGCACAAACACAAGAACATAACAACATTTTAGGACTAAATAAGTCTACTGTGTGCTAGATTAACAACATTGCAATGTAAAAGAAAATCTAACATGTGTTAGATTTCCTTTTAGCGCAAACTCAAGCACATAGAAACATTCAAGAGTGAGAAATCTAGCAACTGCTAGATTTATGTCTACCACCAATACAAGCACGTTGCCAAAAACAACATTGTACAGTATAAGAATTCTAGATTGTGTTAATTTTCTTCCAACACAAAGACAAGCACATTTAAATTTGAAAGAAATCTAACACATGCTATATTTCCTTCTAGCACAAACACAAGAATATAACAATATTGTAGTACTAAATAAGTCTAATGTGTGCTAGATTAACAACACTACAATGTAAAAGAAAATATAATGTGTTAGATTTCCTTTTAGCTCAAAGTCAAGCACATAGAAACATTGTAGATTGAGAATTCTAGCAAGTGCTAGATTTATGTCTACCACAAATATAACAACACTAAAATGTAAAAGAAAATCTAACATGTGTTAGATTTCCTTTTAGCTCAAAGTCAAGCACATAGAAACATTGTAGATTGAGAATTCTAGCAAGTGCTAGATTTATGTCTACCACAAATACAACATATTGCCAACAACAACATTATAGAGTATAAGAAATCATATCGTGTTAAATTTTCTTCCAACACAAAAACAAGAACATTTAAATTTGAAAGAAATCTAACACATGCTATATTTCCTTCTAACACAAACACAAGAACATAACAACATTTTAGGACTAAATAAGTCTAATTTGTGCTAGTTTAACAAAATTGCAATGTAAAAATCTAACATGTGTTAGATTTCCTTTTAGCGCAAATTCAAGCACATAGAAACATTGTAGGTTGAGAAATCTAGGAAGTGCTAGATTTTTGTCTACCACAAATACAAGCACGTTGCCAACAACAACATTGTAGAGTATAAGAAATCTCGCTTGTGTTAAATTTTCTTCCAACACAAACCCAAGCAAATTTAAATTTGAAAGAAATTTAACACATGTTATATTTCCTTCTAGCACAAACACAAGAACATAACAACATTTTAGGACTAAATAAGTCTAATGTGTGCTATATTAACAACATTGTAATGTAAAAGAAAATCTAACATGTGTTAGATTTCCTTTTAGCACGAACTCGAGCACATAGAAACATTGTAGAGTGAGAAATCTAGCAAGTGCTAGATTTATGTCTACCACAAATACAAGCACGCTGCCAACAACAACATTGTAGAGTATAAGAAATCAAGCTTGTGTTAAATTTTCTTCCAACCCAAACACAAGCACATTTAAATTTGAAATAAATCTAACACATGTTTTATTTTCTTCAATCACAAACACAAGAACATAACAACATTGTAGTACTAAATAGGTCTAATGTGTGTTAGATTAACAACATTACAATATAAAATAAAGTATAACATGTGTTAGATTTCCTTTTAGCACAAACTCCAGCACGTAGAAACATTGTAGAGTGAGAAATCTAACAAGTACTAGATTTATGTGTACCACAAATACATAGACATTGCCAACAACAACATTGTAGAGTATAAGAAATCTAGCTTGTGTTAAAAAAAAAATTCAACACAAACACAAGCATATTTAAATTTGAAATAAATCTAACACATGCTATATTTCCTTCTAGCACAAACACAAGAACATAACAACATTTTAGGACTAAATAAGTCTAATGTGTTCTAGATTAAGAACATTGCAATGTAAAAGAAAATCTAACATGTGTTAGATTTCCTTTTAGCACAAACTCAAGCACATAGAAACATTGTAGAGTGAGAAATCTAACAAGTTGTGATGGATTTCTCACACAAAACAATCTCATACTCACCTCCATATCCCTCCACATGCTCCTCCCCATCTAGGAGATGCATATACATGTTTATAAACCACATCAAGTAAATTGTCTCTCTCACTCATGTGGAATCCTGGGTCTTTGTAATATTTCCCAAACTATGCAAATAGAACAAACTCTTAAGATGGATCTAAAGGAAAAGCTTGTACATTGAGAAATTTGATCCCTTTGTAGGTTATCTAAATCTAGAGTTAAGATGAATCTAAAATGGTTTAATGATTAATAATTATAATTCTTATTTTATTTTATTTTATATTATATTTATGTAATTTAACTAAATTAACAAGTTTAAATAACATTACATAACCTTAGAACATCTCATTCACTTTGGGCTAAAGTCTCCCATGTAATCATTCATGTTGGATTAAAGTCTCTCCATGCAATTATTTAAATCTATAGATATTTATTTTTATCTTAATCAATAATATTTAATATAAAGTAGAAAACATAAACTTGGAAAAGCCCATAAATATTTTAAATATCAAGTGAATTACAATGAAATTTGAACCATTTAAAATTATAATTTTATATTTTTATTTTGGAAAATTTGAAACCATAGAATTGATAATAATAAAAATTTTATTAAATATATGGTTATTTTATTTAATTTTATAAATATTATATACAATAATACATGAAAAATGTAATATAATTTCAAAAATTGTAATTTATAATTTTAAAATTACTAATAAAAAAATATTAACATGCCAAATTCTTTATTATTATTAAAATTTGTAGATATTTATTTTCATTTTAATGGATAATATTTAATATATAATGGAAAGTATAAATTTGGAAAGGGCTACCCATATTATAAATATTAAGTGCATTATAATGTAATTTGAACCATTTAAATTTATGATTTTATATTTTTAATTTAAAAGTAAAATTTAAAACATATAATTAATTAAATTTATGATTTTACATTTCTAAATAAAAAAATTTCAAAACATAGAATTGAAAACATATTGAAAAGAGGGTCCTCTGCATGGAGCTGGTAGAAATGTTCACTGCAAATGAGATAAGGTGTCATTGAAATCACATTATACACTTGTCTGATTCATCACTGTAATGAGCCAAGGTATACGAATTTTAGGGATACCCAAAGAGCAGCCAGTAGCTAAAATTCTTTATGCCAACACTATGGAACTAGAGGGAATGGATTCAATGGAGATCAAGACCTTGCTTTGTGCTTTGCTAAGTGGAAGAGGTCCCTATAAATTAAAATTTTCCTGGAGATAGGGACAAGCAACTAATAACAAGCAAAAGCACTAACAATGTATCAAGGAGTCAAGTTCCTCAAGGGCATTGTGCAAAGGGATGTAGTTATTGTTGAGGACTCCAACATAATCACAAGATTTAATTTAAGGGAAATACCATTGTACTATGAGGAGCATACAAGAGTATGCTTATGTATTACTACTATATTCAATGCTAACCTTAAAATTCATGAATGGTATATGTTGAACCAGTGTTATGATTTATTATCTATGTTGTTTATAATCAAAGTAATAATGAGAACCAACACCTTGCAAAAAAAGAACAATTATCATGAAGTATATGGAAAGTGAACCAAATGGTAGCATACCCTCCTAGTGGAATTATGTCTTTCATAGTTGAATATTACCTTGTTATTGAGTCACAAGTGTAATCACTCAATCAAATGTTGTAAACATACCATTGTCATTTTGGAACTAGATTGGTAAGCCTAATAATAAATGTTATGTTAATTTATAAATAAGATTAAATACTTGTTGAGTAGCAATGACATGGTACACTAATTAGAACCAGTGTAGATCCATCTTAATTCTGAATTTATTAAATGCTAAGAGGGATCAAATTTTTTGGCATGCAAACATTTCTTGCACTAAAAAAAGAGGTTTTCACTTCAAAAAATTTGACCCCTCTCAATAATTGATAAATGATTTAGGCTAATATATCAAATGATTTAAATAGCCGAAATTCACATTGTATTAATATAAAAAGTTATTAAATCATTTATAATTCAACTTTATATTTCTTTTAATTTAAAATATATTGATAAATTATACTTGTTAAATAATTGATAATTAAATATATCATTTATATTAAATTTTAAATCTATTTTTTCTAGATTTAATGATAATTTTGTCTCACTTGTATTAATTTCATTATTTTTATTAAATATTAAAATTTTATCATTTTTAATTTTTTTTACTAAAATCACTATTGAAATTTCAAAATTTTAAAGATATTAACATTTATACACAATTAAATTAAAAGGCTCAAACTTACATAACTTAGAAGGCTCTCTTATATATAATTTATTTAGTTAAAAAGCATTTAATTTAAACAATTTGTTAAACTGTCTATCATTAATACCAATCTAGATCCATGTTAACTCTTTATCTACTAAAAAGGGATTTAAATCCCATGGACAATACCATGGGTTCTCATAAACTCAGAGCTCAAAAACTAACTTGACCAAGTCAAATTTACCATAACTACCTAATAAAAATTAATTGAAAAAAATAATCTTTTTATTTTAATATAGGGTTATTTTTATTTTTATTTCAAATTTACCTTAACTACCCAACAAAAATTGATAAAATAAAATAATTTTTATTTTAATAATGTTATTTTTATTTTATTTTAAGTAACCAAAATTATAATATAATATATCAAACATTTCACCCAAAAATAATGAAAAAAATGTAATTAAATTAATTACATTTTACACCATTAATATTATTAAACATTTACCTAATCCATTAATATTATTAAACATTGACCTAATTACATTGTACACCATTAATTATTAAACATTTACCTAATTACATTATACACCATTGAACATTTGAAAAAAACTAAGGAGAAAGAAGAGTATCAACATGAACATTAAAGACCAACACCAACTTTGAAAGAATTTCTTCGCTATCAGAAGCCAACTCTAAATAAAGCCACTGTGTCATAGCTTTTATTACTCTGCCATATAGTGCATACATCTCACTCAATGTTGGGAATTGATATGTAATTTGCAACCACCTTGTCTCTTTCATGATAAGCTCCAGTGCAAATATTGTCACAATAGTACAATTTCAGGACAGGAAAATATTAAAAGACTCGTTGTAGTAAAAAAAAAAAAAAAAAAAAAAAAAAAAAAAAAAAAACCTAAGTTATTTTACACTGGTTATTTTTATTTTAATTAGATTTCAAAACTATTTTAAAATTTGACGAAAAAAATGTTAAATAATTGACATCGTTTTTATCAATCAAATTCAAAAATATTCTATATGCAAAAAAATGTACAATCACATTAAATTCAACCACTGTAAATACTTTGCAAGAGAAGTTTTGTTATATGTTTAAACACTTATATTGGACTTTGACAGAAGAAACGATAACATAAGGAGTCAAGACATGTTCTATGGTGGATGTGCAATAACCATCAAAGTTGGCATCCTTTTCATTGTGCAATTTGTTTATCGAAAATCTAAGTAAGATGTTGTAGAGCTTGATATCCACTGTTTAGGCATTGAACCATACCGCTTTCTATTTGATTTCTATTGTTGATTTTTTTAATAAACAGTTAGTTAATACAACATTAACTACTAGAACAAAAATAAGGAGTGGTGAGATTTTTTTTATCAAATGAGTGAAAAAAGTACCTAGCCTCTTTCTTGTTATTATACCTGCCCACTGCTAGGTATGCTAGGTATATAGCAATCGATAAATTGCTGAAAGCTTATTATTTTCTTTAGATTTTTTTCATATGGCTTGATTTAAGCCAATGTTTTCTAGAAATTTTTATTTTAAATTATTTTAATTTTATTTTAAAAAAAATTTATTGGACAAGCAATCAACTCAACTGATATTTGGAAAAAGTAGTCACACTTCAAATCAACGGTTAAAAGTGTGTCACCTGATCCAACGGAGCAGAGCAAAACTTCAAAGCAGTTAAAAGTGTTGATGATTGTTGATCCATACCCTTAAAAAGCTGATATCCATTGCTATGCATTGATAACATAATAGATAAACTTCAAGGAACTAAAAATTTTGGTAAGATTAATTCAAATTCACTTGTAAATAATGTGATTAGGGAAATTAGTTGTACAACAAATAACCAGTAATATAAAAGGAGATCCGCCTCATTGTATGCAATGGCCCCATTTGATATAAATATCATATTTTACATCTCCCATGCATTGTGTATTTGGCCTTTCATATTGACAAACAATACCAAGAAGAAAGAGAAGAACAAAAGATCATCCTAAATCGGTTAAAAACAAATATTGGTATGTTAACAAAAATGATGACCCATCGAATGACAAAGAAAGAGGAATGCTCAGTAAATTTCAAGAAAGAAGGAAATTCTCATCAAGAGGATACTAAGGTTAAACAGCCTAAAACCTTCTGAATTTGAGGACTTCCTCGTTATCTTCCACCATGCTTTAAGGTGAGACAGCGATATGCAATCTTTGAAGCAGCAAAGGAGACCCTCAATAGTATCATGGGAGACATTCAAAATGCTGTTGAAGGATCAGTTCTACGATATTGGATATCAAGAAGATCCATTTAATTGTGATATGTTCACAAACACACGAAAAATTGTTCAGGACTACACCACTGAATATAAGAAATCAGCAAGCGTGCTAAATCTCAAAGTAGAAGTTCCTCAAACGTTGATAAAAAATTGAGGAGAACTACATGGCTACATCAGAAAGGAATTTACCCCATTTGAAGTAAAGAACCTTAATGATGCTGGTAAGAAGGCTCTATTTATTGAGTACAAGAACAGAAAACCAGCAGTGGGGAAATGGAAAACCAAGGAAAGGTACCTAACATCAAAAATCTCCTAAGCAAACGAACAGAAATAGGACTTTCACCACTGCTCAGTGACTCAAAAGACAACACCAGGAATCACTGCAATCATTGTAGTGTTGATTTATGGGCACACTGAGAAATAATACTGGAAATTACATCTGAAATTATATCCTACAATTTGGAAGAAAACATCTACGAGAATGTTGAGTGACAAAACTGGAAAGTTTCCAGAAGAGAAGAATATAGCTTATATGAGTGCAGACCACCAACTAAAGAGGACACATTATTTAATCCATTGTCACATATTTAAAGGCATATTTCCATTTGCGTGCAATTTTGACTTGTCTAGCAGGGTATAACTCATGAGGTACTCACCGATGAAGCTTGATATGCATTATCCAAAACAAGCATCAAAGTTCACTTTTCCAGCAAACAATTAGTAAAATTTTCATTTTCCAATCTTCTTAGGCAAAGGATCAATTCATCAACCCCCAAAACCCTCAACACACTCTGTTTAAAAGAATATCAATTAGTTTTGGGCTGGGACTATAATCCCTCATCAAATTTTGGGCTGGGACTATAATCCCTCATTAAATTTTCGACCGCAAGTCCACTGGAGGGGCATCAGATAAAAAGGTGTGTTTTACTTAATTTTTGTGAAATGCGCTCACCAATCAGGTTCCAACGCACAAGTGCTCACAGAGATGACTTAATAATGGCAAGTTTAAGTTGTCAGAAGAGATTCAGACTCGTGACCTAGTTAACTAAGGTCAGCAGCAGAGCCCAGCTGGGTTTCACCCACGAGAACCCTGAAAACTCTGTTTTTTTCAACAAAGCTGGTTGGTAACATAGCAATAAAGAAGATTAAGAGCTCAAGCCCAACCCTATGTTCTTATTAAGATCTACAACCTCGTTCTAATCAAAAAAATGGGAGCTAATGTTAAAAAGAGAAGCCCAGCCCATGTTCTCCTTAAGGCCTGCGACCCCACTCAACTCAAAAAATGGGGAGATTCCGTATAAAAAAAAGGCCCACGACTATGTTCTTAAGGCCTGGGGCTGCCCACCTCTCTTCCTCACAAATAGTTGGCCTCCATCTAGACCTTCTCATGTTTAGACGCCCTCCATCTAGACTTCTAATCTTTAGAGCCTTATGGGTTCCACCTGTGTCTAACCAAAGGAGGGTGCAACGAAGTAATTTTGGTACTCAGAAATCTCAAGCAGAGAACCGCTTATCCAATTGGCTAGTGAATGTCATTTGCCAAAAAGTACCCTTGGGTTCAATGTGATTGGACTGAGCAACTGATTATATAATATGGGCCCCATTGTCTATGGCACAGATGGGATTGTAGGTCGTGGAAGAGGAAGAGGCCGTGATTTTCGATCAGATGAACAAATGCATGGAGTGCCTGCGGTAGCCTGATTGTCTGATACAGTTAGCCTTAGAACATATGGATGCCTGCTCTTGGAAGCTTAGAATTTTAACAAGTATATGAATTTTGTGTATTCTCACATCTTTGATGAATGAATCGATTTGATTGAGTTAAGCATAAGAGTAGTCAATTCATGCTAGTATTTTCCTATTTCTCTCCCAACAATCTAAGTTTAAATTGATCATGCGGATTCCCCCTGGGATAGGCAGTCTCCTTGGTCGGGCAAGGCCATCAAGGTGACAGTGAGTGGCTTGCCTATTATGCATCTAGGCTGTCCCATTGAGGTTAGGACTTTTCCTCCTAGGTGATAATTTGAGTGGTAACAGTGAGTTTGGGTGATATTTATGAGTTAAACTTTAAAGAATAAGTCGGGAATGTTTCAGATTCAGCTGATTAGAATCTGTTTCCTCTTAAAACATAGTCAAACTCGCGACTCCACTTGGACTGCGAAGAGTCTGATAACACTGCCAAGAGGCTTCGTATGGCATATGGCATAAATTGCAGAGCAGTAAAAGCATTAGTGGACTGAAAAGAAAATGTCATACAGATCAGCTTGGTTAATAATTTACTCAGTCCATCTATATTTAAGAAGCACATCTATAATAATTGAAAAGCCACTGACCTTGAAGAAGAAGGGATGGTTGAGGTTCTGTTCCTCCATCTGTTTGAGGACTGCAAGCCAATCTACTCTTTTGGGCTTCATTATTCTCACCCACTTCATGATTAATTCAGATGGATCATCCTCTTCTGATAAACAAATTATATGTTTCATCAAGCCATTGCTCCTTCCAGACAACTTTGGAGGAAAAGCTTCTATGAGCCTTTTTTGTGCCTTATCCAATCCATTGTCGTCTACATCAGCCCACCTCAATCCCTTGCCCTTTACATGCTGGTTGTCTTTATCTCCCCCAACATCAGAATCTGATTCGTCCTCTGCATTTTCAACCTCAACTTCATAATACTTTTCTTCTTCGATTGTTGTTGTTGCTGTCGTTAATGGGTGTCCGGGGCAACAAGGTCGGAGTGCAGAGAATCGAGAATGTAATATTCTGGGAGGCACGGAAATTGCAAAGCACGTGGAGCATAAACTGCAATGTACAGAACCCTGGAATTGCATTACACACATAAATCCTAAGATAAGTCAGCTGGCATCAAAATCAGAAAAAGCATAGCACTTGGAGTGCATTAAATTTTGATGTGTGGAACCTTAAATTTGCATTTGTGCACAACATAAATCCTATTCAGCATGGGAAACCTTTTAGGGAAACATCCTATTACATATAACAGAAAGCGCAGCACCTGTAGTAAATTCCAGGGAAGAATAAAGATGACCCTTGCAATTATGTTCAGCTTCAATTACACAGGCACACACAAAAATACAAAATAGTTCCATTTTAACCCTCAGTAGATTCAAAGTAGCTTTGTGAATTTGAATGATGAACCTTGGGGTCCACAAAAGAAGTGAGTTAAATTTTGGAAGGAAAATAATGCTAGAAACAAGATGTGACCTGATCATGATTTCTATTCTGTTATGATACCATTGTCAAGCCAGTGCTTTAAATTAAATTTAGATGATATGATTGCAGGGTTAAATTTTTCTTTTCTCATTACCATAACACCCCTTATTTTTTGGCCAAGTCAGGGACTGATTTCCCCAATCTGCTGCTAAAATCTATTCATATCAGAACTGCACTTCTGGGTATATGGTTGAGAATTCTCTTATTTTTCCTGGGAGACCAACTTGGGCTAGCAATAGTAAACTCCCACATTTTTACAGTGAGACTACAGCTCAACTGACATGGCACTAAAGTTGGTACCAACTTATTATCAGATGCATCTCATGGAAAGTGAGTAATTGGAAAATAAATATGGTACATATGACCATAACTATGTACACAGGATAGTCCTTCCCATTAATATATACACTCCTAAATAAATAAAAGATGAACACTTCTATTTGAATTTGGAAAAATGACTTCTAAATCAAAGTTTTATTTCATCAGATCATTGCTATAGCTAAGAAACAAAATGACAAATTCTTTTATTTGTCAGATCACCACACAATGCATGGACAATGGGCTATTTATATGTTTCAACCAAACTAACGGTATAAGCCATCAAACCTTCCAAGATAAAATACGAGTTCATCAGCGAAATTTTGCATCCTGGATTTAGAAGGTAAGTTCGTAACTCAAGTCCAGATATTTCTCGTAGCTCAGAGAAGGATATTTTCTCAATTCAACACAAAGAGAGACAGATATAATTGTTATTACATAAATAAACAACAAACATCAAGAACTCCCTCTGGAATCAACTTTACATTAGAAAATACCTACCCAAAAAAATAGTTTTACATTGTAAAACTGCAAAGTAAACTACACCTAAAGCTCAATGGAAAAATCTCTAATTGAATTTTTGTATATAAAATTTTATGTTGAACCATCTAAAATTGAATTTTAGCATATACTATTTTATATTGAACCAGGCTTTTTTTTAATCCTTGAGAGAAAACTAACCAATAAATCAATGTTAAATTAATTTATTAAGGATAAAAAACTTGAAATGCATACCTCTCAACAAATAATACACAATTTATTAAGGATCAAAAACTTGAGATTCCTACCTCTCAACAACTAATAACACAATATATCCTGCCAGGCTAACATTGATCTATGCTAGTTTATTTACAATTGTTATTTAAATATACACCTTGATTGTTATTCAAATATACAGCCCTGTTTAACAGGATCTATGTTAGTTTATTATTATTTAAATATGAAGTAAAATAACTAATTCATCCCTGATATAGATCTGTAATTCATCTTATTAAAATATCATCACATCATCCCCAGACTGGCTTAGAGTAGTTTATTGTTATTCAAATATGACAAGTAAAATAAATAATTAATCCCTGCCAAGATATGGTTCTATTCTTCATTTTATTAAAATACCATCACATTATCACCAGACAGGCCTAGATTACCTCCTTTCTCTACGTGCAATAGCAAAATAAGATCTGGGCCTAGAGCACCTCCCTTATCTATATGCAATAACAAATTTAATAAGGAATAATACATCTTGATTAAGACAATACAGGTTCCAATTATTTTTAAAAGAAGCAGCATAAAGAAAATACAATGGAGATAATAAATGAATTATTGTCCATAATCTTCTCTTAATAGAAGAAGCATGCTAAAAGCCCTATCTAATATGTAATTTATGGAAATCTTTCAGCTGCTCTCTGCTTATGAGAGCATAGCTACAGAGTTTGGTACAGTGAATACATATTATAGCATCCAGACCACTAACCATGCAATTTCAAAACAATATATTTAAATTTTATCAGAGCAGCGGTTACAATACCTGGATTTCACACAAATAAAAGGTCCTTTATATTTCACAAAGAACAACATTTTTTACAGAATTGGATGCAATTTCCGTGTCCAACAACAACATGCACAGGGCATGGAAACCCTGAAGACCTGTTTGGGACTATCAGAAAAAATTGAATAATTTCCACATCTGAAACAAACCCAAGCACATGACATTTCTGATTTACAAGCACAAATCCCCTTTAAATGCTGCAATTATCTCAAGAGTAATTCAGGACTTCATATTACAACTACCACCCACCAGTTATTATAGAAAATACTTTTCCCGAAGTAATAAAGCATTAGCCGACTTACCAGAACCAACCAATGCACATAATTTTTTTGTTTTAAAGGGGGGGCTTCTTACCAGTAAGTTCGCATAAACCCTAAGCCCAAAAACCCCGGTGATTAACCACCGTGCAGCTTCACTTGAAGGACCCGACGCTCATATTTCTGCACAAAATTCGAGCGTTCATCTCGTTGACGGTATCAATAAGCCCTCCTAAGTCCACAGTTCCACCGGAGGCCTCGTTCTCCTTGTCTTTCTTCTCCTGGGGTTTAGCCGCTCTACGCTTAAACTCAGTTGCCTTCTCGAAGAAATTCCCGTAGATATACTCTGTCGTGTAGCCCTTCTCCTCATCATAGAGCATGATGTGACCGTGCCATTCCCAGACGCGGTAGCCAGGCTCTGGGTCCTCGTGGAACCCCACACAAACCTGGTGCTCGCCAATGGTGACGGCCTGGCCGGAGTTCACCTTCAGTTTATCAGTGTCCCTGCTGGATATAATCTGAACGATATTCTTCTCCAGCTTCGCCTCCTCTCTCTCCAATGGGCTCTTGCTCTCGTCCGCGATGATGCGATCATACGAGTTGGATAGGAAGGTATTGGTGTCCAGAAAAGGGCTGCGCATATTTAGTCGACTCATCATGGTGCTCACAACCAGGCTTTCAAAAGAGTTTTTGGTGGAATACTGGTTCGCCATTTTCCCTCCAATGGCTGATATCCACTCTCCAAGACTTCCTTCCAGTGGATATCAATATATAAACTGCAATGGCCAGGCATATGTGGGCTCTCAAGGAATTTAACAGCTTGGGGATTGGAGGAAACCAAAGGGAAAAGGGCGAAAGCAATAAATTTCCTTTGCCTTTATCGCCATCAGAGTATAAGTGTTTATCTTCATGCCTGACAATTAAACCCCAAAATTAGCATCCTTCAAGTTCATATCCTCTGGCAGCATTTAACAGCTTGGGGATTGGAGGAAACCAAAGGGAAAAGGGCGAAAGCAATAAATTACCAAGAAGCGCAGGCATGGTGCAAGATGCCACGGGCTTGGGACTCTTCTTGACCTTGATGAGACACATACGGCAATTTCCGGCGATAGAGAGGCGGGAATGATAGCAGAAGCGAGGGATAGGCACGAATGATAGCAGAAGCGAGGGATATCGACCCCCGCTAGGCGCCGATAACAAAAATGCCGACCATTCCGCCTGAAGGATGAAGACCATAACAGAAATGCTTGAACAATTTCCCGCTGAATGTGGACACCAGGTGTCAGTCTCAGAAACAAAAGGACGACGAAAGTTTCTTTCAAAGGAAGGCCTATCGGCCTAATAATAATCGATTCCTTTCTACTCGTGTTTTGAATTTCTGGAATTTTTATATAAGAAGTCCCATTTTAACGAAAGCTCACCTAAGGGGGAGTCTCCCTAAGCACACTAGCATTTCCTCAGCTCTTGTTGTTGCTACTTGAAGTCTTTTTGCAGAAGTAAAATGCAGTGGCATAGATTATCTTGTGTTCTATGTTCCCAATCCCAGTTTTCATAAATATTGTTTTTCCATTGTTTGCAGAGTTGGTATCTATGTTCTAACAAGACTGATTTGAACACTTTAAGTCAACGTAGAGTGTTACGTTGGTATCAGAGCTCCCCCCTACATAAATAAATCTCACAATCTGGAAGATGCAAGTGGAATTGGAAAACCATCTCGGTAATTGGCTAGTCCTCTGTGCTTTTATTCAAGTTACTCTAATATGTTACCTGGTACAATTATGTTTTGTTCTAGCTCCTTGAATCTCTTGGCTGTATTGACTAAGTTGTTATTTGCAGCATCATGGTAGTTCATTGTGCACTTAATTTGAATTCCTCTTACTTAGGATGCACTCTTTCATTCATTTCATTTGCTTTATTGATACAGCCATATATGGATTAAATCTCAACCACTTAAAGATTAATATCCAAAACTTACCCTTGATATTGACTGTCCATGGACAACCCAAGAGGGATTCCTTTCTGTGCTAATTGTCTCGAGCAACCCAAGAGGGATTCCTTTCTGTGCTAATTGTCTCGGGTAACCCAAGAGGGATTCCTTTCTGTGGATTCCTTTTTGTGGTAATCTTTGAAATGCATGGCAGTAGATAGCATTTAGGGACAGAGTGCCCAACGCATCCATGAACCAACAAACACTTAACCAACTTGGAATTGCATCTGTGTCCATTGCTGAAGTCAGTTGCAACCTCTATAAGAGTATCTTCTGACCATGCTCACTTTATCAGTTGCGCTTCCACTTGCGCCTTTAGTTAAAAGAGACACTTCCGCTGAGCCTGCGATAGAACCATTTCAGTGCACCATATAGTGTTACATCTAGTACCGTAGCACTTAATCTAAAGGAACCCTTATCTGCGGTTCATATCTTGGGCCCGCAAAATCGGACCTCGGTATTCTCTATGCCAAGCTCCTCACTATGGTATGTCACCCCTGGTATAAATGAATCAAGGGAGATCTTAGAAGCATACAGTTTAGTAGGATAAAGAAATCATGTTTGGAGCCACACTTGGGTATGAACTACCACCACTCTACTGACCCCTTGATATTGTACTAGCACTGAAACTACTAGTACTTCCTCCTACTACTGCACCAGGCTGACTACAACTACTAGAATAATGATTGTACCAAGGCAAATAGAAAGCAAAACCAGAAAAAGAAAGTACCATATGACTTATGGATGTCAGAGTGGTCAACACTGGGCTAGCTCTGTGGTTTCCTGACATTACCTCTTCGACAACGGGGGTTCAGAATCTCGGCTTCCTTCATTATCAAGAAGCAGACAGTTTAGTAGGCTAAAGATTCAATCAGGATTGCCTTACAGTTCTCGATGATAGATTTTTACTGATGAAAAGCAGTTTCATGTTCTAACTCTAACCAGGGCACTATGCTTTGCTAATCATAGCACTATGTTTTTATACACCTATAGGGTGTTATAATATATTCTTTTGGTTCTTTGGACTTCTTTGGAGAGAAAATCTCGTCTGAAGTTCTTTAGTGCAGTGTGTTACTATCACTGGTCTACTCTCAACATACGGATGGAAGCTTCCCTTCTGTAGATTTGCAACTTGAGGTCACATTGTTCTCCACTGTTCTTTATGGGTTTGAGGTGTGAGGGCCTTGCCTTTGAGACAAACTATGCCAAGATATAGAGTGTAGAGACCCATATGCTTCTGCATGATCAAGAGAAATAAAACAATTTCGCATGCCATTGTTCAGGTAGAGTTTGTGACCCATTCACTCTGGCTTGAGACCATTTTTAGATTGGTCTAGCTGTTGCATCATATTTGCTATATCTTTGACACAATATTTAGTAGGGAGTGTTATCCATACTTTGCTTTTTATACCTATTAGGCCATAGCCTCGAATAGAGACCCATTGATTGGCTTCATCGTTGAAAGCAGACTCGAATAGACCCATTGATTAGCTCCATCATTGATGCTTTCAGAGGTTTCAGACCATCGTCAGTCAATTGGCATCTTGGTGGATAGCTTTCACATATACAGGCAGGATGTCTAGGCCTGACTTGACCTACCAAGTGGGTTAAAGGGCAAAATGGCCTTTTTTTAGAGATTGTTCCCTCATATGGTATGAGGTATTCAACCTGGATTCTCGATTGATCTATCAGTCACAGTGTATGGTCTCTCCATTTGAGCTACAAGGTGTGGGTCTTTGTTCCGTTGGTAGTTCAAGGGCTGCCCTCCAAAGTTCACCATGCCAAAAGGAAGTAGTCAGATAGTTTGTGCCCCTTTTTTCATCGTTTAAAATCCTTGGAGCATCTTTTAAGGGATTGTAGATTTTATAGATCATGTTGGAGGTTGGTGCAGGACTGGCATTTTGTTCTGCTTCATGGGCAGCTTGATTCGTGCACACAGTTTCATTGGTGTGCAGGTCTTCTTGGGGTTTTTCGGTGCTTGGTTTCATGCTTTCAGGGGTTTGGGACTGTATTTAGATTTCAGCTTTGATCCACAATCTAGAAGCTTCAATGCAAGTATGCTTGAGGTCAATTTTGTCAATTCTTTTTTTCACTTCTGGCGAAAAGAAGTAGGTATGAAATTATTTGTCAAAGGATACCTCCTAATAAAGGATGCCAAAGAGCTTATTGCTATCACGTACTGAGGTTATTGCTGCCTTAGTTTCTCTCAGGAAGAGGATATGATTCATGTATGTATACACTCTTTTCTTTTGGTTGGTTTTTCTGTTTCAGATACTAAGTACAATAGAGCAAAATTTTATCACTCCTTGTGGACTTCCACTAATGAGGCAAGGTAATTTGCCTATTCTCTATTCTACACTACATATTAACAATGTAAAGCCCATTGCACAGTTTGTATAATAAATTTGCAATTTTTGGATTTTACACTACATATTAACAATGTAAATCCCATTGCACAGTGTTTTTAATAAATTTGCAATTTATGTAAAACATACCTGGGTAATTGCAGAGATCTTATAGATAATTTATAAACCTTGAGTGAGTAATGTGAAGTAGCATTAAAGTCATTTTTTTCAATATAACAATAGTGTTTTCAATGGCCCAGAACAAATGGGAGGTGCAAGTCATTTAAGCATTCAAATATTACTGTTGTAAAGGCCTTGCAGGGGCTGGGGGTCAATGTTTTATTGCCTGCTTCACTGTTCGACTATATGCAACTGTTTTCCTCTTACTCATATCTTTAATATCCGGGTTTGCTCTCAGAAAGGAAGGTTCTCATCTACATTTACATCGAAACTCTGTTTTCTAGCCCAACCACAATTTGAGGAATGAAAAAAACTCTTGTGAAAACAATACCTATTTGTATACACTGTCATCAATGCTATTTATTTCCATGATTTTCCTATCTTACCTGTAGTATATCTTTTTTTTCTTCAAGATTTTTATTTGAGAAATGAACTGATTAGTTAGTCCTAAACTACCTTTGAACTATATATATGTGTATGTGGGCATTAAACTACCCTTGAGGTATATATATATGTGTGTACGTGGGCATTAAACTACCCTTGAGGTATATATATATGTATGTGGGCATTAAAAAGTAGCTTGAGAAAGTTGTGTTGTTCACAAAATCTGAACATGATCCATTGGCAGAGCTTGTAAGTAAATGTTAAGGGATATAATGGCTTTGACTGTGTCAGAAAATTTCAATGAATAAAAATGATGGCTAGTTTGAACATGTTTGAACGTATAAGAAAATGATCTTTGCTTTTGAATACCGAATTATTCTGAGCTGATTTGTCTGGTTTAATAAGATGACCATATTCACATAGGTTTATTGTATAGAATATCTATAATCTATTAAGCAAATAAATTATTTGTTGGGTAGGTATGCCGTTGCATCACAGCCTTGTTGTTCTATCGAAATCGTTTTCACTCATGGGTTAAACAAATCACACATTTGTTTTATGGTCTGGGGATAAATATTAAGCAACTTGTAAATTAGTTAACCATACCATCGTATTTACTACTGGCTATAATATTTGACTAGTAATTATACCTAGAGTGTGCAATTTATATATAGCACACTTGATACATATCTTAACTTACAACCTTGAACACTTTCCAATTTTGCAAAGTAAAAACATCCTAGTTGAGTCAGGTCACAAATTTTGGAGGAAGTACTCCATTTTATTCCATTTTATTATATTTGTCAATCAAGCCATAAAATCCTGTTGGGCACTAGGACTTCTATTGTTGATTTCACACAGTTTAATTAAAAACAATGAACTACATTATATTTAGATGTTAGCATTCTCAATAATTGATTAAGATTGAAAACTTTCTTTGAATCTTGCACTTGAGACAAATCAGATGGAAGAAAAAAGCAATCATATTACCATAGGAATCTAAAGGGTTATGGTAAAATGGGATCCAGTTATATGAGCAAATCACAATAACAAGTACCTAACAAAAATACTTTCAGGAAAATGTTTATAGGGCTTAAAATGCATTGGGAGT
This sequence comes from Pinus tabuliformis, assembly GCA_031772625.1. Taxonomy (NCBI): domain Eukaryota; kingdom Viridiplantae; phylum Streptophyta; class Pinopsida; order Pinales; family Pinaceae; genus Pinus; species Pinus tabuliformis. The sequence goes on along the minus strand of CM062807.1, from coordinate 893,554,966 downwards.
AAAAGGGCTAGTTGGCCTCTTTTCTGTGGTGGATACCTTCGAAGTAGTATTCCACATGGTAAGCACATTCTCTGGCCTCTCTGCACTCTGGCCTCTTTGCAATAAGATATACATTTGCTAAAAATCATTAGAACTTCATAAAATCTTCATTTTCCACCCATTAATCCCCACCCTAAATCCATTTCTATCTCGCTTCTCAAATCAAAATAATTTAAGACCTCGAAAATATGAGTTTTTTCCCTCAGCATAATAATATAGTTCTGAGATGACACGCAGGAGTGATCTGAGAACTTCACGTGCAATTCCTTAATGTAGCACCATATACCTTGCCTTGTATCACTCACTACGTTGTACTTTTCCTTATATGACTTACTGCAATGTAATAGACTAAGCCATGCCTATTATTCTAGCTAGACTTAATTTTATGATTTTGGGGCCTAAAAGTTCTTTTAAATCTAAGAACCGTTGTGTATATGGGATTGATGTTGTTCATGGTCACAACAATGTCTATGGGGCTACCGTCTTCCCTCACAATGTTGGGCTTGGAGCTATCAGGCAAGTAGAGTATCAACTCCATTTTTTCTTCACAACATTTCCTTGCAACTAGAAAATGTCATGGCTAATGATTTAAACAAATGAGTAGGTTGAGTGGTCGGCTATATTTCATGAAAACCCTTTATCTCTGGACAATACTAGAGAGCCTGGGCCTATATCCGTAGGCATTATTTTTTCATCGTAAGTAGTATTATGATTTGGAAAGTGCCAAGGGCCACTCTGATTGCAATGAGCAAAATGTTAGGAGACAATGATTTGAAAAGTAACTAGGGTTATCTGAATGATTATGGGCAAAATCTTGAGTAACTGAATTGGGATAATAACAGAATCAGGGTGAAAATGTTGATGTTTAATATATCATGGGAACTCTGGCTTCTGATTACTGCCCTCAAAATCAAAATCTTCTAGAAAGTTTGGCTAACAATTTGTATCAACGTTTTATGGACACAGGGATCCCGATCTGGTTAAAAGAATTGGAGCTGCCATAGCTCTGGAAGTTCAATCTACTGGCATTCAATACACATTTTCTCCATGTGTTGCTGTAAGACTCTGGCATGGAAGTGCTCGATGGAAATTCATTCAAAAATGAGAGTCAAGTTTTCACTGTTTAGAATGTCTTGTTTGATGCGAGCAGGTCTGCAGGATCTTTACAAAGGGGGTGTCGTATGTGGCTGGACAGTAAGTTTCAGACTTTTTGTTTTATCCCTACTTAGAACATAAATTTCTTTGATCAATCAATTGTACCACAGATTTCTATATAATTGGACATTAAGCTGCAAACATTTTGCTTTATCCATGCTTAGAATATGAATTTCTTTGATCAATCAATTGTACCACAGTTTCCTGAAATAGTTTTCTAACCATGTGATTTATTGATGTTTGTCAGGTCAAATATTGTAGCGTGTGCTAAGCACTTTGTGGGCGATGGTGGAACAACCCGGGGTGTCGATGAGAATAACACTGTCAGCAATTATAAACAATTAGTCAACATCCACATGACCCCCTATTTCGATGCCATTGCCAAAGGAGTCTCCACCGTTATGGTTTCTTACTCTAGTTGGAATGGACAGAAGATGCACGCTAACCGTTTTCTCATTTCTCATGTTCTAAAAAAGCAACTTAGCTAATAGAATTCCCAAATCTATTTTATATCGTATTGCATATTGTAGATTAGTAGATTGATCTGAAATTTAATTTTCATTACTGGTTAAAATCATGTACATACTTTTATGACAAATCAACTTTCCTCAGAAGCATCAGTTAGTTAAAAAACAAATGGAAGCCATTAGAATTCTCTGTATTTCAAATATCGGACTAAATCAGATTTGGGCGTCTTAATGTATTTGAATTCTATTTCCTGTGCTTCAAAAGATTTGTAGGCTTCAGGCTGTGATATATATCTAGTGCTTTAAGCAAAGACCGTTTTCAATATACCTGGCCTCATTTCTCTGGTTTGAAGCGATGCAATTGGGAGTGGAGTCCCATTAATATTCTATAATTGCACTTCAAATCTAAACTCCTAATGAATTCTGAGTGCAGGCATTGAGGGTGTCTTCAGTCTCATATATCACTGCGTGGTTCATTATATTATTTTCAAATGTTTGTTAGGATCCCCATTCAGCTTAATAACAACGAATGTAAACACATAATTTAGGAAATTTTAAGGTGTAAATTTCAGTCTGAAATTAATTTTGTATTTTCTAAAATGATTTGACTAGGATAAAAATATTTTACATTAAAAATCTCCAAATCTTTTTAAAAGCTATATAAAATCCTTAAGAATTCTAATTTTTTTAAAAACTACATGATCAAACATGTTATTATTAGTATTTTAAAAATTAATATCATAAATTTGGAATTAACTTATATCTATGCTAATAGACTTGCCAGCTTGAAGCATTGGCTTCTTTGAAAGCTGAAATTCAAAGCCTTTCACACATTCATATGATTCCTTAACCAGAAAACCAAATCCAGGTATTTGGCAATGTATCTACCATATACTTTTCATTTCAATGGCTTGTTAACATACTTGCTATAGGGGTGCAGAGCGGGGTATAGAAAATATAATTGGATCCTGCTATACGGGTGCAGGGTGGGTTATAGAAAATATGATTGGATCTTGATGTGGTTTTCCTATTTCATAACCATAAAAGGCAAAAACTATAAAGACACTTGTATCTGGTTGATGTATAGAAATTGCATCAGATACATGAATTGTCAGCACTGTGTGCATATATTTGCAGGGCAATGATAAAGGCACTCAGTACAGATCTGGCATATATTACTATTCAGCTGATCAGGAAAGAGCTGCACGGGAATCAATGGAAAGGCACCAAAAGCCACTGCATAAAGAGATCGTGATAGAGATCCTGCCAGCGAAGAAGTTTTACAGAGCAGAAGAGTATCATCAACAATACCTGGAAAAGAGATCAGCTGGTGCCAAACAATCTGGGGCCAAAGGATGCAATGATCCAATTCGATGTTATGGTTGAATAGTGACTCGATCAAATTAACTGGACTTCTTTCAAAATTAAAGTATTTGTATCTTCTTGTTTAGTTCAGCTAGATATTACAACAGAGTGTTGTATAGGGGAATAGGGGAGTATTATGGTGGTGAAAATTTTGCGTCATGCCTCAACCATCCATCTTGGATAGTGTCATCCGATTTCAAGCTCTTAAAGATGATTTTGATTTCAAGCTAGTAAAGCTCAGGGCTCAAGTATAACTCTATACTTATCTTTATTTGTAATCCTGCTGTCAAAATAAGTTTAGCTTATCTAGTTAGCTATGTTGTTAAATGTCATTTGGATTTTAGTTGAAAGAAACAGAGGAAGAGATGAATTGTTTCTGTTCTCTGCATATTTATTGATATAATTTGATTCTCTTCAAAAGAAACTTTATGAACAATGATAGTTAATAGTTCATAACTTTAGGACTATTATCTTTTCTAAGGAAATATGGTTTCTAAGAAAGAGTACAATGTACTTATATTCTACTCTTGTACAGAAGGAATTCCTATTAGACATTGGAAGACTGTTTGTGGGATATGGAGTTAGACTTACTTGTTTTACTGTATGTTTTTTAACTTGATTAAATATGCCATTAGAAGACTGTTTGTGGGATATGGAGTTGGACTGTTTTCATTTTTTGGATGCAAGAATTGACAGTATTTTCTCTTGGCATCATGCCCTTGGGCAGGGACTTGTTACTCGCAACCCATCTTGTTAAAATATCAATCCACAGTCCAAGCGTATTTTACCAAAAAGGGTAAAACATAAACAAAACAAGAGACATGACTGCATGGTGAATAGAACAAGAAATAGGACTCAAGGTTTCTGGCGAATTATAAGCGTAAATCACCTCAGTGACGGCGTACATTACCACTATAAAATTGAGTTTTGGGGATACAAAACCTACTTTACTAGAAATAGGAAACATAAACATAACTAGAAACAAAACAAAACTAGAATCGTGACTATAGAATTTTAACATATAAGCAACTTGAACCCACCCATCTCCCTGAATATATCATGCACTTAAAGACTGGTGGTGTTGTAGAAGTGTAATCCCAACAGAGGAATGGAAATGATAATAGGAACAAGAACTGAATGGAAAAGAGGTATACTAGTCACGCCTCTACTGACATTGATCTGAACAATGTTGCATGTCATTAAATGGGTATGTAGCACAGGTAGAGAAGTCCATCGGTCAGGGGTAGACCTAATCTTCCATTCATTTCCCATCGTAGTTTTAACAAAAATTTACTTGGGAATATCGACATCCAACCTAAACCATTCTATTGAATGACATGCAAGCTATTAGTTATTTCAAAAGTGAAAAACTCTACATAAGTCACCCATAAGGCATTGGTTCACTAGTGAGGTCAGCAGAGTTTAAACCCAACCACCAGGCTTCACTATCACTGTTGTCCATGCCACCTAAATGGCATAACAGAAAAGCACCGGGCGATTTTGGTAGAAAAATTACCATCCAGACTTATCACCTAAACCAACGGAAGTCACTCATGGGCAAGTTTCTTGCATTAATTCTTATAATTAAACAATAAAAATAAAATGTAGTTACCTACCTCTTGAGTGGGTTTAGTATCCTCTGGAAACCTCTCCTCTGGCACAGAGCCTCGATCCTGCTTGTCTTAGCTCACATCCATTTCCTCGGCATCTGATTTCATTGCTCCGGAACTCTCGGAACCCTGTGGTACAAGCAAATCTGAGGCCTTTTTTGTCTCTGACATTTATAGGGACGACTGGATCATCACAATCCACCTGTGGCAGAGCATCTAGATGGTGACCTCCTACAGTCTTGGGACATTTTATTTCCTCGTCTTAATCAACGCATTTTTGCTCTCTTTTCTGCTTAATTTCTTCACTGATTTCAGGGTCGGAAAGACACCTATCGCTTCTTTGGCACATAACACATACCTTCGGCTCCATCTTCCTCTGCGGAATCTTGTACATACAGCCTCTTGAGTGCCTCTTGCACTTGTCTAGAAGTATTTTAAAGTTGCAAAGAGTGATGGAGGCTTGGGGATGGGCCATCGCACAAAGAGTGTGGGGGAACCTTGTGCAGATCCCTTCGTAGAATGAAACCACCCACGATTGGAGGCACCTAGAATCCAATTTCTTGTATTCAACCAAATGTATCAAATCAAACCTACGACAACATGTCCGCGACCTTCCTCTTTCTTCCCCAGAAAAACCCTGCAACGTGAGGGAAATGAATAAATTTTGATCTTTGAGAAACATAATGGGATGACATGGCGACCTTCCTCCCTGGAACGCGAGGGAAATGAAAAAATTTTGATATTTGAAAAACCCTGGAACGCGAGGGAAATGAACAAGTTTTGATATTTGAAAAGCAGAAATGCCGTGAAACGTGAATGGAACTTAAATGAAATGCTTTTGTGTTTTTCAATTGGAATTAAATGAAATGTGTAAGTGTTTTTTTTGGCTTAATGGGGAGGTATTGCTTATGGTAAAGAATTCTATGCAGGAAAAATTATTTGAGGGGATTTTAGTTGAATTGGAATTAAATGAAATGTGTAAGTGTTTTCTTTGGCTTAATGGGGAGGTATTGTTTATGGTAAAGAATTCTATGTAGAAAAAATTATTTGAGGGGATTTTGGTTGATTTTTCAATGTAATCATGTTACATTAAAGGTGAATTATGGTGACATAAAAACAAGTTGTGTATGGTCAAAAAGTGCAATGAAGTCGTAATATTATAATATTAATGATTATTTCTAATAAAATGTTTGGTTTAGTAAGGTTAACTAATCTATGGAGATGCTCCAATATTAGATAAGAAATTGTAGATAGAACAGAAATCAAATGGAAATAAGGAATTTGTCTAGAGAAGATCAGATGGAAGAATCCAAGAGGAATTTCCATGGCGGTCTAACCCTAGGGTTTTTTCTGGTGCGAAGATGGGTTTTCACCTACACTCGGGAGTGATAACAGCGTGAGAGAATGGTCACAACGCTAGCAAACAAGGGTCAATACACCTGGTTTATATTTATCTGCGGCGGTTTGGCAACTTATGGTCTCGCGGGTTTTCTCGGTCAACTAGTAAGGGGATCGAACAGTGGAGGTGAACGTTTTGTTCAGCTGGGCCAATGTCTCTCGGAGGGTCTTTATTTCGCTGGATTTGTCCACAATTTCACTGTCAAACCCTTAGCGTAGGGTTTTTACTAAATATATTTTCTTTCAATCCTGAGCTTTACCAGGCTTGTTTAAGCTGGAGTGGTATGCAAAGACCAACAAATAATTAGATTTAGTCATAAGTCGTTGTTCCCGGACCCTATTGTTCGAGGTATCCAATGAAGTTTTTTTCCAGATGGGAGGAAGAGGCAGCCACAACCAGGGGCTAGTAGCAATAATACTCATCGCAGTAATAGCAATCACAATGCGAAGGTGCATTAGTCTTGGGGATTTCATGGACCAGGCAATCGGTCCATCGGGCAGACATCCTCAAATATGGGGAGTGAGTGCATGCCCTAGATAGGGCAAAAACAGGACATTGCTACTAGTCAATGAGTTTTCTTAACACCCCTTTATGTCTTCATAGTCTTGTCATGGAGCCACAGTAGCTCACAAGACCACTCACATTTATGTCCTCTGGTTATTCCTAATAACACTAATGGTTCTAGGTTTCCCTTGTTATCATCAATCTTTAGGAGTCTCATAGTTAAAATTTGTATGGCATGGCCCCCATCATGGCACACCATATGGTACCTCAACTCCTCTATGAGTTCATGTACGAGAATCCTTTTTCTTGTGTCCAAAATAGTGCACACATTGACATGATTGTTTTTGATTGAGTTGTGATTGTACCTGTACATAGAAGTGTGTGTGTTGTTTTGTTATCCATTGGTTTGATGTTTGATGCGAGAACTTTTCTACTATATAATTTTGACAAAAAATACCAAAAAATTCTAGGGAATGAAATATTCTAGAAAAAATATATGGATGTTGGTTAGAAAGACTGGGGATCTTATGCTTTGAACACCAAACAATACACTAAGTATGGATGTTGGTTAGAAAAGAACTAATTTGACGCGTCTCAAAGCCAAACAATACATACTAAGAACGAATGAGGAGGCATATTCCTAGTGTTGAACTAATGTTCGTGCTCAACAACAACAAGCTCAAAATGAAGGGCCAAATCTATGCAAAAGGTAAAAAACATAATGATGACTACAAATAAATATAAGGAAGGAAATTTGGTTGATAACACTTCATATTATTTTCTTATGCCATACACAATACACTAAGATTATATTTAAATATTAAATTAAATATTAAGTATAAAAATTTATTAAATTGCATAATAATTGATAAATTCAAAATTTGTCTTCTCAATTAATATATGTGATGAGTCTCCCAAAAGGTTTTTCTAACCACTCCTAGGCACATAAAGGCCTATTGAACCTAATTTTGTTCACTTAATAATACTTTCCTAGCTTAATGAGTTCTTAGGAGAGTCCAAGATATTTTTCATACTTTATGTGCCTAACATGACTATTG